>JAHHFK020003750.1:0-456606 GCA_024533555.2 Aedes koreicus
TCCAGCTATATTGGCTATACCATATTCGACGGCCACTGTCGAGCGAATTATTTCAATTTACAATATCAAATAAACCAATGCCTGAAATCGCACTGCCACATAAACCATGAAAGGCATTTTGTCGACCAAAGAGTACGATAGATCGCACAAAAAGTAAAACAGAGTGGTTGAAATTTCATCTAATTTGAAATTGCTGTTCACAAGCGATATCAACAGCAAAATTTAAGTTGCTCAAGCCTTTGGAATGAATGAAATTTGTAGTAGTGAAGTGAAGGTGAGTTGTTTCTTTAAATTTATGAATGATGATAATAAACGATTTGAATTTTTCAAAACATCAAACGTAAAGAATCAAAATATTTTGCTTTGTTCATGTTTAGTGATTGAAAAATGACAGTGATTTATGTATGGAAGTAAAAGGAAAGTTGACATAAATATAAAACTTGAAATTGCAATCTCCTTTGCGTTAGATTTTTGTTTGTGCGATGTTTACAAAACATAATCTCACCTCTACTCGTTTGTCAGCATCGATAAATAGCGATTTTCAACATTCCATTGAAGCACCATAATACCAAAACGAAAACCCTTACACAGACAAATACAGACATTTCGATGAGATTGATACAGACTTTTGAAAAAAGTATCTGGCATCCCTGAGTGGCGATCCTTCTGTGCCGTATTTCCACAGTTACTCAATCAACGAAGAGTGAATCATAGGTAGGCAGAGCTGTTGTCCATTCGGCTTACGTGGAGGAATGAAGTAATCTACAAAACGTCTAATTTCGTTCACTCACAGAGTTCCAGCGTATGATGCCTTTACCAATACATTTATCGATGTGGTTGTTTCAAGCACGGATGACAATAATTAATTTTCGCCGAGTTTTTCGGCCGTCACCAACACTGTTCACAAGTTCCTATCTCACGGCTCCACGAACCAAATAATCACAAAAGACGGTGGTAACGCTGGTTGGCATAGCCTGGGCAATGTTGTCAATTTGACAATAGCGAAGTGAGGGGGAGCGACTAATTATCGTGTATCTAAGAATCGCATTGCATTTTTTTTCTATTCTCGTTCAATCCATAATTCATCCCGCTTTGGAATCATCTTTGAATTCCAAAACTATTTATCTTAAGACCATAGATATCACAAGCATTAAAGCAGGTTGAACTTCAACTACTATGGAACTATGAAAACTATGGAAATAGAAGACTGTCAAGCGCTTTTCAGCAGTATAGGGTTATATTTCAATATGTTTGTTTAATAGAATTAGGATTAGATACTCCAAATATTTCGGAAATCATCAAACAGGGCCCTTTGATCACTCAGATTGCTATCTTGTAATATAATTAGAACGGTATGAAGAAACCTGTTGGAAACATGTCTTTTCAGAAAGAAAAAAAATCATATTAAAATTGTATCTTTGATAATTGTTATGATCCACTCTGTTTTCCAGCTTTTACAGGAATTTTACGATAAAGGATGTCCGGAAAGTAATGGGAAAAAATTAAAATAATATTATTTATTTTGAAATAATGATAAGAATTCTTATTTATTGCTCAGATTCAAGATATATAAGTATACAGAGATGTGAGTATGTTTACTTAGCATTATACTCCTGATTTGGATATTTTGGTAAGCATAGAGTAACCGTGGTCCATGAGGTGCTGTCCATGAGTTTCTGCTACATCAGCTGCAAGTTTTTTCCAGATCCGCTTGAATCCAGTGAGGTTTTTTGGTGGCATATGTCTCTTAGAATACTCCTGTTTGCAAATTGACCAAAATTCTTCAATTGGTCTAGCTTGTGGCAAATTCGGCGGATTTTTGGATTTCGGGATAAATTCAATATTTTCTTGCCCAAGGAACTCAAGTACTCTTTTTGCGTAGTGTACCGATGCCAGGTCTGGCCAAAATAAAACACTGTTGGTAGAATGATGCTTACGAATGAACGGAATCAAACGCTTCTTCAAACATTCGTTGAGATAAATTTCTGCATTAATTGTTCCGGTTGTAATATATGGCTCAGACACGTTCCCAAATCGATCCATGGCCTGCCACACAAGGTATTTCTTGAAAAATTTAGATTTTTTCTTCGTTTTTTCATCGTACGAAACTTCTTTGGGATTAGAACTGTGGTAAAATTTTCGTCCTGGCACTTCTTGTGGGTCAAATGGAACATACGTCTCATCATCAATTATAAGAACTTTTTGACGTGACTTGTCGAGAACAAAACGAGCGCCTGATTTCGCACGAGCAGCTTGGTCCTTAACATACTTTGGCACGATCTTTTTTGTTCTCGCCTTGATACGTAGTTTGTTAATTTTAATATCACTGAGTATTGACTTTGAAATATTCATTTTCGATGATAATTGGCGAACCGAAATATCCGGTTGCTTCTTAAATGCCTTTTCTACAGCATTCACGACCTTTCGCGTTGATACGGACGCTGGACGACCTGATAGTCGATGAAAATCAGCTGTACCAGTTTCGGAATACCTTTTAGAACATTGTAAATAGTGCTGGATGGAACTCCTGCTTTGAAGTGACGATACGTGGTAGTTTTGCACCCATCAGCGATATTTTGAAAAAATGGAAAATTGGGTTCGCGCGCCCCCTCCTTTTTGTTCCTTTTTTTTTTGTTGGGGGATGTTGTTTATTTTTAAATTAATTAATAGTAGTACTAAAAAAAAAAAACGCAACGGTAGGTTTCTTGCTCGATTTATTTTAATCATTTGTTTTTTTAAAAAATACTGGTCTTTTTTTTTTTGTTTTTTTTCGGTGTTTTTTTTTTTTAAAAAAATTTTTTTTGTCAAATGGTGAGTTGACAGCTTCGAAGGAGGGTGCGACCGACCTCTCGTCCTCACAAGTTCCTACCTCACGCCTCCACGAGTCATATGATCACAAAAGACTGCCAGCTGAAACATGGAGACGCTGGTTGGCGTAGCCTGGGCAATGTTGTCAATTTGACAATAGCGAAGTGAGGGGGTGCGACTGAAGATCATGTACACCTATAAATCATATTGTATATTTTCCATTCTCATTTTATTAATAATTTCACTAAGTACGCTTTGGAATTATCTTTGCATTCCAAAACCATGTAAAAGCCTGGAGAAACATGACAGGTATCAAAGTCTCAATTTGTTTTTCAGCATTTCAGCATAACATTTAATTTAAAATTGCACTTCTGAACTTCAACTACTATATTCATAAAAGACTGGCATGTGCTTATAAGCAATGTAGGATTATATTGTGTTTAGTGGCATTATGGTAAGATAAGCCATTTATTTCAGAAATCATCAAACCGGACTCTTCGATCACTCAAATTGCTATCTTTGAAATGTTACTAGAACAGTATAAAGAAAAAATATTACAACATGTCTGATCAAATAATATCTTTTATTGCAATTTATCTTTGATATTTGGAATGATCTATTCTGTTTTCAGCTCTTCCAGGACTAGTAGGATATTGATACATATCTAATTTTTATTTATTTTTCAGTGAGATTAGAGTGTTTTTCCGCTATGTCGCGAGTGAATCGATGATTATTAGCAGTTTTTAATCTCGATATAGAGTCGCCTCATAGCGGGGATTTGCATTATTGGCAGAGTGTGGAGTGAAAAAAAAGAAGACTAGTGCAATGTAGAGAACGGCCATTTGCTGGTCAGAAGTAGCAAACGAAAACAACGCGCATGGGCGGGTGAAAAGCTTGCACACAATTTTAGGTGCATTCACCACGGGGTGTACAGAGTTTTGTTATGTAGGTTGCATATCTAACGGGCGGTTTAGCAACGTTGATTTTTGTGCATATTTAATCGCATGAAATTAATTACGAATCAACGTCGAAAATTTTTATTTTTACGAATGAACAAGATAGTGTGATTAAGGAGGCAGACATGGGTGAGATCTATCTGATTATAACTATATAACAATATTCTTATTTTCCAATAATACTAAATACGTGCCTGGTTTGGAAATTTAAAATTTCCAAATCTGGAAGTGTGTTGCAGTGCCCTTATCCAAATGATATCGGTAATGTTTACATGCGGGGCTTATTGTATGTGAAAGTAACCTCGGAATGGGCGTGACTCTCCAGACATTCTGAAATGGGTTGCTGGATCTGCAGTAGAGTTATCACTTTCTAGCTCCCGGATTAAAGCTGCTTCCAATGGTCACTTGTAGGATTGTTGTAAACAGATTTCTTCCATAATACCATTGCCGGCCGATGGGTGTTAGATTGGATACACACACACACACACACACACACACACACACACACACACACACACACACACACACACACACATATATATATATATTTATTTTTTTTTTTTTGTTTTTTTTTTTTTTGTTTTTTTTGTTTTTTTATTTTTGGGTTTTTTTTTTTGTGTTTGTGATTTATTGGGTTGGGGGTGGGGGGGGGGGGGGGGGGAGGGGGGTGGGGGGGGGGGGGGGGGGGGGCCCGGGGGGCCTGTCATTTTCTTGTTTGACAGCCCCTATTTTTGACCAAGAAACGAGCCTCTTTCTAATCCCGTGGTTACGTAGACGTGAAGTTGCCTATCGATCTATCAAATCCATTTTTGGCCCTTCGAACAAAGACATGATGAAGACAATCAGTTTAATAACCACTGATCAAGTCAAACAGACAGAAGAGTCCGTTGCTATCTGACTTGAATTCCATGCTACTTGAAGTGCTAGTACAGATCATACATCATATCATATCTTACCTGTCGTTTTGCATCAACACTGATATGTTTATTAGCACAAAACCCTAAATTTTACAAACGAAACACAAATATTAAGCTTATGTTTGGTTACGTTTCATATCGGTATCAACTATATAATACAAACACAAATAAGAACCTACAAACTGATTGCTGAAGCTAACTTACCCAAATCTAGAACGATGGAGTCACTTGTAGATAACAACCTGAAAGCAAACAATTTCGATTAGCATTGAAGTAATAAAGCGAATTCCGTAGGATTTGTGTTAAATGATAAAGGGTGGATTAGTAGAAAATTTGTCGACTTAAATTTCGCGTATTTGTTTTAATCGCATAATTGAAAAACTTCAACCCTTTCAGGCCTAAGGGATCATAAATGATCCCAATAGGGAAATGGCTGTATAAAATCACAGACTGAATAAAGGTGAACACTGTCTACGGCAAATTGGTTCTACATCAATTTTTATATCTGAAAAAAAAAACAATTTAAAAAAAATATCATCTCAGCCGTAGCTCAGGCGGATTTCAAATGAGATTCCGAAGAGTTTCAAACAAGATTCTGGAGAATCTCAATCGAGATCAAAGAGAATCTCAAACGAGATTCTAGAAAATATCAAACGAGATTCTAGCGAATGTTATACAAGAATCTTGGGAAGCTCAAGTGAGATTCAGTAAGATCTCACGTTTTAATAATATGTTTATGAATAATTTCAGACGAAATTTTTAATAGAACATTGACGATATTCTTGAATAATCTGACTTAAGATTAATGAGGGTGCGCTAACTCAATTTCTGAATTTAATCCTGAGCAAAAACTTGGAGAAAAACTGGTTAATCTCAAACTTGCATTTGGAGAATCTCATACCAGCCTCTTGTGAATATCAGACGGAGATTCTAAAGTGAACTTCTTGAGGATCTCAAACGAGATTCTAGAGAATCAGAAACAAGATTCTAGAGTACTTTAAACGAAAATCTTTAAAATCTCAAGCAAGATTGTGAAGAATCTCAAATAAGCATCTGGAGAATCTCAAACGAGATTCTGGAGACTCCAGAACGAGATTCTGGAGATCTTAGATGAAATTCTGAAGAAATTCAAACTAGGCTTCGAAGATTCTCAGATGAGTTTGACGAAAATCTGCAGTAAAATTTTCCAGAAACGACATTTTGAAGCATGCCAAACGGGATTCTCTGGAATTTCAAAGATTTGGAAGATTTGGGAGAACCTTAGATAAGATTCGGGAGAATTTTAGACAAGATTCGGATTTCAAATTTCGGAAAACAAAAATTTGATAAAATCTCAGACGAGATTTTGGAGAATTTCAAACGGGATTCTAGAGAATCTCCAACGAGATTCTGGAGAATCTCCGAGGAGATTCTGGCAAATCTCAAACAAGATTCTGGTGATACTTTATACGAGATTCTAACGAATCTCAGGCGAGATTCTGCACAATCTTACGCGAGAATTTGGAGAATCTCAGGCGAGATTCTGAAGAATCCTAGAGATGAGATTCTGACCTTGTGAATCTCAGAAAGATATGTTGGAAAATTTCAGCCGATATTTTGGAGCATCTCAGACGAAATTCTGAAGAATCTTAAACGAGATTCTGGAGAAGCTCATACAGAATTCAGGAGACTCTCAGACGAAAATCTGAAGAGGCTAATACAAAATACAGGAGTATCTCAACCAAAAAATCTAGAGAATTTCAGACGAGATTCTGGAGAATCTCACTCGAGATTCTGGAGAGTCTTAGACAAGACTCTGGAGAATCTTAGACGAGATTTGGAAGAATCTTAGATGAGATTCGAAGAATTTCAGATAATATTCGGAGAATTTCAGACGAGATTATAAATCCCAGACGAAGTTCTACAGAATCTTAGACGAGATTCTGGAGAATCTCAAACGAGATTCTGCATATTCTTTTACTAAACTCAGACGTGGTTCTGGCGCATCTCAGATGGGGTTCTGGTGATACTTAAGCGAAATTCTTGAGAATCTCAGTACATTCATTTTCTGTCAAATCTCAAATAAGATTCTGGTGATACTTTTTACACGAGATTCTGACGAATCTCAGGCGAGATTCTGCACAATCCTGGAGATGTGATTCTGACCTTGTGAATCTCAGATGGAATCCAGGTGAATCTAAGGAAGATATATTGGAGAATTTCAGCCGATATTTTGGAGCATCTCAGATGAAATTCTGCAGTATCTCAGACGAAATTCTAGAGACGAGATTCTGGAGAAACTCGTACAGGATTTAGGAGAATCTCAGACGAAAATCTGAAGAAGCTCATACAAAATTCAGGACTATCTCAAGCCAAAAATCTAGAGAATGTCAGACGAGATTCTGGAGAATCTAAGACGAGATTTGGAAGAATCGTAGATGAGATTCGAAGAACTTCAGATAATATTCGGAGAATTTCAGACGAGATTATAAATCCCAGACGAAGTTCTACAGAATCTCAGACGAGATTCTGGAGAATCTCAAACGGGATTCTGCATACTCTTTTACTTAACTCAGACGTGGTTCTGGCGCATCTCAGATGGGGTTTTGGTGATACTTTAGCGAAATTCTGGAGAATCTCAGTAGATTTAATTTCGGAATAATCTCAACCCTGGTAAGGAAAAAAAAACAGACGAGATTCGGAAAAATTTCAGACGATACTCGGAAGAATCTCAGGCGAAATTCCGAAGAATTTCAGACGAGATTCGGAAGAAACTCAGATGAGATTCAGAAGAATCAAATGAGATTCAGAAGAATCTCCGACGCGCTTCGGGAGAATCTCAGACAAGATTTGGAAGAATTTCAAATGAGATTCTGTAGAATCTCAGACGAGATTTGAAGGAGTCTCAGAGGAGGTTTGGAAGAATCTCAGACGAGATTGAGATATTACTCAGACAAAATTTGGGGTGTTTAGAAAAGATTCCTAATAATTCCAGAAGCAACTAAAAATAATCTCAGATAACATTTAAAGATCCTCAGACATAAATTACAATAATCTCAGATGAGATGTGTGAAAAGTGTAGATGAGAATCGGAAAAATCTCATATAAGATTCAGTAGAACCTCAGAAGGGGTTTGGGAGAATTTGGAAGAGTCTCAGACGAGAATCTGAAGAATCTCAGAAGAGATTCAGAACAATCTCATCGAGATTCGAAAGAATCTTAGACGAAATTTGGGAGACTCAGACGAAATTTGGAAGAATCGGAGACGAGATTCGGAAGATCTCCGAGGAGATTAAAAAAAATCGATATTAGGAAGACGACATTCGGAAGAATCTCAGAAAACATTCCGTAGAATCTCAGCCGGAATTCGGGGTTTTTAAAGAATTTTTTTTTAATGATTTCAGAAGTGGTCAATAATAATCTCAGATAATATTTTAAGCATCAAAGAGAAGATTCAAAGCAATCTCAGACGAGATCCTGTAATATTTTAGACCTGATCCTGGAGAATCTTAGGCAAGATTCGAAAGAACCTCATAGGAGATTCAGAAAGATATCAATATTCTGGAGCATCTCAGTTTTCGTTTGGAATGCTATTGAGATTCTCGAAAATTTCCGACCTGATTCTGGAGAATCTCAGATAAGGTTCAAGAGAACCTCATAAAAGATTGCATAAGATTTCAGTGTTCTGGAGCATCTCAATTTACGTGTGTAACGTGCAAATTGAGATGCTCCAGAATGGAGAATTTAAAACAAGATTCTGGAGAACCTCTCGATTGAGAATCGGGAGAAGATAATTGTCAATTTTTAGGTAAAACTGAGAAGAGATCCACAATAATCCGATTCAAAATGTTTAAGGGTCTAGATATCTTGGAATATTATTTCTGAAATCGAGCGAAATTTGTGAACAACTTAAAAGATTCTTAAAGGAATCTCAGATGAGGTTTTGGATATCGATTCTTTATTTTTTTATTCTTCAGGAATTTTAAATGAGATCCTGTAGTCTACTTGATTGATGAGAAATGTCGGGATATTTTTTTTTTTGACGTTACTCAGGTGAGATTTTATCTGAATGTCATTGAAATACTTGTAAATTTTAAAATGAGATTCTTGCTGTATTTTAATGAAGATTCAATAAGGAAATTAAACATGGTAAAGAATGGGGCAAAGTATAATTTTAATATTGAGTTACTATTAAAAAATCTCAATAACGTTGATATCGTGGCGAAAACGTACATCAACAAGTTTAAGGCCTAATTGACGACCTAGAACATGGTGAAAATGAAGAAGTTCAGAGAGAGAAAATTGATGCCTTATTAATAGTGTGAAGCGTTGTTTTAGAATATGGTACGTATGCATTCGAACTATAAAATTCTCGTTGATAAACGTTAAACATTTTTGTATCTTTCTGGGATGTTCTAGGTTATCCAGAGTTCAGGACTTCATATCTACAGTTGGAACAGTCGTTTTTAGGGCTATATAAGGTTACGATATGTATTCAAACATACTGAATGGACCTATTGGAAGGTCAACAGTCATTATTTGATAATTTTTTGTGATGTTCTAGGTCACCCAAACTGTCCTTGAGTTCAGAACATAAGATCTACAGTAGAAACTATAGCTATTTAGGGTATAAAAAGTTACGGTAGATATTCAACCATATTCAGTGAATATTTTTGAACTTTAAAAAAACATGTTGAGATAAACTGGGATATCTAGATCATCCAAACTTCCCTTGTGTTCAGAACATAAGATCTACAGTTGTAAAAGTAGAATTTTGGAGTTTGCAAAGGGACAATATGTATTCATCAATATTATTGTATAATTTGGAAGGTCAACAGACATAATGCGACAATCTTGGGATATTTTTGGTCATCCAAACTGTCCTTAAATTCAAAACATAAGATATACAATTGTAACAGTAGTTTTTTGGGCTATATAAGGTGGCGATACGTATTCAAACATATTCAATGATTCTTCTGGGAGGTCAACATTCATTATTTTATAACTTTGTGATCCTCCAGGTAATCCAAATTGTCCTTGAGTTCAGAACTTGAAATCTACGGTAGTCACCGTAGATTTTTGGGCTATACAAAGTTACTTCACGGATCAAGCATATTCAGTGAATATTTTCGAACGTAAAAATAGTGAATATTTTCGAACATAAGAAGCCCGGTGTTCAGAAATTAAGATTTACAGATGTAACAGTAATTTTCCCACAAGTCCGCTCACAGTGCACCATTTGTGCACGATACTTTTTCGTTGTTCCGGAGTAAGACCGCGCATTTTGATAGGTAACACAAAACTGAGCACTTTTTTGATGCTATGTCATTCAGAAATGTGCAAACAAAAGGATGCAGCCAAATCATGTTGAAATATTTCATTATATTCAAAGTGACCGTTAAACTAAGGTGTGCTTATACTTTACTATCCACAATATATATTCAAACATATTCAATTACTATTCTCAAAGTTTAACAAACGCTTTAAAGTAAAATGACATGTGTTAGGTCAGACAAACAATCCTTGAGATTAAAACATAAGACCAACTGTTGTAACAAAAGCTTTATGGGATATGCAAAGCTATAATGTGACTTTAGACATATTCATTGAATATCTTCGAACAACAACAGATATTATGAGATAATTTTCGGATGTTGTAGGTTATCCATACTAAACTGGAGTTCAAAAACATAAAATCTACAGCTGTAAGCAATACAGGACATTCATTGAATATGTTTTAATACATATCATAACTTTGTATAGTGAATAAAGCTACTGTTACAACAGAAGAGCTTAAGTTCTGAACTCCAGGACAGTTTGGATGACGTAGAATATCGCAATATTATCTCATAATGTCTGTTGGTCTTCCAGGACATTAATTAAATATGCTTGAAAACAAATCATAACATTGCATAGAGGATACAGCTACTGTTACAAGAGTAGATCTTAAGTTTTGAACTCCAGGACAGTTTATTTGGCATAGATTATCCCAAAATCAACTCATATTGTCTTTTGGTCTTCCAAGACGATAATTTAATATGATTAAATACATATCCTAAGATTGTTTAGCGGATAAAGCTACTGTAACAACAGTAGATCTTAAGTCCTGAACTCCAGGACAGTTTGGCTGACATAGAATATCGCAATATTATCCCATGATGTCTGTAGGTCTTCCGGGACATTAGTTTAACATAGTTGAATACATACCGTAGCTTTGTATAGCGGGTAAAGCTACTGTTACAACAGTAGATCTTAAGTTCTGAGCTCTTGGACAGTTTGTTTGGCATAGATTATCCCAAAATCATTTCATAACGTCTGTTGGTGTTCCAGGACATTCAATTAATATGTTTGAATACATATCATAACATTGTATTGTGGATAAAGCTACTGTGAAAACAGTAGATCTTAAGTTCTGAACTCCAGGGCAGTTCGTTAGGCAAAGAATATCCCAAGATTATCTCATAATATCTGTTGGTGTTCCAGGACATTCAATTAATATGTTTGAATACATATCGTAACATTGTTTAACGGATAAAGCTACTGTTACAACAGTAGATCTTAAGTTCTGAGCTCTTGGACAGTTTGGAGGACAATTAAAAATGTATTACAAAAACTTCCCAACAAACATCGGTGTTGAATTAGAGCTTGTTCAAACAAAGAGATTTTCAACTATTCCTAGAAGAAACAGCTGAATAGCTTCTCCAATTTGCTTGAACAAGCTCTAATTCAACACCGATGTTTGTTGGGTTATGTTCAAATAAAGATTATACTCGAAAAAAATGCAACACTTTCTTTTGTGTATAACTTAAGATTGCATGGGTAAAAATTTAAGAAATTTTAGGTAAAACTAACTTAGAGTGTATGTTTACAAGTGCAAAATTTCGTCACCACCTGTCAAGTGGTTATCGAGATGGTCTCCAAGCAAAAAGAGCTTAAACAAAAAATCATGGGTGCGGTCGTGGAAAATCCATATTTATGATATTGAACCTTTTATGACTACTGACTGTACCTCTACCTCTAGTAAACATCCGGTCACCTTACTCGATATTTCCACCCAACTACTGTATCTCCCATTTACCATCATGCAGCATCCGCACTGAATCAATATATTTTTCGTCTTGGGAGCCATAGTGTACACTGTGCATCAATTCGTCCATGAAATTCTCCCCCCTGCATTGCCCCCCATACGACCGCTGCTTCTGAATATTCCGACTCTGCGGTGGCATCGCTTCGCCAGTCGTTACCGTCTCTGGTGGCGTCATCTTGTCGTTATTGGTCTCACTCTACCCCGCCATGGCATCTCCAGGCTTGCCAATCCCACCATCCATTTGCTACAGTGCATTTCCCTCTAGACGGTATCGCGGTACTTTTCCTGCTACTACTGCGGTCTTTCAATCAACATCAGAGATTCAGGCTTCCAACGCTGGCCACCTTACCCTACTGCCTTGCCAAGTCAAGCGCGTCCAAATGGCAATGCCAAGCGGGCATGACTCTTTTTTCCCGGCAGTCTCCTTGGACCGGACAGCAATCAGAATCGATTCGCTACAAAGTGAACGATGGGAAAGATTTTGGCAAAGATGTCCAACTAAAGTTATTTGCCAATTCCAAATGGACGAACGAAGAAATCACCTCGTCGTTGTAGGAGAATATTGGAAAATCCCACTACCGTTGTCGAACTTTTGGTAGAGGAATTTTCCAATATTTCTCTAGGTGTCTGAGCGATAGCAGAACGACGAAAACAAATGAATCCCAAACATTCGCATTCAGTTTACCCAGCAGGTGAGTAAATAATCGAACCGAATAGCGGATCATCATCTCGAAAGTTGTTTCGACATGTGCGGGCGTCGTCGGTATTTGCGGCCTTTGGTGGACGGGATTTTTAGCGTTAGTAAATTTGAAAGTCAAACAGCAGCAACAGTTTTCGGGGCATCGCCTGCCTAGGTTTGGGATCTTTTTTGTTGTTTCCTCACTTGTATCCGAAACTCATCAAATTTGACAAATGCAAATCAGCGTAACATTTCGTGTGCTTGTTGAAGAGTTTCAAATTATTGCAAAGTTTGATGGAATGTCTGACTTTTTCCTGGAACTTGTAGTCGTATTATTAGACTTGTACATAGGCGTTCTGCGGGGTGATCCAAGGGGGGGGGGGGGTGAATTTAGCATTTCAAAATATCCGGAGGCGGAATGTTTGAAGCCCTAACCGGAGTATACCGATGACAATAGCTGCGAGCATCACAATTAGTCATTCGCCGTGTGTACATTTGAATGCCCACTCGATGCATCATCAACCAAATTGCACATTTATTTCGCACCCTGCTGATGCGATGGCGCGTGCAGTTAAAACGTTTGCATATTGCTTACATTTGTTTTTTTTTTTGCTTCGATCCAGCGTATGCGCAATATTGCTAGTTATGTCGTTCATACTGGCTGATTCTTGTCTTGTTCCAGCATGCTTATTTATAATGTTTAATTATGTGTTTTTTTTTTCAGGTTTTCTATAGCTGAACATGCCAAGCCTCTGACTTCCAATTTTTCAAATACGCTAAATAAATTAAATGTCACAGAGTACGGACCTAGTATGTACACATGACAGTTTTTTATTGGCATCAAGTCGTTAACTTGTGAGGGTTCTATAGAACCTCGAAATTTAGTCGCATTTCTTTCAGGCGTGCATTTAAGAAAACCAAAACATTCCTCAACTGATGGCTCTATTTTGATTTTGCCAAACGGAACTTCTCAGCGGTCACCACGCTGACGTGAGGCAAGCACCAGGCGTTCGGCGTTTCGGCAAGTTCTTCAGGTTCCAGTTTTCGGGCGTATGTTGGCGACACTGCAAGAACCGGCGTCGCTAGACTTTGTGCCTTCCGTTGACGTTACCGTGGCAACCAACAAAACATCGGAGCATCGCAGTAACCGGGTGCATGCGAATAAAAGAAAATTTTCGGCAGAAGTTGAAGAGGCAAGAGAAGTTAGACTAAAGGTGGCGCCACACGGCGCTTAAAATCTATGCTATGTTGTCAATTATAGAAGTCGAGTCGAGCAGCTTGTCATTGTCGAGTCGAGCAAAATTGCCCATTACAGAAGCCGACTGGATCCGATCGAGTCGACAACCGAACGTGACTGTCAACTGTAATGTTGAAAAATTTCAAAATGCCATTGAAATATTACACCATGCAATGATTCAGGACTTCCATCACCTTAGTTGGCATTTTTGACATTTGAAGTATCTACAATTTTCACTCTTG
The DNA here is from genome assembly GCA_024533555.2 of Aedes koreicus. NCBI lineage: Eukaryota > Metazoa > Arthropoda > Insecta > Diptera > Culicidae > Aedes > Aedes koreicus. The sequence goes on from JAHHFK020003750.1 coordinate 13,906, forward strand.
TTAAATCAATAACAGTAATGCTTTTGTTATTCTGAAGACCTCATCGGAAATCTGTTTCAATGTTGCGAGTTGAAAAAAAAATCGGAAACAGGTAATTTACTAACATGTGGAGGGTAATCGTTTTTTTTTCTTTATTTTTTATTGTTTTTTTCTTACCTTTTGGTAAAATTTTTTTTTTTTTTTGCGCTTTTGGTGTTTTTAGAAGTTGTAGTTTAAAGAGATTGATTATTAGTGTGTTTATTGTTTTTTGGAGGATTTGTGAAAAATGTTTTATGAATCATTTTTTTCTTCATTTCTTCTTTTCTTTAAAATTCTGTTTTTATTACTATTCTATTTTTTTTGTATTTTTATTTTGATTAAATTTATTTGCTATGAAAACAAGGCCATGCAAAAGACCAGTTCAAGGAGTGTATCGAAGATAAACTATCCACAAACTTTCTTTCAAATTTTGTTGAAAACCGATATTTTATTCATACAAAAAATTGATCCTTTATTGTACGAGGTTAAACTTGAACATAATGAAGACCGGATGAAATTTAAGTTATTCCTTCACGAATTTTCGAACTCTGGATCGAATGCTCTTCATCAAGTTCCGGACAAGTGTTGCATCACATTTTTTGGACGCTTGAGCCCAAATTTTTTTTTTGAACTCCTGCATGTTCCCAGCTGCCTTACCAGTCTTCTTGAAGACCCTCTTCACGATTGCCCAGTAACGTTCGATGGGTCGAAGCTGAGGGCAATTTGGTGGATTGATATTTTTCTCAACGAAATCTATACCCTTTTCCGCAAGCCAATTGAGAGTGGTTTTGGCATAGTGAGCCGACGCTAAATCCGGCCAAAACAGTGGAGGTGTACTATGCTTCTTATATAAAGGCAACAATCTCTTCTGGAGACACTCAGATCGATAGATTTTCGCATTTATAGTTCCGGTAGTGTAAAAAATGGTTGACTTCAAACCACAGGAACATATTGCTTGCCATACCAGTACCTTTCGACCGAATTTCTCCACTTGAATCGACCTGTCCGCATCGCTTACATCCTCCCCAACGACGGCAGTAAAGTATTGTGGACCTGGAAGGGTTTTTGAGTCCTCCTTTACATAGGGCTCATCATCCATCAAAACGCATGCATCCGGACGCTGCAAAAGACGCGAATACAATTTCCGGGCCCTTGTTGCTGCTCGCTTCTTCTGTTCTGCTCTTTGTTTCGAGATTTTCTGCTTCTTGTAGGTCTTCAGGTGGTTTCGCCTCTTGATACGCTGGATCATTCCGACACTCGTTCCTGCTTTTTTGGCCAAATCACGTATTGACATTGATTTGTTCTTCATGATTAGAGATACCACTTTCTGCTCCAGTTTCGGGTTGGAAGAATCGGGTTTTCTGCCTCTTCCTGGTAGCGCATCCAAAGAATAGTGTTCCCCAAACTTATTAATGATGGTTTTTACACTCGCATGATAAATTCCAAACCGCTTCGCCAATTTCCGCATAGTAATACCCTTCTCACTTAGCCATGTGTCCAGAACCTTAATTTTCACTTATTTTTCAATACGCGACATTTTGAAAACACAGAATTTGAACCGCACAAACAAGTAAACAAAAGAAAGCTGACAGTCAAACGCACAGCATGCAGTGTTCAGAGCATAAAAAACCATCACAAATACATGCGTACAACGCAAATGTATGTGGATAGCTTATATTCGATACACTCCATGTATCTGTGAGACGAGGGGGGATGGGAAAAGAAAAAAAGTATTTTTATGTTTGGTTGTTTGTTTGGTGGGGTGGTGTAGTTTATTTTTTTATATCGTGGTGGGGGGGGTGTTGTTGTTCGGGCGTGAGGAAGATGTTTGTTGGGCCGGTTCTTTGTTCTTTAATTGTTTTTTATGTGATGGGGGGAGGTTTCTTCTCCCTTCTGTGAACTCGCAGATGAATTGTGGGAAGGCTTAGACATTTGGCAAGTTTCGTCTTAGCTTGGTCGTGAGTTTTTGGTTTATTTGTATTAAAGAGAGAGTAGGGTGGAAGAGGGGAAGACTTCTCTGAACTTCTTATAAGTGCTGAACATCGAGGGGAGTTCTCTTCTGAACTAAATTAATTAGGTTAGTTTCATCCTAAGATTCGAGGAAGTTTATGCCTGAACTTCTGGGACCTTGACCTTGAATTTCACGGATGTTTGTTTTTGAATTTCTGAGATAATCTTGCTTGAACTACTAAGAAGTGCCGTACTTAAGAAAAGTCCATTCCTGACCTTCGAAGAAGTTTTTTTTTTGAGGAATTATTTTTCTGATCTTCTAGAAAGTCTCCTACAGTACTTTGAAGAATTCCTCTAGAATATTGTATAGATGTCTAGGGGAATTTTCTAGGGAGTTCCCATGAACATACTCAAATTTTGTAGAAAAGTAAGCCCTTTCGTAGGGCCTATATGTTGAAGCATATAACCCCAAACAAAGTAGTCAAGTGGGTTGAGATCCAGTGAGGATGCAGGCCATTCTTCGTTTGTGATGAAATCGGGCATATTTTCCGCGCACCACGCTTGTGTCTTCTTTGCCTTGTGGGCTGGAGCTGAGTCCTGTTGGAAACAATATGGTGTAGTCCCATACAGCGTTGAAGCATGAGGAAGCAGATGGTTCTTCAAAACCTGCTCGATGTAATATTCAGTGTTGATTTTTACGTTAGGTTCTATGACAAAAAGAGGAAGTTTTCCTTTTTGTGAAACGGCGCCCCATACCATGCTTTTCGATACATTCTGATAGCGTTCTACAGCTCGTTTATCTCTTGGAATATTGGCAAGACATTTGCCATACACACGATCATTTTGTTGATTATGACTGTCCTGAAGGAGGAAGAGCTTTTCATCCGAAAATAAAATCTCGCAGTTACCGTGCCGAACCAAAAGATTTTTGCTTCCTTGGATCCTGGCTTTCTTTTGACGCTCCGTCAACCCGTGAACCCGTTGCTGAGAAGCCTGTCTATTGAAGCAGGGGACATTTGAAATTGTTTGCTCAATCTACGGCCAGATACGGCCGGATTACGTCTTATTCGCTCCCTCACACATTTGAGCTATTTCTTCGTTCTGGCACCTCTTTTGTGTTAAATATGGATATTTCCAGTTTCCTAGAGCCGTTTCAAGGTACGAAAAACAAAACGCTTACTCACTCCGAACTGCTTAAGGCTATTGAATATCTGACACGGTCTAAGCTTTTGCAAATGTAATTTTGAAACTTGCTCCCGTATGGCTTCCATGGTAGCTGATAAATATAAACAAACGGAATCGCTTATTTATCTTCAGCGATAAGCTGTCAACAGAATACACTCAAAATGGGTATAATCAATTCCGCGGTTAAAATTAATCAATTCCGCGGTTAAAATTACCCAGTTGAAATAAACCAAGACTGAAAAAAGGTGACACCTATTGTGAGACACACTGTAAATGCACTTCCACAGTTAGAGAGAAGTCAGAGAATTGAGAGAATTAAGAATTAAGAGCTTTCGATGCCACATAACATGAGAACTAAAAAACCTGAATTCATCCACCTATGGTGAGATCTGACCCATCTTATGTTTTATATTTTTTTTTTAATAATTGCTTGATGCTGTATTCAGGAGAGAAAAAATCAGTTATGGGCAGTTGATGTCACCAGCACCACGCTAAGTTTTGAATTATCATGTGATTTGAGGTGTCACATGATATGTTTTGATCCAAGTATAAAACTGGCCACTTCCCCGAAGGTGCATGTCCGGACGTGACCAATGTGGCTCTGGGCTCTGTATGTCACTACAATTGCACTTAGTTTTGAATTCTAATACAATTTGAGGTGTCGCATGATAGGTTACGGTCCGTGTAAAAAACTGGCCACTTCATCGGGGGTACCCGGATCTTGTCCAGATATAGCCAATTGCACTTATTTTGGATTTCCTTTGTGATTTGGAGTGTCGCATGATATATTTTGGTCCAAGTAAAAAAACTGGCCTCTTCCCCGGAGGTACCAAGAACATGCCAATAAGGTTTTGGGCAATTGATACCACCAGTATTGCATTTATTTTTTGAATTCTAATGTGGTTTGAGGTGTCGCATGGTATGTTTTGGTCCAGATAAAAAACTGGCCACTTCTTCGGAGGTACCCGCAACATGTCCGGATGTGGCCAGTGTTTTCCTTGGCACTCAGTATGACTACCATTGATCTTGTTATTGATCTTGTTATTGAATTTGGCGGTTGTTCCGTCCAATTCGGTCCAGCGGTTGCCGAGAAACATGAGCTTATTCATTCCTTTAGACATATAAACACACGCACACACGTACACACATACAAACATACATACACACGAACACACATAAACAAGAAAGAGGAATAAAACCAAACAATCTTTTCGGTAGATGCAACATGTGACATGATTGAATTTATTTTTGTTGCATACAAAGCAATATACATGCAACGCTATGTCTCTTTCCTGAACAACATCGTCTCAAAGTTACGTGCTACGATATCAACGTCATCGGCGAAGCCAAATAGTTGGACAGACTTCCTGAAGATCGTGCCACTCGTGTCTATCCCAGCTCTTCGAATCACACCCTCCAATGCAATGTTAAACAACAAACACGACAATCCATCACCTTGCCGTAACCCTCTCCGAGATTCGAAGGGACTCCAGAGCGTCCCTGATACTCGGAGACACACATCACTCGATCCATCGTTGCTTTGATCAACCGCGTCAGTTTTTCCGGAAATCCATATTCGTGCATGATCTTCCATAGCTGGTCTCGATCGATTGTATCATAAGCTGATTTGAAATCAATGAAAAGATTCGTATTCGCGACATTTTTGCAGCTATTGCCGAATCGTGAAAATCTGGTCGGTAGTAGCGCGGGCACCCATGAATCCCGCTTGGTATTGCCCCACGAACTCCTTTGCAATTGGTGACAGGCAGCGGGATAACATTTGGGAGACCAACTTGTAGGCAGCGCTCAGTAGCGTGATCGCACGATAATTGCAGCAATCTAGCTTGTCGCCCTTTTTATAGATGGGACACACTATTCCTTCCATCCAATCCTCCGGTAAACATTCCTCCTCCCAAATCTTGGTAATTACCCAGTGCAGCGCTCTGGCTAGTGCTTCACCACCGTATTTTAATAGCTCGTCTGGGAGATGGTCAACACCCGCAGCTTTGTTGTTTTGCAAACGACCAATTTCCTCCTCAACTTCCTGAAGGGTTGCAGTGGAAAGCCAAGGGCACGGAATCAGGGCATTTCATCCTTTTTGCCCGCATTTGCTGGATGTCCTTGACTGCCCCGCCGCTTCGTCCAGGAAAGCTGGATCGGGGGGAAATCGAAAGCCGGAGGCCACAGCGACGACAAAAAGAGTTGCCCGCTGTTTCGAGCGGAACCCCAACTCCTCCGTCCGAGATGTCGCAAAGAAGCTGGGAGTGGCGCCTTCCACCGTGGATAGAGCTAAAAACGAGCTGGACTGTCGACTTACAAGAAAGTTGTGACTCCAAATCGCGACGATAAACAAAACACGTCGGCCAAAGCACGATCGCGTAAGATGTACACGACGATGCTGTAGAAGTTTGATTGCGTGGTACAGGACGATGAAACTTACGTCAATTCAGACTTTAACCAGCTTCCTGGACAGGAATTTTACACGGCAAGCGGACAGAGAAAGGTGGCAGATATTTTCAAGCACATTAAACTGTCAAAGTTCGGGAAGATATATCTGGTGTGGCAGGCCATCTGTACCTGTGGCTTGAAGAGCAACGTTTACATTGCGACCGGAACCGTCAACCAGGAAATTTATCTGAGCTAGTGCCTACAAAAACGTCTACTGCCTTTCCTGAAGCGACACAATTGTTTCGTTCTATTTTGGTCGGATTTGTCATCTTGCCATTTCGGAAAAAAAGGCCATGGAGTGGTATGCTGCCAACAACGCTCAAGTGGTCAAGGTCAAGAACCCTCCCAACACGCCAGAGCTCCACCAAATCGAACAATATTGGGCCATCGTCAAGCGGAACCTTGAGGAGACTCAAAAAGCTGTTGTGAGCGAGAAACAGTTCAAGGCAAACTGGCGTTCTGCAGCGAATAAATTGGACAAGGAGACTGTACAAAATCTAGAGGCAGGTGTTAAACGAAAGACCCGGCTATTCGCATTCGGTAAAAAGGAAGTTTAGCTGAATATTTCTCCTGTATTCTGTATTAACTGAACTTGAAAAAGAAAAAGAATTTGACGCATTAATAAAAACTTTGATCGACTCACACACATTACTGTTTGGCCAAATTTTGATCGGAACACCCCCTTTTAAGTGAACTATTCAAAGTGTATTGACTTACTGTAGCCGCTTTTTACAAGTCAAGTAATTTAATTTGTGTAGTGTAAAATTCCACGTACATCATTCAAGTTTCAAATTTGTATATATATTTTTGTCTTTTATAATATCTTAATTTTTTAATTGAGATAAGTAAGACCACAAATGAGCACAGTATATGCACAGGTAAAAAGAAACATCGAATTTTCTGCGTTATCTAATGCACATAAAGGGAATGCTAGATTTGGCAGAAAATAATGGGGTATTTCATGTAAATTTTAGCCAGACAACGCCTGAATCTAGCCTGTTGTATGAAAGATTGCAAACAATTTCGTTGTTTGCGCCTCCTTTGGCTTGGAATTAAACGAGGGGAAATTTTACGCGCTTGTTAATCAGCCTATAAAAGCATATGAGTCAGATCGCGCCCATAATTTTTTGTCGAAGCACTTCTTGCTTGGAGGCCATCTCATTAAAACTAGACAGACTAGTTCACCCTAAATTTCATCAATTTTTACCAGTGCAATAAAAAGTTATTCACAAAAGAAAGGGTTACATATTCTTCGAGTAGAATCTTTAATGCTATTGTTTAAATATTTAGGTAAACTAAACTTCACGGAGATTTGACATTACACGTTTTATGTATGAAAATCACTCACCACGCAGCTATATGAAGCTGTCAAAGAAATCGGTGATTTCAAAAAATACAATGTGAGTGTAGTTCCAGAGGTGGATGTTTTTCACTCTTATATGGGTGAAAATTTACGTCGTAAAAATTTGAAATCCTTCAGAGTTTGTCAGAAGAACAAGTATACAACTCTTATACCGTTACACCTTGCTTTCGTGATTAATTTTATTTTCAGCTCTGAATTCGGGATTACAATTTCAAGCTAAGGGATGTGCTAAGAGATAAACTGAACCCAGAATATTTCCGAAAGCTAGAAGGAAAGTGATTTTACAAATTAGAAACACATTTTTATAAACGCGTAGAACATAAATGCTTAATTTTTACTCGATGTATTATTGTTTATTTAGAATATCAATAAATACAATGCGCTAATTTCTGTCTTAATTTCTTAAGATTTTCCTGGACAATTTTTGAAAAGAGTATTTAATCGACATTGCTTAGATGAGTACTTCTAACCCATCCAGAAATGGAAAGATGGGTGAAACGTAAACATCCATTTTGACGTACAGGCGTTGTTCCAACTTATGGGTAAAACGCTTTTAAAGACTGTATTCGATGAAATTTGGACACACAAAATAGGTCACCAAAAATTTTCCTTGAGCCCGATTCTTTTCAAACTTTCTGGAAATAAAGTACTACTAAATGGTTAAGTTTTGACATCATTGGTTTATTGAACCTCTTCTCCCAAACCAAATGCCCGCACCTTTGCCTTGACCCCTTTCATCAAATTTTGGGCAATGATAGGACCGACTTGCTTACTTACTTTTAACCACATTTTCTTTAGTTCAAGTTAATTTTCTATCAGTTTTGGAGTTTTAACGAGCTTTGCCTTCATGATTGCCCAAAATTTTTCAATTGGGCGAAGTTCAGGAGTGTCTGGAGGGTTGACGTCTTTTGGTACAAAAACTACATTATTATCTTTGTACCAGTCTAAGACGGGCCGGGCATAGTGGCAAGATGCCAAATCCGGCCAAAACAGTGTCGGGCCATCGTGAGATCTCAAGAAGGGCAGAAGTCGTTTTTGGAGGCATTCGTCCTTGTAGATATGTCCGTTGACGGTCCCAGAGGTGATGAAGGGCTGACTCATTTTGCCACATTCGCAGATCGCTTGCCAGACAAGGAATTTTTTGGCGAATTTCGACAGTTTCTTCTTCCGAAAACTCTCCGGAACGGCCTACTCAAAGGTGGCGACGTAGTGTTCCTGTCCTGGCATTTGTTTGGTGTCGGCTTTAATGTAGGTCTCGTCGTCCATCACAATGCAGAACGGTTTTGTGAGCCACTCCCTGTACAGTTTTCTTGCACGAGTTTTGGCCACCGAGTTCTGTTTATCGCTCCGGTTCGGTGCCTTCTGGACCTTGTACACATGTAATCCAGAACGTTTCATTGTTTTCTGCACAAAACAAACTGAAACTTTCGCCTCTTTCGCAACATCCTTGATCGAAATGTCTGGATAACGCTTAAATTGGTTCAATACCATCCTGGCCTTCTCCGGATTTGATGTGCCACGTTTTTTGCCACTGCCATTTTTCCGCTTGGTTGTCTTACGGTCCTTGAACGTTTTGATCACATGAGATACGGTTGAATGTGCGATTCCGAGCTGTTTTCCGATCCATCGATGAGAAGCGTTTGGGTTTTCGAAGTGAGTGCCCAAAATTTGTTGGCGCACTATTTCTTCATTCGAAGCCATCACTGAAATCACTCGACCGATTTCCACGAAACTAATTACACAATTGACACAACACAATGAAATACATTCAGTTAAAATTTCAATAATTTTTACCCTCCCGGACGATTGCGTGTGTCCAAATTTCATCGAATACAGTCTTTACTCACCTTGTGGGTTAGTTCACTTATTTCCAAGTTGGGTGAAAAATCACCCATTTCTGAGTGTTTTGATTCCTCCGTGTTTGGTTCAAACCCAATACTCGTGATTTTCACTTCAGTTTTTAAAGAAACAATTGTTTTAAAAACACTTTCACGAGCGTATCAAGTAAAACTTGTAGAACTCGTAAATTTTCAGCAACCGGAACTCTCCTACAAACAATTAAAGCCAATTCACTCAACTCAACCCGTGCACCCGTTCTATCAGCTACCCGGTAACGTCCCAAACCCAAGCAGCGCTAACTGAATTTAGATATATTGAATTTACAGCTCCAGCCCCCACGTTGAGGCTGTTGGAACGTAATTTTTCGCACATATTGATAAATGCAGAGGAGCAGGTGAAGTCAGCCTGTGGAAGTGGAGAACTGAAAGCCTCGCTAGCATATGCCACCTGGGGATGGCATCTTACGGAACTCCTTTCCTTAATGGTTCTCCGTCGTCGTTGACGCGTGTTTTCCAATTGTGCTGCAACGACCGACCGGAATGGGATCGATCGATTTCTGTGCTCAGTTACTAATTTTTACAACCTGCGGCAAAGGGTCGATTTACTCATAAACGTCGTGGTTTCCAAAAGGGATTGCCCAACTGTTGTTGGCGGGGGACTAAAGTTATGGGTTATTTACGAGCAATTTGGCGCGATATATGACGGTTACATGAATGGTGTCGTTCGGTATTTTTCCCCACCGACATTGACCCCAATCGACGGAGGAGGTTTATTTTATGTCGACGTTTCGGGCCTTGATTTGGATGATTTATGCGATTCTTCGAGGACATTGGAGCTTTTATTACCGTTTCGAACCCGATTTTGACATTGCTGAAAGTTCCCACAAAACTGGTACATCTACCCTACATTGTAACACACATCCAAGCAGCTCATCACGCCAATCAACAAATTGACTTGCTAAGAGGCTTGCTGTCAAATGGCTCGAAGGCACTCCGACCCGCAGTACTGTTCTTTTCACCTTTGAACCGTGTTAGGTATTGATTCACCCCGGTTGGCATTGATGACGATGATGTCTCTCGACAGTGGGATGGGTAAGGAAACTGAACATTGCACAATTCATTTAAAATTTAAACCGATTGCCACCGGACAGGCGGCAGCAGCCGGCGGACGGTGAGGAGGCAGGAGGAACACTCCAGGGACACTGTCGGTCTGCACTATCCTTTTGGCTTGGCACTGATGGAACACAACGCTACAATTTCGTTTTGAGTGCAGTTGGCATTCTAGAAGATAAATACTTAAAGTAAAAGCACTTTTCAAACCGAAGGGAATAGGTACATAGCAGCAGCTCGGACTGGCAACGGAAGTCGTAATTTTGAGCTTTCCGGATGGATTGAATTCGGTGAAAAACGGTCCGGGTGTTTGGACTGCCCAGGTTCGTTCGACAGCTGCTGGTACAAACACTCAATCCATAAGTCAGGTGATGTATGTGTCATGAGCGCTTACCTCCATCCATTCAGCAATGGGAAAATTTGTGGGCGTATGTGAGATGAAGCAGTCAAATAGAGGGAAAATGTACCCCCACACAGCCGGAAGATTGATGACACTGACTTTGGATTGATACTCGGCCGTATTTCCGGTAAATCACAGGTGCAGGAGTACGTGATTGAACGGAATAAAAACGAGTTTACATTGGGAAAAAGGAAAGGGAGGTAACTGGAGTAAAGACGCAGTTCTGTACTGCATTGCAGACAAAGTGTAGCTTTTGACGTAGACTACGTCTTACGGCAAGGGTAGGGTGTCAAATGAAAATCTAAAATATTGCGACCGTCACGAAAAACCGTACGTTTTGTACACGAATAACTCAAATAATCCACGATAGATTTACATGATTTCTTCCTCAATCGGTCGGAAATTTTACCGCGCTCCAATTCAATTATCAAACATTATTCTCAAACAATAGTAAACTATTGAAAATAACGCAAATATAAGGTGATGTCTTATAATGTCATTTTGCAGAGTAAATTTACCAAATTTCCTATCACAGTTTTCAAATCGAAGCAAGGAACGTCTTGCATCATCTTCTTCTTCTTTGTATTCGAGAGGGACTTTAACCAATCATGTCATTCGTCTCTTCATGTACGTCTCGCATGCAGCTGAGAACGGTATAAAACGCACACTTAGGAAAAATTTGCCTCATTCGTTTGGCAGCATTGAAGCTGTGCGGAGCTGGTCGCTGGTCGCAGGTAGCTGGTCGCAGCTGCTTCATTCGTCCGGCAGCGGAGCTGGTCGCAGAGGCAGCTGGTGGTCGCGTAGCAAATGGTGGTGGTAAGTAACAAGGCTCTCCCAAACAGCGATCGTCGCGATGAGGTAAAATGGCGGATTATGGGGGGCGCACAATCGCGTCGGTTTGTGCAAGCCGCCATCTTACCTTATCGTGGCAATTGTTTCGCCGCGACTTCGAAAACGCTGCTGTTTGGGAGAAAGCGTCCTTGGGGGCGAGCAGCAGTAGGTGGAAATAATCTGTCCTTTAGAGGACAATAAATTAAAATAAAAGAGTTGTATACTAAAGAATTAATCTTAAATTTAGTTCGGTGCTCGATGGAGGGCGAGCCGTCTGTAAAAATTTTACCCAGCTGGTTGGCGCAATCCATAAATTGATAATCTGTCCTTTTGAGGACAACCAATTTAATTAAAAGAGCTGTTTATACAAGAATTAAACTTTTATTTCGTTTGGTTTGTGCGCCTAATATCATGGTGCCGATTCGTTCGCCGCAACTGCAAAAACGCCTCCATGGAGGGCGAGCCGTCGGGAAAATTTTACCCAGCTGGTTGGCGCAACCCACTAATAAATAATCTGTCCTTTTGAGGACCACATTCGTCGTGCATTTCGACAGCCGTATCCTTTTCTTGGTCTGCATTTGTACCAAACATGCGCAGATACTCATCGACTGTTTGCTCGAGGTTGAACTCGCAATCGTATTCTTCCCGCTTCTGTAGACGTACGCTTTCATACTGATCGTACAACTGCAGGAACTTCTGGCAATCAAGTATGTCGCACATCTCGCTACGAAACGGAAGAAACAGCAGCACCATCTCGCGCTTGTAGTCGATGGGCTCGTTCATGGAGTACGACCGCCAACGCAATACGTGCGCAGTGTTACGACGACTGTACGTGTTCGACGTTTTCTGTACTTTCGCGGAACACGCTGCAAAATCTGCAAGACATACATCCTCTAGCCCTTCGCGTGCTTCGTACTCTGGATTATATTGGATGTCCAGATATCGGTGGAATCATCCGAAACACCTTCTACATCCATCTGCTGCACACGTTTTCTCGTCTTCGTTCTCTCGTGTGGCCACAAAGTGGGAATGAACTCGACCTTTCTGCTGGCTTCAGACATTGGCTGGCGAAGAAGGTACCAGGCAGCCTCCTGAGCAGACATTTCTACTGAATTGAGCATCTTGATGTTCACTTTCTTCAGCATTGACTGGTAGTCCTGATCTGGGAACTCTTCCTGCGGCTTCACGAGATCGCGATGTAGACTGATAATGCCCCGATTAGTTTTGTTAACGTACTCGACGACGTACGCTGCACAAGAAAACTCCTCGAGGATGAACTGCAGATCCATGTTCGAACGGAGAACATTAGCAATCCACAGATTGAACGTGTTAGTCCACAATTCCGTCATTGACCGTTTGACCAGAACGTTAGGTCGGCTGATGGATGCGCGAACGATATCGAGGTAGTAGTCGTATGTGCAGCAGCAGTTTTCGAGAAATTGATCCAGCGTATCGAAAACTTTGTTTTCCAAAGCAGCGTGAATCTCTGTGGCGCGTTTCTTCAGCTGACCGCGTCGACCATCAACAGCCGGGAGTGGCAACAAAACTCTTGTCTGATCCATGGGCCAGTAAGGGATGTTGAAACGGCAACTTTGCTCACCTCGTTTGTAGCACGTGAAAGTGTGCTTGTGTACCTGATTTCCATAGCTGTCTGGCAGGGCAAGAACGGGTTTATGACCAGGATGTATGTGTTTATTTTATATTTATAAGATTAATTATTTATACATCATCCGAAACGACTATGTACCGATGCCGAGTGGCACGTGTTTATCGGGTAAAACTGAAAGCAGCCAGAGGTAATGCGTTTCCAACTAACTGGTTGAGACGCTAGAGAAGGGCCTTCAACTCGAAGCCGTATCACCATTTATCCTTTTTAAAGAGTGTACAATATAATTTTCGAATATACAGCTGATCTAACGATCTATTAGAACCACACCCACACTATTTTGATCAGATTACGCCTTACGACTAGGGTAAGAGTGAAATGAAAATTTGAAAATAACTGAAACAAACATTTCTCCAAAGATTCTCGAAATTTTTTGCTTCAATCAGTTGAAGTTTTTCGTGACTGCCAACTAACAAAAATATCATTAATTATTGACTTTGAATTTCCAAACAGACCCTGAACAATCCATAACGCGATAAAGATAATGGTCTCCAGCTGGTCGATCATATCAACACCATCACTACAGGCAGCACAACCGTTGCCCTTTCATCATACCAACATTCAAACCAAACGGCCATTTCCAGGGCCGCCAAATAATTTTGAAAGAAACGAATCATAGAATGTTCTAACATAAACACTTAGAAAATTTTCTAGTATTCGGTAATTCTTTACCGAACTTTCAACAGCTGAACGTTGGGTAATCCGATTTAACGGATTTCGGTCATATTTGAAAAGTTCCGGTACTCACTTACTTATGACAACCCTTAGAACAGTACCTGCGTTTTAATGTTCCACTACGAAACCAACGAAGCTAATCAAACGATTTAACGTAGTCTACGTCAACCGGTCGTGAGTTATACACAACCCCACTGATTTTTTTACTCAATTTATGAGTAGATCCACTTTTTACGAAAATTGAGTAACATTTCCGTGAGAGAAAAAGAGATAGTATACAATTGTAATCAAAAATTGATTAAAATGAAACGGGAGTGTAGAATTTCATCAAGCAATGTAACTTTCGAGGTAAAATACCCCATCTAAAAATGATCAATTCCACTTGAAATCTATTCGTTGCAGTGGAAAACAGGGAATTTGTCAAAGATCTGAACGATTAAGGTGTGATTCTGAAGGCTTTTGTATGAAAGCAGAGTTCAGCAATAACACAACAAAGGTTGAACTGTCATTTTTCACAACTATCTGAACCACGCTAAGAATGCATAGAATCATAGTAAGCATTGGTAGTCAAGATCGGTTCATTTGTTTACATCATGACTTACGTGGTGCACGCGCTAAACTAAAATCCCGGTTTATCCGCTCGAGAGTTAGCAAAAGTGTTTTGTGTGTGACAGAGTATGACATTCTAGAACGATTCGGGAAAAGTCTGACCATCGGCATGGAGTCCTGGAAGTGACAAACCGGCAACCGACGCTTGATTCTGTCGAAGCGTCGGCCGAACTTTTCGATTCGAGGTGTGGCGAAAACGGCGAAGGTTTCCATGCGGTTTGTCGGAAAAAAAAAAACGATGAAACGTGCCGACCTCCACGTCTACAACGTCAGAAGGGCACCAAACCGGAATGAAAAAAAGAAACACGGCTGCCAAAACCCACGCCAGGAAGTTGTACCAAAAGTGGCTGACAAAACCGAGGCGCGTCTTGATGGACATCTAGACATCCAGGTGGACACATAGCAACTGCCGGGGCAGGAGCGTTACGTTGCCACGTCACGGTTGGCCGTTCCTGTGGAAGTAAGGAAGATGAAGGTGGACAAATTCGCCTGAGAGTTCTTGGTTTGGCAAGCCTGTGGGTTGAGGAGAGATGAGCCAGCCATACACACTTAGAATTATATGCCGAGTCTCGGCTTTCTGAAACCGAGATCCGCACAGCCTCGGCTTTTTTATGTTAACCGATAATCTCGGTTTGGGTCAAACTGAAAAATCATATAAGGTCTGTATCCGCAATAATCCGGACACCACAAAACATGAATAAAACATAAATTTCGCATTATATTTCCGTCGTAGTTGTTTATTTCAGTTTCATGGGATGTGTTTTAACAATTCATGAAGACAAAACATAGTTATTCGGTATTTGCATAAAATTTTGGAGCTTTGCGCTTAACTCCGTTCATTAGGGTTTGTACAGACTCTTCAGAAATCGTAGAAGCCGTCTTTGTCCAAACTTGCTGGAAGCGTTTGATGTCTTTGATTCCTTCTTTCCAGAAAGCTTCCGCTTCATCAGAGCCCAATATCTCTCGATTGGTCGTAGCTCTGGGCAATTTGGCGGGTTTGAGGTTTTTGGTACAATGTTCACTTGATTTGCTTGGTACCACTCCATCACAGTATTAGCATAGTGGCATGATGCCAAATCGGGCCAGAGGAAAGGTTTTTCTTTGTGACTTTTGATGAAGGGGAGCAATCGCTTCTGCGGACACTCTTTCTGATAGATCTCCTTGTTGATTGTGCCTGTAGTGACGAAAGATTTACTCTTTTTGCCATACGTGCAAATTGCTTGCCACATAAGGTATTTTTTGGGAGATTTAGATCCCTTCTTCGTTCTGAAATGCTCAGCTGTAGCATTTCTGGCCAGAGCAGAATAAAAAGCCAGCCCTGGAAGCTGCTTGAAATCCTCCAGGACATAAGTTTCATCGTCCATAACAACCCATGAAAACTTCGTCAAATACTCGCAGTACAAACGTCGAGCGATTTGGAACTGTTTTTACTTTATACGACTTAAGTTCCAAACGTTGTTTTGATTTTTGGACAAAGCCAGGCGACATCCCTATCCCTGCAATATTTCAAAAGTTATAATGATTTGAAGGTGTCCGGATCAGTGCTGTAAATAGTTATTTCAACCCAATGCGCCAAATACGCCAACATGTCGTTTGAGAAGCCGATTTTCACAATAACACGTATGAAGAAAATGTTGTGCTTGATTTTTTTCATAAATTTAGTTCACAATGTATTGTTCTAACTTTAAAACCTAAGACGTGAGGGCGCAATATCTGAATATACAAATGATATTCATAATTGAATATCATTTGAATATAACATCGAATATAGCACTTTCTATATATCAGTTAGGGCAATGCACTGTTAGACAAAGTTGTAGAATTGGTCAAGAGCTACAATTTTATCATACAGCATATTCATAAATTCAGCTGTTGAACCAAGTTATCGGTAAATTTATCCATTTTCACGAAATGACTTTTTACAGCACTGGTCCGGATTAATGTGGATACAGACCTTAGTTAGCTGGGAATCTCGGCATGGGCAAACTGATATATCAGTTAAAACACGAAACAGACAGAAATGAGGTTAACCGAGATTTCGGTTAAATTGTGTGTAAATTTTATGTTCCTTCTTTCATCTGTTCAACGCTGGAGCTTGCAATTCAGCTGGGTAAACAGATTCATCAGCATCGAATTTTAACTTTTTGTGTACCGGCGCATCCGTATGGAGGTCTAAACGTCTAATACCGGCGGAAATGGATGGCGGTGTCGCTGAACAATGTGCCTTTTCAGTGAATTAAAATGGCTGTACCTTGATCGGCATTTTGTAACCCTGCAGTTGTAAAACACTATCCGGATCAAAACGTTGATTCCGGGTGTGGTTATTAAAATGCCGCTGCAGCTCTTCCACATAGCCCCCAACTACTTCTCGACCAAAGAAACATATTATGCTCGACTTTTCAAGCTAAAATGGAACAGATAAGTAAATTAATTTGTACTTACTAAAAATATCGTACAGTCTTACATCCGCCTGCTGAATTTCGCTCTCGCGGGTCAAATTTGTCTCCTTGTCGATGGTGAGAGGGCTTATCTCATGCTATAAACATGCATGTGAGACCAAGAATTTGACCAGTAGTGAAAGTATCACGTATTCTGCACATTTATTTCACTGCCACGTCGTAGAACGTTTGTATAAAGGCACTAACATCAGGTGTGATACTGGCCGCAATTCACTCTTACGACTTTTTACTTTCAATCAAAGGAAAACGACTAAAAGTACACTTTTCATTTTCGTGGCAACTTATGTTGTTGTATATCCATTTGTTTCATGGAATGAATAACCAAAATACCTGGTTTACCCATGGTGTAATAAGTGAAAGTAATTGCAAAATTTTCGAAAAGGGTGAATGTTTTGATCATGGTAAATATCTGACTGTTCGAAATGAAGCACAAAGCCACAGAAAAGTGTTACTTTATACTGACGATGACAAGCATGTTTATTAGAGATAGGACGCGGAGGGCCCGCTTAGGAAGCACGAGCAGTAAATTTAACCTTTCCGAGTAGTTTATTTTAGCAACAGTGCGGAGGGTCCGCTCAGTGAGGGTCTGGTGTTTGACTTACTATAGAAGAGGGGTGTTAATCACAGTAGTTCCATTTCACTTCTGGTTCTGTTCCATATCGGTTTTGTTTCGATTCTGTTGCGGCTCCATTTCGGTTCTGTTTCGGGTCCGCTTTGGTTTCGTTTCGATTCCATTTCAATTCCATTACAATTCCATTTCGGTTCTATTCCGGTTCCGTTTCGAATCCGTTTTGCATCCATTTCAATTTCATTTCAATTCCGTTTCTGTTCCATTTCAGTGTGATTTCGATTCCATTTCAATTTCTGCTCAAGAATAAATGTTTAAAGTAAAGGGTGATTCAAAGGGAAATGGGCTTCAAGACTCATTTACATTTTGCAGCGTAAATCTCTCAAAAGCACTCAAGCACTCAATAACCTACATCTCCAATCCCCTCCCTACCCAATGGCGTTCAAGTAGTCCACATAGACCAGTTCGCCATTACCCCTCCCTAACCCTCGGCTTTGGATTGACTTGCGCTCTCATTGCCCCACCAAACGCTGCAAAATGAAAAATGAAAATAATAAGATAAAATTAATATACTACGGACATTTCACACATTAACAAAAGAAAAACTATACTCATGGAACTTGACCACAGACATGCGGGATTAGAGAAGATTCCAACCATATCCTTTTCAACTGTTCAAGATACGCTCAAAGCAGAACAATCTATAAAAACTTAACGGAACATAGCACCGTTTAATCATTGTTAATGAACTCGAACTTTGCAGATTATCGAAACATTTCAAAATTTATAACTTCAAACAAAATCACACTTTGAAGACTAGTTTCCCCTGGGAATATCGCTCTGAGAAATTCATGTACACAGAAAAAAAACTTGTAGTAAAAACTACCATTTTACCTGACTATGCCTATTTTAAAAATTACCATGCAATTTTAGTCATATTTACTACGTTTATGGTACAACCTTCAACATTTGTGGCATATAGACTGTTCCGATAATTATAAATAATTATAACGTAATGGGATTTTAGAAGTTGGTAAAGATCTTCGTTCGACCCACTAGCACATGTATGGTGACCAACGAAGATGGTCCCAAACTGTGACTTTTCTTGACGACCATACACTGTCCAGGCTAGAGCTGATCTCACCGCTATTGGCTCGCCCGGATTTCCAACTCTAGATTCCAACGGGGCAAACAGGGGCAGGTGTTTAAGCCCAATCAAGATGCACGGTATTTCCATTGGATAATCAGCTACCTCAAGACCTCGTACATGTTGATAATTCTTCACAAATTCAGCAAACTGCATCGTCTGCTTCGGTAGCCCCAACTCTCTCACTGTATGTGCACTCTGCATTTCGGTTGTCTGGCTTGACTCCACACTTGATATCTCCAGATTGATCACCTTGGACTCTCTCTCAAGTCTAGTCATCCCGGCGGTCTACGAGACTCGTAATGGTTGTAGGACTCCGTTGCAACCCAACTCATCTGCCACCGACGCTTCGATCAGTGTGTATGATGAGCCTTCATCCAGAAACGCCAATATTCTGAGGGACTTCGAACCGTTGTACACCACCACTGGAACGATACGGAAAATCACTGGCGATACGGCTGTACCGGTGTGAGTGTTGCAATTGGAGTTCACTGGCAGTTGATGTACCAACGTATTGTGCAACCCATTACAATTTGCAACCTTGCAACGGATGTTGATCTTGCACTTTGCGTCGCCATGTGCATTTAGACAACTTTTGCAGACCTTCCACTTATCTACTGCTTGCAGTCGCTGCGCTGGATCAAGCTTTAGAAACTCATCACAGTTTCGCAATCTGTGATTTGTTTCGCCACACATTACACACGGAATTCTCTTTTGCGGTTCATCCTCCTGCGGCGCCTTTTCATCCTCATTGGGAATTAGGTGCGCAACTAAGTTCCCGCTGTTTAGCAATAGATGGCGCCAGTAGTAAGTGCTGGTCGAATGTTGTACATCTCAAGCGTCATAAACCAAGCTCAGACAAATGGTAAACAACCCGCTTTGCCAAATCAGTGATTTTGGTTTAGTGTTATATATTTTGGTTGTTTGAAGATGTCTGATTTCGTGCCAAATAATCGTCATTTGCGGGAAGTGTTGATTTTCTTCTTTCATTCGAAGAAAACGGCGGCTGAAGGAAGGCCAAAAAACTTCGAAGACTCTGAATTGGAGGCATTGCTCGATGAGGATCCCTGTCAAACGCAAGAAGAGCTTGGTTCAGGATTAGGAGTTTCCCGCCAAGCCGTTTCTAAGCGATTGCATGCGTTGGGAATGATTCAAAAGCAAGGAACTTGGGTTCCTTACGATTTGAAGCCAAGAGATGTTGAGCGTCGTTTTTTCGTCTGTGAACAACTGCTCCAGCGGCAAAAAAGGAAGAGTTTTCTACATCGCATTGTGACGGGTGACGAAAAATGGATTCATTACAGTAACCCAAAACGGAAACATTCATGGGGACTGCCCGGGCATGCTTCAACATCGTCGCCTAGGCCGAATATTCACGCTGCGAAGGTTATGCTGTGTATTTGGTGGGACCAAGTTGGTGTTATTTATTATGAGCTGTTGAAACCAAACGAAACCATTACCGGGGAACGGTATCAAACTCAAGTGGTGCGATTGAGCCGAGCACTGCACGAAAAACGGCCACAATACGAGCACAGACACGAAAAAGTGATTCTTCAGCATGACAACGATCGTCCTCACGTGGCGAAACCCGTGAAAACCTACTTGGAAACGCTCAAATGGGAAGTCCTACCCCACCCGCCATATTATCCTGATATTGCACCGTCCGATTATTACTTGTTCCGTTCGATGGCACATGGTCTCACTGGTCAGCAATTCCACTCATATGATGACATCTCAAAATGGCTTGATTCTTGGATAGCATCAAAAGACGAACAGTTCTATCGAAATGGTATTCACGTTCTACCAGAAAGATGGGAAAAAGTCGTAGCTAGTGATGGGCAATACTTTGAATAATTCGTTTGTAACCTTTGTTTTCAAAATAAAGTTCCTTTTTCACCAAAAAACAGCGAGAACTTAGTTGCGCACCTAATATATTCACAAATCCTCCGGACTCCTTCGTTTTTTTACGCTCTTGATTGCGCTCTGCATTGGACGCACGACTGCCGCTGGCTTGCCCATCGACCAAATTTATCACCTCCGTCGCAACAGAAACTATCTCCGCTAGAAAATCCGCCATGGTACGTAACGTGATCTTCTTCTTCGTTTGTACCGGATCCAATCCATCTTCGTGCTCAGTGGAAGCTTCTTCGCCAACTCGCCAATCAACAACGGATTCATCAGGTGATCTTCCAACTGTGTTGCCTCCATATGGTCGCAGAGTTGTTGAACTAGCCGACCGAAGGTGATGAACGAAGCTGATCTAATCTAACCTTCACCAGTGGCGTCTCCATTATTTGTTCGGGCTGTCCAAACTGCTCCCGAAGTTCCTGGATCACCTTTGGGACGAACTGCGGCAGCAAACGTGTTTCCAGTGCAGCTCCCTTCAGGCACTCCTGCAACCGAACCAAGTTCTCTAGATTCGAGAAACCACACGCCTTTGTTGTCGTCTCAAAGCTAGTAATGAAGATTGACCACTCTTCTGGCTTCCCGGTAAACGTCGGTAATCGTCGAGCTAAGAACTGTCGCGCAGACAGCTGAGCCTTCGTTGGCACCACTTCGATTTCTCCACAACCACCATCACCATCACCATCATCTTCACCTTCACTTTCCGACGACGACTTCGGATCGCTAGCAGTTTTCGAACGACCTGACTTCGCGTTGACTTTTGACTGGACCCCATGGACTTTCAAGCACCCTTCCTAATCCTACCATCGAAGTCGACGTCTTACTACAAAATCGTATCGTACTATGCTCCTTTTCTAACTCGGCACGTTCTGACAGAGCCTTATCTATTCTGCGATGAAACTTTTCCTTCTCTGCTTTCATCCTTCCGTTGAATTCTTTCTGCTGCTGCCTTAGCTTCTAACTCCCTCTTCTCCAATTTCCAAATTGCTTCCCTTTTTTCCTGCTCTAACTGTAACTTCGTGATTGCTAACCGTTTTTTCCTCTCTATCAGGGCTGTCAGCCTTTCGCGTTCAAGAGCAATGGCCTTTTCTTCTTCTTCTAGCTCTTTTTCCTCAAGATTATCAGCAGCAGTCTCCCCCGGGGGTTTAGCAGCACACTCGGTACATACCCAATCGTGTTCGTCCTGTACCTGTGACGTCACTCCTTCGCAGCCAAAATGATACCATTGCTGGCAGCTATCGCAGAACACCAACTGGCTTTCGTCTTCATCCGGCCGATTACACTTGCCGCAGTTGTAAGCCGTCTCATTCGGGTCGACTACTCCGTCCGTGTTGCGAGAATCTGATCCTTTACTCATTTTTGAGAATGTTCGGATCACAAAAAAAAAACTATTTTTGTAGCAGCTTCTGGTGATGCAGCTCAAAACTGTAATAAATTTATATTTTAATTTTCTCATAACCTTAATGCTTTACCTTTACAAACATGAGTAGTTTTTCACTCCTCGCTACTGCTAATCGACCTTCTTCGCTTCTTTCCACTATCACTAATTTTTCAACAATAATTTCTCTACCAATTCATATAAACTTCACTAATTTCAATTTGTATTTTTCAGGTCCAAACTTTGGGAAATCAACGCGGTTTTAGCACATCTGCACATCAATCATTCAATGGCTGCAATAAACTTCTCCAAATCATGTTATTTTTGTTTTGTTTTTTTTTTCTTCCTTCTTGACAGTTTCGCACGTCGCGATGAATTCGTCCACCAGATTTCAGCTACCAATTTTTCACCCACCAGTCACGCAGTGATGCCAGGTGCCGCAACAATTTGTATGTAAACCCCCCCCCCCCCCCCTTCCAGATGGCGTAGGAGTCTCAAACCTCATGGAAACATTTCTCTTCTCCAAAAACCTCCACATGCCAAATTTGGTTTCATATGCTTGATTGGTTCTCGAGTTATGCACAAATTTGTGTTTCATTAGCATGAGAGCCCCCCTCTTACAGAGGGCGGAGGGGTCTTGAGTTACTTTAGAAACATTTTTTGCCTTCAAAAACCTCTACCCGCCAAATTTGGTTCCATTAACTTGATTAGTTCTAGAGTTATGCAGAAACTTGTGTTTCATTTGTATGGGAGCCTCCCTTTATAGAGAGGGGAGGGGTCTCAAACTACCATAAAAACATTTCTTGCCTCTAAAAACTTCCGCATGCTAAATTTGGGTTTCTTTGCTTGATCAGTTCTCGAGTTATACAGAAATATGTGTTTCATTTGTATGGGAGCCTCCCTTTCTAGAGAGGGGAGTGGTCTCAAGCTACCATAAAAACCTTCTGCTCACACATGCTAAATTTGGTTTCTTTTGCTTGATTAGTTCTCGAGTTGTGTAGAAATTTGTGTTTCAGTATTCATAGACATTCAGCCTTCTTCCAACCCTTTGTTTCAACGTACAATAGTTCGTATTGGGGGTGAATTGGTTGCTCACCCACCCTTAAAGACCTGTGGCTGCCGCTGATGTTGAAAATATCCGTCTCTTTGCTCTCCGTTCTCCAATCTTCATTCACATGAATGTAAACCCGATGTACGCATCCTTCTAAACTTGAGGTCCTGTTCCATGTGTTCTGGTTAACTACCGAATTTGTTGTTATCCTGTGATGATCCTTTCGTAGTTCGTCCGTTGTTTGGAGTAGAAATGCCAGGATTGGGATGGCCTACGAATTCGCTAGGTTTAAATCCTTAATGGGCACCTTACCATACCGTGGGTTGTATCCATTGATGTTGCCGATGTCGTTTGCGATGATACCATCGATCGTTGAAGGGTCATGGGATCCGATGGGTTCAGACACGTGATGGCTTCGGCGAATATCCTCATTCTGGTAAAACATTCGATGTTGCACTCAGCCAGAGTGTGATGTCATCCATTATTCGTTTGTTTCATCTCGAAAGTAAATGCCAAAAATAAAGCAGTTTGCTTCGATATCCTATCAATCCTAACGCTGTTGGTTCCAAATCCGATTCCATAATGCAAACACCCCTAGTGCCTACATTTGGTAATCCAGCTGTGGATATCCTTAAGTCTAATCGGCTTGTGATTACCGGTGCAGTGTATCCTTGAGCACCCTATGTGCCCAAGCCTAGGTTGGTTCCTTTAGTACCCATATACCCATACCTTCGATAGGTCTGCACACCCATGTGCACAGACCGTGGAAAAGTTAGAGGACACCCTTGTATCCTCTCCTTAGCATGGCATTCCTAGGAGACCCTTGTGTCCTTGCCATGGGTGGGTTTGAACACCCTTTCTGCTCAAACCGATGGATATAGAACACCCTTGTGTTCTGTCCTAGGATTGGTTTGCGCACCCTCTGTACACAAACCAAGGAACCGATACAGGACACCCTTGTGTCCTACCCGATGGTATGGTTCGATCACCCTGTGTGATCAAACGTCTGTGTAGCCATTTCAAGCACCCTGTGTGCTGAATTCACATTGTGTTGATGCAGCATTCGGTAAGGAGCACCGATTTGCCCAAAACGTGGAGTAAACCGCTAACATCCTTGCACCTGCTTTGATGAACATAAAGCAACCCATGTACTCAACTTGCTGTGTATGGCAGACACCCTCGTGTCTGACGCCCCTTAGAATGGTCGTCCAAATTGATTTTCGTCTGATGGTGGTATTGGCTTGTGGTATTCCTATTCATATTTTACGTATCGATTCTAACATCGACAGTCAGCGCGAAATCGTTTGCTCCATGCTCCAAAACGACCAGCTGATCGACGAACCATATGATTGACCTCGGTGGATGTATGCCGAAGGTGAAGACGTCATAATTGTGGGTTCCGAAAAAGTAGTGGTTGTTAGTTTCCGAAACGGTAATGCCTAGCTTAGCTTGACATATACATACGTTCGATTCGTAGAGCAACATTGAAACGTAGGTGCTGTTCTAATGGGACGTTGGATTGGCATAGATAAGTAAGTATGTTAGAAAATTCTATGATATGCTCTTTACAAATCTTTTAGCGGTGCTAGACTGCATTTAAATGTTGGTATGATGAAAGGGCAACGGCTGTGCTGGCAGTGGTGATTGTGTTGATATGATCGACTAGCTGGAGACCATTATCCTTATTGCATTATAGATAGTTGAAAGTATGTTTCGGAATTCAAAGTCAATTATTAATGAAATTTTTGAACATTGACTTGACAGTTCTACCTGATTGAAGCAACATTCTCAAAAATATATCGAGAAATGATAACTTTATTAGCGTTCAAAATGTTTCAAATATTCGTGATGGTCGCTATTTTTCAAATTTTCATTTGACCTCTACCATAGCCGATGGACGTAATCTAGGTGGGTAATAGCGTGGGTGTTCGTAGCCCAGTATAAGAAAGTAAGTTTGTGAGAAAATTCTATTGTACACTCTTTAGAAAGCATTTGGTGGCTCTCAAAAGGGCCGTGTGGTTTGAATGATGATGCGGACACGGTCGTATTTGCTATGTTGGTTGAGTGGGTCCTGATTTTTATGGCATGAAAGATAGTTGAGGATCTGTTCGAAATATGAACTTTGTGTACAAGTACACTCAAGATTTCTTTAAAGAATATGTAACTGTATAAAAATCATTATGTTAAGTGGTCATCAATTTAAACGATAATTTTTTTGCAGGAATTCAATAAACCCTTAATAACTTCTGCAAACGTTTGAAAGTCGACTTTAAACTCATGCTATTATTTAAAATAGCATAGCGATTTATTCGCTCCGATTGCTGCTCTGATACTTTGCAGCCATATTCTGCGACATTTCACTTTCTCTTTCAAACACTTTCTCAAAATATTTGATTCCCATTGCAAGGTAGGGACTCTATCCAACGCACTAAAACGATCAGAAACACTTTCAAGCACTGATTGGATTTTGAAGAGATCATTACCAACATTGAACAACTTGTTATAATAAAAATAAAAACCAGCGGGCTGCGATTGCAAAAGGAAAATAAACTTTAAGCGACCCTGAATTATTTTCTTTACCGAAACATGATTTTAAGAAATATTAGGTATTTAACGAACAGAAATTACGCGAAATTCAGGATCGGCCAGGATTTACGAATTAGGTAGGTGTCACTCCTTCAAAATCAGAATAGTAGTCCTAAAGAAATCTTTTTCTGTGAAATACATCATATAATAGTTATTGACATTCTGTCGAAATTTGAGAACACAGATGGTTCTACCCCGAAAAATGCCGTTCTGCCTGTATAAACACAGTGATTGTGGATTTTTAACACTCAACTTTGCGTCTTATCTACATCATCTACATATTTATCGATATCATCTTCAAACATATCAATATCATCATCAAATACATTTATATCATCTACACATATATATCGATATAATCGACAAATATATCAATATCATGACCAATTACATCTAAATATTTATCTATATCATCTACATATATTAAGAAATCATCTACATATATATCTATACATATACATGTACATCATATCGTGATATGACTACCAACTGAATCATACATATTTCCCACAAAATTTGATAAACTTGCCACGAGCTACATTAAAAATGGCTGTCCAGCCAGCCACTCACTAGCGACAGCCGCTGAGCCATCATTCTGGCTGGTTGCTCGCCCGCGTACCCTCCTGCAGGGTACTTGCAACCGCCAGCTGCCAGAGCAGTACTGGCCCATTGCCGCTCTGCACAGCTCCATGGCTGCCGAGCGATCGAAGAAAATTTGAAGGTTGCCCCGTTTTAAATCGTGCACTGCTGCATGTGAGACGTTCCTTACTCAAATTTGAAGTCTGTGATAGGAAAGTACTGTGCATTTAGTAAATTTACTCTTAAAAATCGGCATTTTAAGACATCACCTTATATTTGCGATAATCTCAATAGATGAATGTTAAAAATCAATATTGAATTGAATTAAATATTGAAATTGAAGTGTAGAAAATGTCCCGATCGATTGGTTAAAACATTTTTGAAAACAATCGTGGAATGACTTAGTTATTAACGTACAAAACCTATACATTTTTCGTGACGCTCCAAATTTTCCCAATTTGAACGTGTACCCCAGTATTGAAAACACAGACGAGTCCTACGTCAAAAAGTTATCCTCGCATTCTCTTAAACATCGGTATCATTTCATTTTGTTGTAACGCGGTTTACAAAATTTGATAGTATTATAAAATGCTAACTGTGTAGAAACAGAATCAAGTTGTCATGTTGCCATTTAATTCAGAAACCATCACACTGGGCTCTTCGATCACTCCAATTGCTATCTTTGATATGTTACCATAATAGTATGATAAAAAAATATTACTACATGTCTTGTAAAATAATATCTCTCATTGAAATTATATTTTTGATATATGGAATAATCTTTTCTGTTTTCAGCTTTTCCAGGGCTAGTAGTATATTAATTCAAATCTAATTAAATTTTTTTTCTGTTACGATCCAGTGGATGTCATATATTATTGTACATACGCATATTGTGTTCTCAAATTGACTTACTGTAGCCACCTTTTACATGGTCAAGTAATTTAATATGTGTCTTAAAATTCCATGAGCATCATTCAAGTTGTAAATTTGTATTATTAGTATTTAAGTCTTCTGTGATATCTTAATTTTTCATGCGAGGAAAGTAAGACCTTGTAAAGAACGAGCAAAGTATGTATTTCAGTTTTGATTCCTTTCATATTGGATCGGCTTATAAAAGCACATGAGTCCTATCCGCACAAGCAGTGAAAGATGCGTTTGAAAGTTGTATTCTTTGAATATATGATACAACAAAGATACTGGTATGCTTTTATGGTTAGTTATTTAAAGTTTTAACAATTATTTCATTAGGAACAGTAAAAATTTGCAATATCTCAGTACATTCACTAGTATAAATGAAATCTAATCGTAGCCGTGGAATTTCGTACAACTTGTATCGTAATTTTTTTTATAAATCATCATTTTTGCTTAAAAATTTCACTGTGTCTAAAATAACTATAAAACTGGGATTGGAGGGATAGCTTAAGGCAGTCGAAGGATTTTTTGACTGGACAAGGGTTCGTGGAGTCCTGTGAACACGTGCTCTTCCTGCCGTGCTCTTCCGAAGGTCCTCATTGCGATCGACTGGCCCTGCTACAACAAGCCATCAGGTAGGCTATTTTCTCGGGGCAACCTGCTGAGGATAGTCCGGCAGACATAGGTAATCCTTGCACTGATGGTGAGTTCATATCACATCACATCACATCACATAAGATATGCTAGCAGATTATAAATATTAAAGTTAGAAAAATTTCCTGAAAACCAGGCCGCCATTGACATGAGGTCTTTTGAAATTGATTTTTGCTTGATTGGTCGAAAGTGGTGTAAAAAAAATGAGATGAACCCCTCACTCGCCAGGGGTTCAAACAGTTCTGTGAAAAGCTCGATTTTTTTTGCAATTCTGAACCTGCTTATCATGCCATATCTTTTGAATTTGTTTTAAAACCTCTTGTGAACAGCATGTTTCTAGAAAGAAAAAAAGTAGGGCATGAAAAATTGTTTCTACCGTTATATTGGATTTGGCCGCCATTTCAAATTTCATCAGAAAAACGTACTCTTCTATGTTCGCAACAACCGATTTCAATTTTGTTTAATTTAATCATCGGAAAGCTGAAAAAAATTAAATCTAATACATTTATAAAATTAGGTAAGCATTGGATTCTGCCTACTTTCATAGCTAATGTTCTGTAGCGAGTTTTGCAATTTATGACATATGACGCAAAATCAATGAAACCAAAATCATAAGCTGAGCACGTGCAACAAGTGTGTGATGAATATGTATATACTAACGAGAACTTTTTTAGGAAGTGTATACAAGTTATATAGTGCATTTTCTCAATATGTACATTACATGTATTGTCATATTATAGTTTTACTTGAAGACCAAAATAACTCACACGTGACAATCGCTTCCAAAGCGAAACATATCCTACCGCCTATATCTAATTCGCTATGCAGAGTACTACAAGTACATTATGTTTTACTGATAGAACACCAACATATTGTATCAAGTGGAATGATAATCAATGAAAACACAACAGAATAATGGAAATATCTTTTTCTTAGAACTTCATCTTTCAAATTTCAGGTTTTTTACTTCAGGCTCAGAACTCTTCGAGTATCTTTTAACTTTTAGTATCTATTTTTCTAGCGGTAAAAAAACAATGATAATTTTGTGCACCTTTGATCGTTTGCACATTTTCCATTCGAAGATGAAGTTTAGTCATAGCTGCATTGTAATCGACTTGTTCCACGTAACCACCGTTGATTTTCCTTGATATTCAATAGCCCATTCATAAAACGATAAACCATCTGTGATCAACTCATCTCTGTTTTTACGTAAGCTGTATTTGTAAGCAGCACGTTTGATTGTCCCAGCTACTCTATCACAAGGGCATTTTCCGCGTGAACTGGCATGAAAATTCCATTCGACATCCATTTGAAAATCATTTTTCATGAACGATACGTTGGTGAAATTGTACTTTTATTCTGACTCCCTAATGAAATGTATTCCGGGAAAAGTCCGCAAATTTCTTCGAAATCGAGATGATTCATTTTTTTGTATTTTCTCTCTTAAGTTCACATAAAGTCGAACATTTAAGTAAAAACAGAATACTATTTTGTTAATGTGTATCCAAAATATGCGCAATAGTCTATGTTCCAATGCTAACTGCGCCACACCTTAGTGTGTTTCTTTCCTAAATGGTAAAGAACCAGACCAGCCCTGCGAATTGATAGTTGAAGTTAAATTACCTCAAAGTTTTGCCAGTGCCGTATAGGTTTTGCCAGTATTAAGTCACTTTATTATCATAATAAAAACAACGAAACGTCGGCTCCATAAAGCTTACGTGATTCAGCCTCCCAAATAAACGTACTAGATTTAAATAAAATTAAAACACCTAACACGAGTGCAAAACCATTTTCTGAAGATGCCGTGCCCTGTTGCTGCACAAATGCCAAAACTCATTGAATTCAAGTTTCCTCAGGAACCAATAAGTTCCTCGTGCATTAACTTATCGGGCACCATAAATTCTCTGTTTTCAGATTCTGCAGCGTAAAATCGTTTGGAAATGCCATAAACACCAGTTTGCGCTTTATTTCGTAGAAGCTTTTCTTACTACCGTGCATAGAAATCCTGCACATGTTGATCGTTTTAGTGAGACAGTTGCCTTTACAAAACTGTATGGGTTGCATATGCCCGGCCACAGTGATGTGAGAATTCCATTTAGTTCCATTTTGAAGTAATAGCTGGATTTTTATTTTTCAACCCCAAGAAACTTCATTTTATCGAATAAATCCAGACTCTTATAGTGAAGTGTGGGGTTTAACGTACACCCAGCTTTGAAGAACTATGTTATATGTAAAATTACCAACATATACATTTTGTACAGCACTCCCCTGAAATTACCATCATTTTCATTTCATTCAAATTCAAACCATGAACACGTAACCTTTTCACGCCGAACAACCATTCAAAGAACTACTTCAACCCTTTTCCTACGTACTCTGAACAGTTGTTTTGAACTCGAAGCAAATGGTCATCGTAAGTTTGCCTGGTGCCAACCCCAGGAGCCACATTATTTAACCAAATCGAAATGACTGTTTGAGAACACGCGTTCGAACGGAAAACGCAACATTTCAACTGCTCAATGAAGCCCTTGTTTCCTTCCAGAAAGGAGCAAACACTTCAACAGTCAATGCCAATAAATACACAACACTTCGGGTCCTCATCGGTTGGTCCTTGTAGGAAAGGGTACCGAAAGGCGGCCAATATGGACCGGTTGAGAGTTTTAGTTTGAATCGACTTGTGTGATCCTTGCACCCCTGGTTCAAGTCTGCAGAAAACACATTTTACCCCCATATTCTTGCCAAAGGATAAAAAGTTATGGCTCAATATAGGTTATTGAATATTTACGGGATTATAAAGAAACCCGTCGCAGACTATTGGTTTTAAGTTACTGGTCTTTCTAGGGGAATAAGAGGCAATATCCTGTACTTTTCCGATTGGGATGCGTGGTGAAGTAAGTGGGAAATACAGCGTGACACCTTAAATCGCGGATGGCGGTTAGGTCAGGTGTTGAAAACATTTTAACGGACCTGAATTTATCAACGGTATCCAAATTTTTCCAAAATAAGCAGGAAGAAAAATAATGATTATCAGTAAATGTCCTAGGTGATATTAATGCAAAGCGCAAAATACGGTGCTCTACTGTACAGTGAACTTTTAGGAACTCGGAAGCTGAGTTTGCACTGGTTATTTTATATAGTGAAATAAATTTAGATAAGGAAGATTTCAGCACCGTAACTTTACTGTTGGTTAAATAAGGAAAGTGTAAGAGATGTAAACTTATTCGCATGGGTGTTATGAGAAAATCGATTTTAATGAGAGAGGTGCTTCATCTTCTTCTAACTGCTAACAAGCGTTTGCCTGCTTTCACAATAGTATTCTACAGGGTGCGCCAGAAAATAATGCGAAAATGTTCAAACTTGAGTATTGGGTTAATTCGTGTAGCTAGTGACTAATTTCTGTCGAAAGTGTATTTGCTTGTGTTAACGTTCAAGTGTTGCATCCAAACATTCTATTTGTTTTATTGCAAATTCGTCAAAATGTTCGCGAAAGAAGTGATCACCAGTTTGTTGCTCGCCCAGAAGAAGCCGAAAGAGATTGCCAAGGTGGTAGGGTGCCATTTGGCAACAGTTTACCGCATAAAAACGTCCTTGCAGGATGGTCCTAAGCCGCGGAAGCCGGGAAGCGGACGTCCGCGCTTTGCACGCACGCCCAACGTGATCAAATCGGTCCGTGCAAAATTGCTCGCAACCCGGTGCGTTCCATAAGAAAACTTGCAAAGGAAGTCAATATTTCGGAGAAATCCATCCGGAGAGTCATCAAAGAAGACCTTCATGCATCATCCAGAGCCAATGTGAAACGCCACTTGATTACGGACCGGGTCAAGGATCTACGAGTGACTCGTTCCAAGAGATTGCTTTCCTTGTTGAAGAAGGAAAAAATGATAGTCCTGTTCTCCGACGAAAAGCTTTACAACATCGATGCTGTGGCCAACAGCCGCACGGACCGGTTCATTTCACCGCAGAAAATGGAGAACGTTCTGGAAAAAGTGAAATTCAAATTTCAAACCAAACATCCGGCTGGTGTCATGATGTTTGGCTTGGTGGCGTCCAACGGATTGAAAATGCCACCTGTTTTCATTGATGCTGGAGTTAAAATCAATACCGAAGTGTATATCGGTATTTTAAAGGACCAAGTGCTTCCCTGGGTGAGGGTCAACTTCTACGAGGACCAAAACGTTGTCCTACAGCAGGATGGAGCGCCGTGTCACACGTCCAATCGAACCCAACAATGGTTGACCGATAACATGAAGTTTTGGATCTTAATTCGTTGGATTCTTCAATTTGGGCATATGTTGAAGCACGAGCCTGCAAAACATCACACCCTAGTGTGAAAACCCTGAAGTCAACCATAACACGCACATGGCAGTCAATGTCGGAGGACTTCGTCCGAAAGGCATGCTCTGGCTTCCGGCGTCGGCTCGAGGATGTTATTAATAAAAATGGAGGACACATTGAATAAATTTGTTTAAATGGACTTTATAAAGTTGACATTATTGCTTGAATTAGTTGAAAATGGGATTTGAAAGAAATAGAACAAATGTACGCATTATTTTCTGCCGCACCCTGTAGATGCACTTCCACGGTTATTGATGGAGCTTCCTGTGCCAAACATCAATGCGTGAACTTGTATATTATGAGGCTTTATGCCAAAGGAAGTTGATACAATTTCCAACCCGATAGATTCCCTCGACCGAACTGGGAAATGAACCCCCCGCTTTCAGTTTGGTAAACCATGCTGAACAATGTGCATTTAAGCATTTGATGTTTAAGTTTCAACTGTTTTCTTGGTTTAGTTTGAACTTTATTTTTTCTATTTTATAAATTTCGTGAAGTGTTTTCGAGGATATTTTCAAACTGACGTATCTGATTTTGTCAACAAAGAGGGGAAGTAAGATTCAAACGTAAATTTCCCAAAGCTCTCAGCACCCTCACAGAAAGTAGCATCACCAACATGTTAGGAAAATGTTATTCCTTGTGTTGGTGCCTCTAGTTTGCTTGAAAGTGCTACGGGTTTCAAGAATTTAACGTTTGAATCCTACCTCCCCTCTTTGTTTAAAAAATCAGATACATCTATTTAAAAAAGCACTCAAGAGTTTTCGATTGCAAGAGAGTTTTTTTTTTTCAAATTTTAAACGATAGAATGCAAAATTTGAATTACTTATAACTTAGTCATTTCAAAATAGATTGGTTCAAGACCGAGTTGAGTTTTTAGACAAAATGATTGGAAATTTCCGCATCTGTCTATATGACCTTATTTTTATTCTATTAACTATAAAACGGCTGCTGAAAACAAGGGGTTTCCAACAGCATTAATAACATGTTACTTCCCCCAAATTAACTCTGATTACTCAGTGAATACAAGGATTATTGGGTCTCAATTTCTACGGTTTCGTTCTTTTCGGGCAAACCTGCAGCTTATGGGATTTTCACTAATTGGGGTCTATCTCAGTTGTTTCAAGTGATAAACATCTACAGTCTCCAGCAGAATTATTTTATGGGGTTGGACCAACAAATTTGTGTCACTGTATTCCGTTTTAATTCGGAATTTCACCGCTAGAGGCACTTTACTTTCAAGTTACTAAATATGAGTGATGTAACGCGTTGAGATAAGGGGTAATTGGTGTCACCCTAGAATATCTCGAGAGCCTCACCAGCTAGGACATATCAGTCTTCAGTAAAC
This sequence comes from Aedes koreicus, assembly GCA_024533555.2. Classification (NCBI taxonomy): domain Eukaryota; kingdom Metazoa; phylum Arthropoda; class Insecta; order Diptera; family Culicidae; genus Aedes; species Aedes koreicus. Next base: position 46,915 of record JAHHFK020003750.1, read on the forward strand.
TCCACTAAGTGGCCAAGTTCTTTCTAGAAGTGGTCAACTAAGTTCGGAATTCAGTCACTACACGGCGCTAGTGTTCATATAATCTTCCAGTTTGTGATGTCTATATCTCGAGAGCCTTACAAGTTAAGACGATACTTTCTTCAGCAAACTTGTGCTAGTGGCCAAGTCCTTCCGGATGGTAGTCACATATGTTTTGAATTCTCTCACTACGCGGCGCTAGTGTACAAATGATGTTTCAGTTTGATTATGCTGTATCTCGAGAGCCTTACAAATTACGATATTACTTTCTGAAGTAAATTCTTTCTAGTGACCTAGTCCATTTCGATAATGATCACATTCTTTCGAAATTCACTCACTACGTGGCGCTAGTATTGATATGAGGTTCCAGATTATTTAACGTTATATCACGAGAGTCTTATTGATTAGGACATTGCTTTCTTCAGCAAATTTTTGCTAGTGACCAAGCCTTTCCGAGTGGTAGTCACATAAATTCGGAATTCATTCACTACGTGGCGCTAGTGTGCATATAATCTTCCAATTTGTGATTGCCATATCTCCTATAGCCTTACTAGTTACAACAATGTTTTCTTCAGCAAACTTGTGCTTGTGTCCAAGTCCTTCCGGGTGGTAGTCCCATGTGTTCGAAACTCACTAACTGTGTGGCGCTAGTGTACATATGAGCCTCCAATTGAAGTGTACTATATCTATTGACCTTTACTAGTTGGAGCTTTGCTTTCTTCAGCTTACTTGTGGTAGTGGTTCAATTCTTCCATGTGATAGTATTATAAGTTCGAAATTCACTCACTACCTGACGTTAGTGTAAATATCAGTTTCTAGCTTGTTTATGCTTTATTTCAGGTCGGTCAATCAGACGAAGGCCGGAGTGGCCTCTGCTGTATACAGAAGTTGTATCCATTCTCTTCGGCCTATGGCTGCATTCCGCCAATCTAGCTGTCTGCGAAAGGTCCACTGGTCGCTTTTTACTTGATCGATCCACCTTGCTCGTTGGGCGTCTCTTCTTCCTGTGTCTGTCGATTTGTTCTCGAGAATCATTTTAACAGGGCTAATGCCCGACATTCTTACGACATGCCCAGCCCACCGGTTGATTTTAGCGGTGTGAACGGTGGGAGGTTCTCCCAGTAAATGATGCAATTCTTAGTTCGTCTTCCATTTGCACTCCACCGTAAATCGTACGCAACACCTTCCGTTCGAAGACGCCGGCTCGATTTCATCACCGTCGATCTGAGCTGGGAGTGAAAGCCTCAATTTGGCGTGAGATATTTGGTGCATCAGTCCTCACCGGGGTAGCATTAGCCATGGGGTAGGTCCACCGGTTAGTAGTCAATATACAGTCATACCTCGATATAACGTAACTCAATTTTTATTTTCGTTACGTTATATCGAAGTTACGTTATATCGAAGCAAAATTTTTTTTTCCAGAATTTTTTTTTATCTTTATTTTTCTATAAAAGAATTCACGTAAAATCAATGTTATTCACCCAGCAGGGTGTTAGTTCCAGCCCTTCTTACTTTGGTTTTTCCAATTTTTCTTAAATTTTTTACATTCTTATTTTTATTTGTTTATTGATCCAGCCCTTCTTACCTACGTTTTGCCAATTTTTTTTTTATTTTTTTATATTCTCTTTTTTATTTGTTTATTGATCCTTTAATTTTTTTGAAATATGTTTTTATCTTAGAACATTACTTTTAGTAGTATCCTTTTAATGATGTATAAATTAAAATGCACCATAATTTGATTACAGCTTATTCCATACTAAAAAACCCTTAAAAACACAATCCGACACACTTCAAACTCACTCCTCACCACATGGAAGATACATTTATTTCTGGCACCACTTACGCGAATTGATTATTTTTTTTTTGCACTGTTTGTCTCCCTCTCGTTTGCAGTGATGTGATTCAGATGATGTTTGAATGTGGGTGAATTAAAAGACAAAATGGTCCATGGTTTCCAGTAAGGATAATTTTTCGTTTGTAGTTATGACACCTTCCGACACCCTGAAACACAAACATAACGTGGCAGAGTGACTAATCTCCTGATATTACCATTCTTTATACATAAAAATAGAACTCAAATTCACAACAATTCACAAACCAGTACAAAATAGCAAAACAATATTCCTACACTGAAGCCTTCTTACTGCTGTTTGTGAATTACGATGTCCATGACATTAGTACGTATCTGGCGCAACGAGAACTGTGTAGTCAGTGGCCAATTGTTCTCTTCCGCGTATCTGATTACCAGATCGAACCCATTTAAGTCTGCTTCATCCAACACGTTTACATATTCGTCATCATCTCCAAAACTCGCAGAAAGTGATGCTTCTTTCTGCGTTGACATTGACTTCATTGTGTCGTCACCGGCATAGGAATGTCTTCGTCAGGATCTTTGTGAAGAACACTTGCGATGATCTCATCATCGTCCAGCTTTTTGAATCTGGCATCCTCCTCGTCGATTTCTTCGGTCTGTGCTATCTTATCACCAATGCTTCTCGGCGTGTCTCTTATGACGGACAGCGGTACATCATCCTCATCCGCGATTTCACGGGCATTGTAAAGCATGTTCCAAGATTTGCAAATCGAGTCAGCTGGAACTACCTCCCTCGCTTGAGCAACCCAAAAAGATGACGTCCTTTATGTTGTTCTTCTTCACGCACTCGTCAAACTCTCCTCCACAAATTTAAATTTCCTGCATCATTAGATTCCTGAAGCGCGTCTTAATCATCTAAATGATATTCTGATGCATCGGTTGAAGAATGGCGGTGGTGTTTGCAGGGAGAAAGATGGTAAAAATTGATCCATCGACATTGGTATTTGGTATCTCTCTCAACATATGTTCATGTTGGAGATTTCTTGAAAAAGAGCCCACTTTCGTCAGCATTGAAGCTTTTTTGCAAAAACCAGATGTAGAGAGCTTTGTCAATCTGTGGGTATCGAGGATTCTTAAAACGCTTTCGTTTTGCTATAAATTAAACACAAAACATGTTAAATTGTTTTCACGAAACATCATTTAAGTTTCTTACACATGTCCTTTACATATTTCATGGCATACTTTGTATTTCTTCATTTTCATGGCATACTTTGTACTTCTTCATTATTTCATTCATCGAAACACCATTTCCAAGACTTGGAATAATTTTTATAGTAAACCAACACGGTTATGTTTTTTGTCTTGTTTACGCGACACACGATCCATTTTTCAAAAAACCTCCGACTTAGTCGACCTTCTTGAATTATGAGTTGTGCAATAATAAAAAAGTTTTAACAGCTAGCTTCCTACTACATACACAAAAACAAACAATCCACAGAAAACAGATGTTTGACGGCATATACAAACCATGTTGAAGCATTGCACGCAACATCGCAAGCAACTTTACACTAAACCTTCCCAGATAGCGGAGCTTGGTACAATTGAATCAGCCAAGTCCCTTTTCCTACTTCAATCTTACTTCCCGTCCTAGTACAATCGTACTTCAAATGCACTTCAGATGTTACAACCGATGGACTTGATATGTCAAAATAGCTAGCCTTTCATTTTAAATTTTGGCAATAGGTTGAATGACACTTGAAGTCCATCTTAAATACGTGGACTTGTAGTGAAGTTTTGATACTATCTTGAAGTTTTGTTGTGTGCAATACATGTGAAGTGAATTTATTATATAACTTGGATATTAACGCTTGGTAAAAACTTATTTTGATAACACTATAATTTACAATGACAATTTCTTCAATTTTGATCATATTTTGGTGTTTTAGTCTACAACATTATGAGTTACACTGTTTTATGAATAAATTGATAAAGTATCATTCCATTAAAGCAATAGTTTTGAAGATTCGAGCATATTTATGAAGTGGGTCATAATACCCCACCAGTGCATTTTGTACTGCTCTCCACTGGTGTCTGAAACTTTGTCAAAATTAGTGTACTGTATAGCGCGTCGGATGCGCTATATAGCGCATTAGTTCCAATATTATATGTATATTACTTTTAGAACAAGTGCAAAATTGCAAGTCATTTAATTCAGTTTCCTACTGTTTACTGGTTTGACTACCATTGATTATTAATGATTATATGATCACTTTGCGGAAATAAAATTAATTTCTGATTACTTGTAATTTCAAAGCTTGTTGGAAAACCCGTTTGCTGAAAATAAAATTAAAGAAGCTTATCCGACTTACCTGATTATCTGTATTGATAGAAAAGGCCGTTATGTCCAGTATCCTGCTGAGTGCCAAGCTGATGAGCGTATAAATCCACATTTTTCTGCAAAGGAAATAAAAAAAACGACTGCCGTTAGTTCAGTACAAATGATAAATTTTCAGTTTTCAACTCTCCGACTGTCTAAAGAGGTTTGTGCCAAAGCGTAGTCAGTCAGTAGCGATGCTCATTGGCAAACACAGTTTCCACAATTTGGGATTCCAAGCCTCCGTTAACGAGAATTTTTAATGAGCTGTAAAACTTTCTTTTTTTTCCAACACCTCTTTTTTTTGGATTTTCCATAGCGCCTGATTCATATATTTTGGCCAGCTGAAGGTGTCGAACGGTGAACGGAAAACTTTTTTATTACGTGTGAAGTGATTTTCCAATGTTTTGCCTCGCTCACCATTGAACCGGTCTTACGCTGCCAAATCCTGAAATACCCACGCCGGAAGGGCGGCAGAAGCCACTTGTCGTTTTGGGTGGCAAGCTGGGACGATTCAATTGGAATGGTGTTAAATAGAGAAGGACCACGCGGGGTGTGATCGTCTTAAAGTTATCTTTTCTTTTCTGCTTTGTTTCCCTGGAAAGCTGATGAAGGTGTTTTCGGTGCAACCAAAATTTATGATTTCTGGCCTCCCTCAGGAATCTTTCCCTGCCAGTCGAACCGGAAAGTGGAGAAGCTTTTTTTACGACTCTTGCTCAACTTTTCGGGAATCGTGAAGGCTCTTTTTCCAGATTCCAAGAAGAAGGGTGGTTGCTTGAAAATTGTGAAAGAAAATTTAAATTTGAATGTTTGTTTGTTGGATTTTCTCGGTGCACTCTCAACTTGTAGAATTGGAGTAAAGTTAGTACCACTTCGAGCTGATTCCACTGTGTGCCATTATTACCTTGCGGTGCGATGGTGTAAACAAGACGAAGTGAAGAGGGACTTGGTTTTCGGAAGGAATTTGACAAAAGGACTTTGTTGGCATCCGGTGAACGAGGGAATTATTTTGAATTGAAAAATGGAGCAGTATGAAAAGAAGGATTGAAAAGTATAGAAATGTTACCTGAATCAATGGCCTTTGTGAAAATGTTTCATGTTAACTTTTACAGTTATTGTATCTTTTATTTACAAAGTAAACGGATACCAGTCATAATACATCAGATATAAGTGATAATATCAACGTCATATCGGTATCAACATCATGCTTCAGTGTTGGTATGATGAAGTCCATCAAACAAGTGTTTTTGAAGACAGCAATCATCGACGTTGTGCATAAGTATGGTCGTTTGCATCCATGCCGCATTATATTGGATTCGGGCTCGCAGGCTCACATTTTGTCGGAGCCATTGACAAAAGTTGGTGCCAACGCAGTGAAAACGCAAACTAAAAAGGGAGTGCAGGTCGACTTCTCGTCCAGGTCCTCAAGCAACACAAGGGACCGCATCGAGTGTCTGATAGTGGATCGTCCAACATTACATTCAGCTAACCGATACACAGTTCTTCGAACCGAACGGAGTGGATCTGATCTTGGCATTAAACTATGTAGGAGAGAAGTGGAACGAAAATAAGCTATCCAACGGTTCAACTTCCTAGTGAGAGACTGATTTGAGATGGATTGTAATCGGTACATTTAATCCATGTACTCAGGTGATTTATTTCATTATCAAATGTCACGTTGCACGATCCATTGCAAGATGCCATCGACAAGTTTTGGACGGTTGAGGAGTTAGCTGAAGCGTCCCCACACACCAGCGACGAAGTGGAAGTTAAAAGACAATTCCAAGAAACTCATCGTCGAAACGACACAGGCCGTTTTATAATGTTTTTTAATGCACGTTCCAACTATTCGCTAAACGATGTGTTAAAGATTGGACCATCCGTTCAGAGTAATTTGTTCTCCATCATACATTGGTTATGCTGCTACGTATACGCATTTTCTGGTGACGTAGCAAAAATGTACCGTCAAGTTGGCGTAGATGAGACCATTCAGCTGAAAACGTTGGCTGTAATTCTGTGGTCCGATAGCGAACACCTGGCAACCTGGAGGTGTTTTTTTCGTAATTGAGTGGTGCTGATTTTGAGTGGAATTATGTGGGAACCAACGAAAATCCCACCTTTATAGTGTAGTGATATAGCATGGACATGGCATGGCATGGACCTGAATTCATGAAAAAGTCAGAATATTCAGATAGTGAGATTCCTGACGTCAAAACCATCGCAATTGCGGATTCTATTTGCGTTGAGCATCTTCTATCAGTGTTCACATGATTTTGTACTTTTTGAAAGTTGCAGCGAGTGATTGCTTACGCGTAAAGGTTCTTCCACAACTGCCGAAGCTGCAGCCATAACCAACCGAAGATCGTGTTGACCTGGACGATTTCTGAAAAAGGGGCCTTCAAGTGCGCTGCCAAGGGGAAATTCGAGCTGTCAAGAGAAACGAACCATCCAAACGTGTTGCGAACTTGAGTCTCATTCTTTACAGTGATAGTTTGTTGAGGGTTGGAGAACAGCTGCAGAATGCCAACCATCCTTACAAAACCAAAAATCAATTGATAATGCCTGCAAGTCCAATGTTTGATGCACTAGTTTGTTCGTTGCATGTTGAGAACATGCATGTTGGACCACTTGTACTTGTTGCATTTATTTGGGTTGCTACGAGGACAAAAAAACGCAAAGTAACCCATAGTTGTTTGAAGTGTTTCCGCGTCAAGCCTTCGGGAATTCAACGATTCATGGGAAATCTGCCTTAAGAACAAGTAAATGTTGCTGCTGTTTCTGTTATAACGCAAAAACATTAAGCCAGCATCAAAACAAACGACTGATGCATTCTTAGCTGCATTAGAACGCATGATCAACCGTCGTGGACTTGTGCAAAAAATGTTCTCTGATAACGGAATACATTTCGTGGGTGCACCGCATGAGATCACCTGAGAAGGATACTACAGAATGCAGTACTGAATTTCCGGGAGTTTTCGACTATGTATTTGACTAACGTCGAAGCTATATTGAAGTCCCCACCACTTTTCCATGCGACGAAGAGTCCAGACGATCGATCCGTTACTAATTACACTAGCTCATTTGCAGATTGACAGATCATTGGGGGGTGTACCAAAGCCTTCCTACCGGGGCACCCTTCCAATACCGTACAAGCGTCTCTCTTGCTGGGAGTACTTGACGACGCTGCACACTTGCGAAAAGTGAACTTCAAAGACTTCTTACATCCATCCCGGAACAGTTTTGTTCCTAATGGAAGAAAATCTTCCACCGCAAACCTGTAAATTGGGAGTGGAAACTAATGCTTACCCTGGAAAGGACTTGTTTGCTTGAGTAATGAACGTTAAAACTTCTTCGGGAATCTTCAAACGATCCATTTCTAAACTTGTTCAATTACACATAGAGTATAACGAAGTACTTCGAAGAGACACGTAACGCTGGTAGATCACCTTTTCATGTTGCGTTACGGGGTATCAGATCTACCACCGAACCCCGAATTAATTCAAACTACCCAGGCAACCAATAAGCATTGAAATATGCACTAATTTTGCATCATACTTGCATTTACGATTCTTCTTGCTGTACAATGCCTGTTTGAATGCATAGCTGTTGTATAATAGCATACGAAATGCTGCCGTAATGTTAGCTGTCTGATAGAATCATTTTTATGCTTGATATATTGTTAGAATAACGAACTGAAAGTGTTTAGTTAAAGTTGTTTACATCTGGACTATTAGGACTATTATAGTCCTGATGTAGGAGTAAGCAAGGATGATGAAACGCTTCGAAAATTCGGCCAATTATCGGTTTGTAAACAACTTCAACTTAGCATTATCAGTGCGTTCTTCTAACAATACATCAAGCATAAAAAACGCAGATATCAGACAGCTAGCATCACGGCAGCATTGCGTATGCTATTATACAACAGCTATGCATTCAGGTGGCCAATGTACAGAATCGTAAATGCAATTATGATGCAGAAATAGTGCATATTCCAGTACTTATTGGTTATCTGGGTAGGGAACATATTTGTTTTTTTTTTTGTAGTCAAAGGAAAATATCTTAGTCCTTTTTATATGTCTCGTGAAAAATGACAATCCTCGGATTGAACCAACGAGGATGAGCTTGGAATAAGGAAAACATGATTAGTATTCATTCTTGTGATTTCTCAAATTCTATTTGATGTTCAATAGTTTGAAGTGGTTAGGACTAGGGTTCTGATGCATGGTCTGTATCGGAGTCACTGTTTGTTTTGTTTGCAATGAATCCAGTTTTGACTGATAGAGGCGGGGAGCCTTTGAAGAGTTCTCTCACTCCTCATAAGGTTTAAACAGCGGAAACTTTCAATAAAAGCCGATTCATTGCAAAAAAAAACCACTGTAACAACAGTGAAACCTTCATCATTTCTCAATAGTGATGAAGTAGCCCAACATGCAGAAAACAAAGGATACGGGATATACTACAATAGATCAAATTACTGGTCGCAATGGTTCATGTCCCGAACAGAGAAAAAAAAACAAAAAAACAAAACTTCGAAAAACTTCAACTTCGCAGCCGCGTGGAAAGATCTTCGCCGAAAGTCGATCCTTTGTAGTCGGCGATTTGAGGTAAAAGGGAGAAAGTCAGCATTGCCGGCAGCACGGTTGCTGCGGTGATTTTTGCTTTCGTCATCGCTGTTCATCGGTTGTCGTCGCCAACTACGCAGAGACAAAAACACCCAAAGAGCAGAGTGGACATTATTTTTGTTTTGTCAACAATGAGGGTTATTCCCAGAGTCTAAGTGACGTTTGTCACTTGGTGAAGTGAGAAAAGTCACCTGCAGTGACGTGACTCTCAATTTGATTTACCCAGAAGAGTCACGTCACTGCAGGTGACTTTTCTCACTTCACCAAGTGACAAACGTCACTTCGACTCTGGGAATAACCCTCAATGTCGCGTCTGAGTTAACAGTTATAACACATATAAATTTGACTTAAATTTTTTTGTTATTATAGTCCAAACAGTAAAGCGGTGAATTATTATTTAAAAATCCGAATACAGTCCACTGAATTACACCGATTGAAGAAATTGTCCCAAACAACTTGTGGTTTTTTTATATGTTAAGATATCTCATTTCTTTTAATTATATTAAAGCTAGTATATAAAGGGTATTATAGATAAAAATGGCACACACATATTAAGTAAACAAAATTAAACCGATGACCGGATTTTCATAATTTTTTCAGGAAATATAAGACTACTAATGAGTAATCATTAACAAAGTTTGTTTTATTTCATTTCAACTCCCATCCCGAATGCCCGAATTGTCCTCTCCTCAAATTTTGTTTAACTGATTTTCCCAGTGTTGTTGTTGTGTTTACCCAAATTTCCTTCCACTTCAGCTCTGTTTTAAAAGTTTTGGGATGTTTGCAAAGTACTGTCTTCATAATTGCCCAGAATTTTTCAATTGGGCGATTTTCCACTAAATTTGGTGGGTTCATATCTTTTGGCACAAAATTGACTCCGTTGGCTCGGTACCACTCCAACACGTTTGGAGCGTAGAGACAGGATTCTAATCAGGCCAAAACAAAGTTGATTGTTTGTGCTTATGAATGAGAAGAGACGCTTCTGCAAGCACTCTTCCATGTAAATCAACACTTGATTGTTCCGGAAGTGATGAAGGGAGCGCTTATTTCACCACATCCGAAAATCGCCTGCTAGATCAAGAACGTCTTTGCTAATTTCGATAATTTAATCTTTCGAACATCCTCCGGAACATTGAACTTAGAGTTGGCAACGAAATATTCTTGCACATGAAGTTGACGGAAATCAGCCTTGACGTAAATTTCATCATCCACCACGATGCAACACGATTTGGTTAGCAACTTCGTGTAAAGTTTCCGAGTGTGGGTTTTTCGCAGTGTTGTTTTGCTTTTCATACCGTTTAAGGGCTTTTTGCACATTTTGAAAACATGAACCTAGCACGCTTCATTGTTTTTGGACAGTTTTTGATCAGTTGCACCACTTTCCTGTCCTTTTAACTGCTCATTGTACCACTTTTACGACCACTCCCTTTCTTCCTTCAGGCACTCAGGCGATCCTTGAAGGTTCTTATCACACGAGACATAAATTTATTTGCAATTCCAAGCTTGTTAGCGATCCATCGGTGAGACGCCTTTGGTTTTGATGGTGAGTGCATCACATTTTTTCACGGACAATTTCTTGTTTCAACGACATGACTGGAACTAATGTAGGAGTGACTAGAAATGTAAAAAATACACTATAAATAAGATGTGTCCAAATTTTCCAGATCCAGGTTTTTATATCATATGGCTCAAAGTTGCAGGGGATTTTCGGTGTGTCATTTTTATCGAAAACTAAAGGGTTAAGAGTTTAATAGCTAGTTATATTACAAGATGTCACCTTGGTGGTTGCAACTCTGCTGTTCATAGGCGTAGCCAGAGGGGGGCAGGGTGGGGCCGTTGCACCCCCCCCCCCTAAATTTTGATTTTATTTTTAGATTTTAATTTTTGTTTAAATTTTATTATTATATATTTTCAATGTTTGTGAGATTGTCCCTTTACCTCAATTAAAAAGCGCGAAGTCGCCTCGATTTTGTAATAAGTTGTAGCAAAAAAGCGCAAAAAGCAGACATCCATAAGATTTATTTTTAAATAATATACCAAGCTAGCTAACCTAGCGTATCTAAAAAAATATCGCTAGTAATGTTAACTGTGATTCAAGCATTGATTTTTTTTCCCGCTAGCTGAAAGTGGAAAAAGCTACTATGCTCAGTTCAATTTTCAGTTCATGGCAATCAAAAAACGTAATATTTTAACCAATGTTATAGCTTCCGGAAGTCAAATAACACCGGATTGAGAAACACAATTCATAATTCATAGTTAGAAAGTGTATCAACGGAAAATGTATATTTGAACTACTCATGGTATGGGCCAAACCGATCAATTTCACCCCGTTGATCAATAATATCCCATTTTACGGTACTGTAGTTTCGTATTATTGAGAATATATGTTAATCATATCTTACAGTTTGATTCAGTATTTTGAAATATTGTTTCTGTATCCAAGAGATATTAACGGAGCACATGCTACGATATAATCCAGGTGAAACGAGACAAATCGTATCCGATTTTCAGACCAGTAATTTGATAAGCGTGTGAGAAAGCAAGACAGCATGCTAATCAGTGCGAGAAGTTACAGTGGTCTTATCCTATTCAAAGATTTCATCTCTTTCTATGAGCATGAGCAAGATAATGAGCATGATCAACTGCCCAAGGTTTCTACTCCGTTGCTGCTAGATCAGCTGTTATAACACAGAGAACCAGCAGATGATTGTTGAGACTAGCATACATCCTCAATGTGTAAAAACTGGTCGTCTCAAACTAAGGCAATACTGGGTAGGAATGTGTCGACGTGATACTCGTTTTATTGGAAGCCGAGACCGCCACTTTACTTTCACTGGGATGTTGGATAACAGGATTGGGTGGCAGCAGGATTCTTTTTGGTAAACGATAAGCTGAATTTACGCGGCGTATAGTGAAATATTTAAATATTAGTACCGATTTCTGATTTCAACCTATTTAAACCAACAGTGAGGATGCTATTGGGGCCACTCACAAAAAGGTATAGTGGCTTACTTTCTCCAAGTGACACGGCGAGTATGGCAAACCAATATTATGGATGAAAATTAATTGTGATCCTCACCACCGGTCCACCAGCCCGGCGAACCACCACATCTCACCAGGAACTCGCATCACCGAATTATAGATAACCGAAACAATACGAAACGCGCCATGCCCGATAGCAAAATAGTGCGTAATTATGCATCGACACAACCTTTCTCAGCTGATGCTCGAAGCATACTCTTTTTCATAAACTTTCAATTTTTACAACTGTATCAATCAGCTAGAGGCTTCTTAAGAACAATCTATGCTAATCCATTTAAATTTGCGATTGAGGGATTTGGTAAAAATAAGAATGCGTAGGTGCATTTCGTGCCTTCTGGCAACTTTATGCTTCGATTGATGTCCAGGCTCATCCGTTTAGCACCAACCGGGGGAGACTGGTTCCTATACCCTATGATTTCATTATCTCCAATCTGCTTAACCAATCCCAATATATTGTGATATAGTGGACGGATTATTATAATTTGAGATAACTCAATGTAGACGTCTTCCAAATTTGGCAGTTCGACAGGCAGTCCTCCAGTGAAGACCCACCTGGTACCTCATAGCAAGATGCTGAGAGGCGGACCGGAAGATTTGAGAGCTACCCCCTCTTCAAAGATTTTATCCGTTTCTATGAAAAAAAAAACGCGCTGAATTTTTGTGCGATGGTTCGGCCCGTGTTCATAAATAGAAGAATGTTTGTAACAAAACGGATCACCGGATAGAAAACATACATAAGCACTTGGTTAGCCCACGGTTTTAAAACAATACTAAGTTGAATAGGTTCATTGGTAGGAAAATCATCAATCAAATACATACCACAACAAGTCGAGAACACTCGCATGAACCCCGAAGAAAGCTACTATTAAAGTCGATGTTCATTACTTCTCATTCTAAATTTGATTTCGGAAAAGTGCTCTGCTGGTGAGTGCACATTGTGTGAATTGCGCAATGATTTTTGTAAATTATTAGCAGTTCTTTGATTTATTGTTGTCTAGTAGTACCATAAATGTAATTAAAAGAAACAAACGAATAAAACTAAACAAATTGAACAACAATTTTAATAACATTCAATAATACACCGTTTTTGTTTTAAACTACTCAGATACACTCCACTTGATACGACGACACTATACAATCGACACTATACCGTTTCGACAGATCGTGTTCCACTTGGATCATATCAGATAAATCAGTTCAAATTTCAAAACGCTGATGCACCAGTGTATCTAAACTATTTTAAAAATATTGAGGAGTAGCAGATAGAACGCATATGAGTTACTTTTCGTCATTGATGAATAAAACTTCCTTAATTATTTCTTATTACTCGTGTATTAAGAATACAAGTAGCAACAATATATCACAAAAACAACAGCTTGCTAACAATCGCAATTTACGTCGGTTTGTAAAGTTATGCATGATTTTCCTGTTTAGATAAAATAGAGAGAATAATCAAACTGAAGGTAAGTTAAGAAGACACAAACCACAAGCTATAAACCCCCAAAACTCAAAATGTGTGTTTGTTAAAAGCTAACCACTTATTATTTAAACAACCATTAAAAAAAATTCTATTGAAACGGTGTGAGCACGGTGAGTAAAAAAACGATGTTTTTGCGGTGCTGCTTTGTCAGTATATGCACTGAAAATTTATTTTCTTGAATTAGTTTTCCCTTGTTTTGTTCATAGAATAAATTCCTCGTAATTTGAATGAAACATTCCTTATGCTTGTCATCTGGTGAAATGCTGTCATTAGACCTATTTGTACAATGCACGAAATGAATTTTGTGAAGACCAACCTATCACTGTTTTTTTTTTCAATCGTACTCATACATGTTGGTTTTGCTGCTTGGGTGGGCTGGAATCATTGATTTATCCCAAAATAAAAACTAAAGCGCTATCGAGAGTTAAAAGTTCATACTCATTAATCAAGTAACTTCTAACGAGTCACCATGGCTTAGTGAGATGAACCACAGATTCAATAACAACTGTGTATGTATGTATGTAAGGTAGCCACCATCCCTTCTAAGACCTTGTCATGTATGCAGCTCCACTTAATAGCAAGATCAAATTGAGTTACCGGTTTGCATTCACAGTAACGCTGTATGAAGGGCCAAAAACGGTGGGGCGGACCCGTAAGCAGAGACACTTACGCGAAACCCGCGGGAACATGAGATTCTCCTTCCAACGATGCGATCCAACAAATCGAATAACCCAATTCGCAATACTCATTAAGCTTTCTACGGGATGGCTTGTTAAGAAGGGCGCGTCACTCTCACTGAAATTGTTGGAGTAGAATTCACAGCACCACAATCGAATCGGTAGGATAAAGAAAATGATACTGTTTGTTCCCTCCTAGACGCCGGTTGTCATACCACTCCATTGTCCAATTCCAGCTTGAGTGATACCCTGATGCTCCCTCCCTTCCCAATATATATTTAATGTCATATAGTAATGTTTAAAATATAGTGAATTAATATTATAATTATAATAAATATAGCGAATGAATATTATAATGACAAATAATATAGTGAATGAATATAAGAATGAAAATAAAAATTCCATTTGTGGACCTGAAAGTTTAGACAATGTAGCTGCGAGAAAAAAAATTGATTTAAAATTATCTCATCAAACTTGAAATATCCATGGATAATCTGAGATTATATAGCAATAGAATGGTAAACCCAAAATTTCGATGTGCTGTTCCGTTTCCTTGCAATAATTTATGTAGTGAGTCTCATCGGAAATAGCGATTTTAATGAAATGAATTTAAATGTAATTATGTCACATCATTTATTATCATAACATAAAATAATAAACTGACGTTAAAATATAAAATAATAATACCAGCAAGCCAGTAAACTATAGTAGAATACATATATGCGTAACTAATCTGATCATCCACTCATCGAAAGACTTCCACTGTTGCAGTTTCTATTGAAATAAGATCTACTAAGATTAGAATTTGTTTTCACAATGATAGTCAGAGAACATAATAAGCGTAGGTACAAGATATATATGACATCTACTGGTATGTTACTGAAAATAAAAATTAGATGTGTATTAATTTCATAATAATATTGGAAAAACTGAAGACAGCTAATAATAAGGCGAAATAAATTTCAGATGAGTATGAATCTAAAAACTGAATCTTA
Source organism: Aedes koreicus (assembly GCA_024533555.2). NCBI lineage: Eukaryota > Metazoa > Arthropoda > Insecta > Diptera > Culicidae > Aedes > Aedes koreicus. The sequence continues at coordinate 61,936 of JAHHFK020003750.1, forward strand.
ATAAAACTAAAAAAATAAAAAATTAGGAAATTGAATTTTTCTATAGCTCTTGTACACCCATAAATGATTCCTCATGTCTGTGAAATAGGAAATGAATGATTGTAAACTGTTAGGTTTTGAATTAATATATATTTCTGATGAAGAAGGAACTAGCTTACATAACGTAAGCTAGATGAGCTATAACTGACAAGGATGCATAAATGCGAAGCTGAAAATGACTTATAAAAAAGCATACAAAATGTAGTGAATGGATATTATAATACAAAACGATAATAATTTCATTTGTATTTACGTGTCTGCAGATTGTGGTCCTGCTGCAATTGTATACGGACCCGCACATCCACCATGAACCTGAAAGCTTAGATAATGTATCATGGCCACCAGAAAAAAAAATGATTTTAAATTATTTTACAAAACTTGGGATATCCATGGATGATCTGAAATTGTATAGCATATAAAGAATAATGAACCTAAAATTTCGATGTGCTGCTCTGCTAATAAATGTGATATAACCACAATGGAACTGACTCTTAGCTTCGGGTCTTGATCCCTACTGAGCCCTTGCGGCACGTCAAGCCGGCCAGTTCAGCGCAAGGGAACCACAGATTCAATAACAACTCTTCTCAAAAATACCGGTTTGATCCTCATTTCAGAAATATTTAAAAAAATCTGAACAACTCCTCGTGGTTAGCGCTTTTTTTTTTCAATTACATTCTGAGTAGATGTAGAAGTTCTGTCAGGCAATCATATAACCATGCATTCTTATTGATAACAAAATATTCGTAGTATTTTGTATTGTTTTCGTACAATGAACGAAGGTTCTTTCTGTATCAACTACTGCTTCGTGCTTTTAACAGTTATGTAACAGCATTGTGGTATTGAATACGAAGGTAGTTTCTTGAAAAGTACAAATCTATTTCGGTGTAGAAAACAACGAATAGAGTTGTTAGTTCTACATTCGATTTCGTAATAAAAACGAAATTTAATTTTCAGTGTGGGCGATCGGGTCACGAGGAAAAGTACATTTTTAGTAAAAACTCTTAACAAACTTCGTGGTTGTCGTAAACAAAAATCCAACATGACTGTAAAATGAATATTTTGACACATTACAGTACCCGTTAGATTTCAGCATGGTTCGTATTTAATGGGATTCGATTTTGAATCGTTGGGAAAATCGATAGTTTTTAAAATCTTTTTATTTCCTAACAGTGTAATTCTCTCTTTCTCTCTCTCTCTCTCTCTCTCTCTCTCTCTCTCTCTCTCTCTCTCTCTCACTCTCTCTTTCTCTCTCTCTCTAACTCTCTCTCTCTTCTCTTTCTCTCTGTCTCTAAAAAAAAACTAAGCTTGCCGCAGTCAATGAACTCCAAATAAAGGGACTCTTGGAATTCGTTAACCTGCTCCGGAATGATACGTAGCGTGACAATATGCTCCACACAGAATCTTCCGGCACGGAGTCCAGCCTGCTGCCGCTGGAGAATCGCATCGATCTTCTTCTGAATCCACGTTAGGATCACTTTGCACTTTGAGAACGGTAGACAGCAATATAATTCCACGCCAGTTATCGCACAGTTAGGTCACCTTTTTTGGGAACCTTTACTAAGATACCCTGTATTCAGTTGGCCGAAAAAGTTGCGGTCTCCCAGATATTGTGAAATAAATAATGCAACTGTTGAGTGGATATTATGAGGTCAGCTTTGAGCTTCTCGGCTGATATGTTATCGACCCCTGGGACTGTGCTCGATTTCATGTTTTGGATGGCTGTTTTGATCTCTTGCAATGATGGGGCTTTGGTGTTAACGCACGTGATACGTTGAACCCTTGGCGGATCATGCCGAGGTACTGGTGGCCTGGCTGGCACTGGCAAACGTTGTTAAAAGTGCTCGAACCAGCATTGCAGCTGGTCAGTTGGATCAGTTAGTAGCTGACCAGTCGTGTCTTTCTCAGGCATCGTCGCATTCATTTTTTGCCCCGCTAAGGCGTCGTAAGATACGTAGATGAGGCGAATATCCCCGGTTGATGCGGTTTTATCACCTTCATAGGCCAGAGAGTTCACCCACGCTCGCTTGTCCCGTCGACATGAGCGCTTTACTTCCTTTTCCAGAGCCTAGTATCGTTCACGGGCTAAAACGTTGGCTCCTCTAGTTTTTGATCGCTCTATCGCGGCAAATGGGAATGCAAATGGTGAGTCGACAACCTGAAAGGAACAAGCAACAATGCTCATGGTCCTCGCAAGTTCCTTTTTCCACGCTTCCACGGGTTTAATGATGACAAACGACCGCCAGCTAAGAATAGCAATGTTGGTGGCGCAGCCTGGGCACCGTTGTCCTTCTGACATCAGCCAAGTGAGAATCGAGCGTCTGTCCACCATGGAGGAGCGGCTCAAACAGCGTCTGTTCTGACATCCAGTGGCGGAATAAGATATGCTCATCTCCGGAAGCTATACATAAGATAGCAGCCCCATCACGGAGATAAGGAGCCTTGAGCTAACAACCTACTATTTTCTAAACATTATAAATGTTAAAGAAACCGACAAAGAAAGATTACGGATGATTTAACTGAAACTTAGAAAGACCAAGCACAAAATAAAAAACGCCAAGTATAGGTTTAGAAAGTGAAAAAGAAGAAGATATATAACACAACTGTACGTTGATTGTAAAGTAAAGAATGTTTTAAGGATGGTGTGAAGCACTTAATTCTCGAATGCCGGAAATTTTTAACCGAAAGGCAGAAAAATAACATTGGGACTAACCTACGTGACGCCCTGGGAAATACAAAGGAACAAATAACACGAATGCTAAACTTTCTAAGGGAAACAGGACTGTTTTCCAAACTGTAGCGAAACCATAAAATGGAAGAAGCCGAAGAAGAAAACAGGCAAAAGATGAAACGTTTTCGATGCTAAACCGGATGGACAAACCGAAGTCGATGAAGAAAAACTGGAGAAAAGTAGCGAAAGAAGAAATAATGATGAAAATAAATACGGTAGAATACAAGCGGAGAAGAACAGTTTGGAAAAAGCAGCCTTAGCCGTAGCTGTAGCTGAAGAACAGAAGTGTAACGGAATCAGCGGAAGAAAAAAAACGAAAAAATGAAAAGCCGCGGAAATTGAAGGAGGCACAACGGAAGAAGCAAAGCACTGGAAAAAAAGCAAAATAAAAAAGTGAAATTGAAGAAGACAACGTGAATGAGAGAAATGTAACACAATCTAAAAAAAAAAGAAAAGCGAAGCAGACAAAGTGGACGAATAGAAGTCAAAGAAGAGAAACGGGAAAGCAGAAGCACAAGAAGTTGAAGACGTAGAAAAGCAGAAAGAAAAAAATCGAAGAAGATTAGCAGAAGAAGAAAAATGGAAGGAGAAAAGTCAAATAAGAAGCAAAAAATAATAGAGATAAGAAAAAAAGAGCAATCACAAGAAGCAGAAAAAGTTGAAGCAAACCAACAGAGGAACAGAAGGAGAAGTAGATAAGTTGAAGAACAAGAGTATTGAAGGACGAAATGAAGTGGCGTGGGAAAATATTGTACATGAAATAGATTAACACCCTTTTGGTGTATAGTGTCATTAATAAAAAAAAACCCTGTCAAGGTTTTTAACAAACACTCTCCAATGAATGGTCCAATGTATGTAAACTAAGCTAAAAATATGCGCGAAATCGCCTTAAAATTTGGTTTTTATAAGATTTATGCAAGATATTTGATTGTTAATGTGTGTGCAACAATGATGATGTGTTCGCCTTTTTATTTTTACCTTGCTTGTTAATCTTCAGAGCAAAGAACAGTTGCTAAATTTTTTCACCAAAAACATAAAGCAAGACTATTGTACAAATAACCTCAACCATTCTTGACTACAATGTACAGTAAACTTCCTTGCTCATTCGAGAAAGAAATAAGCACAATCAAGCCAAATTCATCTTGTTTTCCGCCTTCCACTGACTGTGGGTAGCTACTTTCTCTGTCGAGAACATGTAGCAGCAAAACAAATAGCAGTACAGTTGCACTTCTCATCTTGGAAGCAACCTTGTGTTTGTAGTGTCTACTTCCCGTTGCTAACTGTGCCACCGAGGTAAGACGTACGAGCGAAAACAACTCTCATTTTCCTCACAATGACAGCAGTTAAAAACTTTCCTGACAACAATCCTTCCACTTCCGTCCGGCGTCGTTCCGTTCAGAGACGTGTGAGAATGGTTGCTGTTTCGATTAGCCCGACTGTGTTTCAGCAACTCGAAGGAATGTGCAGGAATGAGAAGGAATTTAGCCGGAAGCAATGTTCCATGTCGTTACAGCTACTGAGAGATGGAAAATCTGCCAGCCGTAGAAAAATTTGCGGCGTGGCTTGGAAAGAAATACTTGCTGGATAATTGTGCGCCATTCTCGCTATTTCTCAACACCTTCATTCAAGTGGAGTTAAAAGTTGTCTAACTACAGTCTTCAGTTTGGTGATGGAGAGAAGCGAAGCGACTCATTCCTTTTTTTTGTTTCTCCGCAGTCGTCGTAGTCTGAAACACAATGGAAAGTACAACCGTAACGTTCACTTTACAAAATTGGCCTCCGGTGGAAGTGAAGTAAATAAATTTGTTCTAATTGCTTCGTTCAGAAGGAAGCCGTTTTGTTTGCCAAATGGTACCGGTTTTGTGTAGTAAAGAGGATGTAGGAACTTGCTAGTCGGGTTTAACGTCTGTGTCGTGAACTTAGAGGCGCAGATATTTACGACTACGGTACAACAGCTTCTGGCAATCCGGAAAATTAAATTTAATTAAACGATGAAAATTCAGAAACTTTTTCATCGATTCATTAACTCCTACGGCTCTCATGTACCCGGGAGAGAAGTATGATTTCAACAGAATAGTTAAAAATGTTATGTTTTAGAAAACATTGTGGTTTGATTCAGATTTAGACAATGTACTATTAATCTGCAATGATGAACAACGCATTATCTGTTTATTACAGCTTTTGTTTTGAATGTAGCGTAATGTTCACCCTTCCGCAGTTTATGCGAATATAGTAGACTTTTACATTTATTTAGCTTCTTGACCAAGCGAGGAATTGGTTTGAAAATCTCATATTTTTTATTGTTAAATTTCGTGAAAAAACAAAATAGTTATAATTCTTACTGTGCAAATCATCCATATCTTAAATCAACAACAAATCTAGAACAAAAAAATGGTGAGGTGTTCGAAAGTTGTGTTCTAGACCCGAGCTGCTTGCTTCAAACCTTGCGTAGGTGGCAGGCAGAATCATCTTAATCTGTACGTTCACCGGGTGGTTGTTTCACATAAACGGTCTCTAGGAGAATTTTTGTCTGGGAAACAAAGGTAGCGATAATCTGGAAGGTTAACTGCTTAACAACTTGTGCAACTGCGTGTTTTCCATAAATCATCATCGGGTCCGATTTGCCGTGTGACATGGCGCTCCATCATGTTGCAGGACAACGTATTGATCCTCAAAGAAGTTGGCTTTCTCCAAAGGAACCACTTGGTCCTTCAAAATACCGACATACACGTCCGAATTGATTTTAACAATAGCATCAATAAAACCGATCCAAAAAGCCCGATCAGGCAACTAGCATCGAGCAATGCCTATAACCTCCAGCTGAAGACTGAAGACACGGGCATCGTTTAATTGCACAATTTCTTCATAATCCGAATAGAAGCACATAATTAAGTCCAGTTGATAATTACGTCGAAACATTGTCGAAAAACTTCACATGCTAGATTTCATAGAAACGATTGATGCACATCGTAGGGTATTGAGCAAGGCTCACACAATCATAGCTAGGACATCGTTGGGGCAACGCACAAAGTATGATGGTGGTCGGTTGGCACTCCCGTAACAATCAATGGAAGCACACTTCGGAGAGCACTCCACGACCGAAATTTAAAAAAAATATAAATAAAAATAAAATCAAAACGGAGCAAAAATGACAAGAGAATATTATTTCACGTCTCGCTTCACGCCCCGCACACTACGATCGTAATCCCTTATTTGGCGTACATTCTCACAAATTTGCAATAAACCAATTACGATGTACTAGTACAGCACTTGAAAGTTAACATAAAAAAATACACTGTCAACCAAAATAGATCATTGGCTTCAAAAATTAGCCCCATTATCTTCGGTACCTGATACGTTGGCATCTTTTGAATATTTGGCTGTGTGAAAATTTCAGCTTAAACATGAAACCATTGAAACAAACGCTATTATGTGAACATAAGAAAAAAAAAAACGACTATTCTCGGATGGATGGTAAAAGAGAACGATATTTCAACAAACAAAATTGCATTCATTCATTAAGAAATTACAAACTTCTCAAAAATAATTCAACTTCCTACTGCGCCATCTTACGGCAGTTAACCGGAACTTTGGCCAAAGGTGAAGAAAAGAAGCTCGTAGGCATATTCTTAGTTCTTTGGTCGCCTTTTTGATCAAATCATCTGTCGTTTTGGACACGAAATTATTCGCCGGAAAGATCTCTGTGACCAGAATCTTCAGCCGTTGTTTCTGAGTTTCCGGTTGGTTCTCCGACAGGGACTGACACTTTTGCATGTGGATATCCATTTTGGCCAAATACTTCTTAACCGTTTGGCCGGTCGCACTGACCTCCTGGTCCAACGCACGGAATGGAATGGCCACCTTGCCTCCCGTCTTCCGTTTAAGCTTCTGTTGAATCCTCTGGTCGCTTAAAACGGTCGGACGGCGGAGCCAGGTTTCCACTCGATGGACTCTCCCTTCTCCAGAAGTGAAAGAATCTTGTAGATGTTTCCGCGATCGTATCCGACCGACACGAATTGGGCCACGATAACCGACTTGTTTAGGCCCAGATGGAGCAAACCATAGATCGATGTTGTTTCACTGTTATAGCTGCCGTAAACAACTGATGGAGCTGTCAAATTTTCACAGTACATCGGCAACTAGTATATTTTGACTACTGACTGGTGGATCGACTACCAGGTGGTATGGTAATCGCATGAAAAAATTAAACATTCAGTCATTTTTTTAATGCACGCTCTATATGACGGTACATTTTTCACATTTTATTGCTAAATTTAATATTAAGTTTGGATCACAAGGATGCATTGTATGAATCATTTCCATTTTTTTAAGGATATTCACCAGAGTGTTATGAATTTAGAACGCGTTTTTAATAAAACGGTTTTAATGTTTTTATATATCGTTTATTAGTTATATGCTGCAAAAGTATGTGTGCCTTAATTGAGTAAGGCGCAGTTTTACTTTTTAACACTTTTCAATATCCAACGACACTTCAAGTTATATGCTGATTTTAGTTGAACTTCATCTCGAAAAATTTAGCTTGACTGCTGTTATGAGTACTGTTGTTCATAATTTGAAAAAGATGAGGGGGATTTATATTACGGAATATTCTATCTGACAGATATACAATTTTTATTTGTTTACATTTCTTAACTTTCGCTCTAATCACAATTTTATAAAAGGATATTATGATAAATTTGTTCATGAATGTTTTTTTACAAACTAACGACATAGTGAGTTATCAAAAAAGGAAAAATATCGAAGTATGCAGAACTAGTTTGTAAATCTGGAGGTATTCACTGTTCAAATCGGTGAGACAGCATTGAGTATCGAGATATAAAACATCGAGAAATGAAGATTTGATTACATTAGTGTTGTATGTCTACATTTTTTAAACAATATTTGGCAATATTTTTTTTATCAGGGAGTAGGCTGCGTTTTTAAATGAAGAAGACGCAAGTTTCCGGAGTGCAATTATTTTAAATGCTCGTTAGTAAATGCCAAAAAAGTTTGTCGCCACTTTTGAATATTTTTCGCGAGTCAATCCGAAATTGGAGGAAAGCACCTGTTCAATTGATTCCGGTCAGCGGAAGTTAGACGAGTGTTGTATTATATATCTTGGGATCACGCCGTGTTCGTGATTTATAATACAACTGCTTACAACTGTTGGCTTTTAGTGTGTTAAATCAAGTGAGTTGAAGTTCAAACTGGAAATATTTTGCTGTGATTTTCAGTTGCAAAAGTAGAATTCGAGAAACACGGGAACTTAATAAAAAATCGGTACTTTGTGCTTTAGGTTTTGAATATTTTAATTGTGTGGAGCCATGACAAAAAGACCCACCGAACTTTACTAGAGTTATAGCTCTGGCATCGTTTCACGGATATTTTTGCATAACTAGTGCAAATTTCGGAACATTCTTGCACGCGCGAAAGTAAACCTATCGGGAACAAACTAGTACCGGGTTAAATTGAGAAATTCGGTTGACGTTAAAGTTGTTAAAATCGGTAACGGTTAAGTGAAGGAAAACCTCGTTGGAACAATAGTTCTACAGGGGTGCGCTTTCTGCGGATAACCCTATTGAATTTAAGGTTTTGTGTGTACTGTTGGTTTTTGAAATTAATATGGAGAAAAACCATACTGAAAATCTGACGTGCTGATTTTTAGCTGCCTTTTTTCCTAGAACTTCAAAAAGATTTGAATTGATTTTTGAGTTCGACCAGAAAGAAAGATCGCTCCATACCGAGAGTTTGGGTTGGTGTACATTTCGTTCATTGTGTACTTATTTGCTAGTTAATCGTTTCCATGTATTTATGTAAATTTTGAAAAACACAATTGTACAAACATAAGCCACACTAATATATTTACCAAGCATGTCATATTTGAGCTTCGTCATCGCACTTGCTTATGGCAAATTGTGGGCCATTCCCTTCCCATCACCCAAATCCTTGTCATCTTTGAAGGCGTGGGTAAGCCCCTGGATTCTTGTTAAGCACATATCGACATGGAGTTTTCATAAGGGCCAATGTCGCAAACGTAAACAATGGCTTGTTACTTTTGTGACATTGGCCCTTATGAAAAATCCGTGTCGATATGTCTTATCACCACTATCCTCCCTGTTGTCTCGTAATGGAACAGATTAGCGTGGCGGGCAATGAATGTTTTCATGCTTATCTGGTGACTCTGACTTCTGGTGGGACAGTTTTTACTTCCCAAATAGCATAAGCAATCGAAATAAGATTGATGAAGTAGGTCACGTGCTAGCTTCTAGCATGCGATCTGCGAATTATTTCAATATGATCATCTAGCAAATATTTTCAATAAGAAACAGCACCTTATATTTTGATAAATTGAGCTTGCAGTTTGATGTGGCTATATTCCCCTTCATCCCCCACAAATTATATTTCCATAAGAATAACATAGCTATGGTCTATGTTCTTTCCAAGTAGTATGTTTGTCATATATCATTTAAAGAATTATCAAAAAGATTGATTTTCGATAGAAACAAGTTACTGCTATTCAGTGTGCTGAAAGTGTACTGTTTGGTTATTGTAGAACTCGTACCATGAACCTCTTTAAGTCTTACTTTAAGTTACTTTCCGCGCTCGAAGACCCACATTCCAGGAAATTACAGCTATTATTCCAGCGACAAGTCGGCCACATTCCCAGAAGTAAAAATTAGTTTAAGCATAAAGTTGAAAAAAAAATGTTATGCTGTACATTGCCATATCGGACAGAGGGATTTCAAAGCCGTGGTTCAAGCCGAGCGGTCTGGCCATCAATCAACAAGTGTACCAGGAGGAGTGTCTTGAGAAAATTCTTCTGCCGTTCTTTAAGGAGCATCATGCAGATGGGAAGTACGTCTTCTGGCCGGACAAGGCGTCTTCCCATTACGCCAAGAAGACGCTGGAGTATCTTGAGCAGAAAAAGATACCGTACGTGCCGAAAGAAAAGAACCCGACCAACTTGCCCCAGTGCCGTCCCTTTGAGGATTGTTTGGGCTCCTTCAGTGCCCTAGTGTACAAAAATAATTGGCGAGTCAAGGATATCAAGCAGTTGACCACGAGGATCCGGAATTGTATCCGGAAGATGGACGTCAGTGCCATCCAGCGCTCTTGTGAGGGCATCGCGACTAAGTTGCGTCGTATGGCTGACCAGGGCCCCTTCTTTAATATTTATTGACGTTTTTTTGAAGAATAAACATTATGTTTTTAATAAAAAATACTGAATTCGTTGAAAAAAAAAAAATGTTCACTCTATGAATAAAAAAAATCTTTTTTTTTAACACTCGCTAGGGCTGTAGTTAATGCTTACGTCCCAACCGTTTGAAGAATTATGGAGCATCACTTAGCCTTTTAAGACTAGATGCTCCTAATGACCATTAAAAAAATATTCTGAGCACCAAACAAGAGTGCCTTGTGTTTAAATGTTCTAACGGACTATTTATTTCTCTTTTCTTTTGATATCTACTGAAAACTACGTTAGTTCCACGTGTCTGAAATTAGATTCCAAATTCACCCTATTTCCAACGGTTGCATGACGTGACGAGGTGAGGGGTCGAAGAGTGTCATGGTGCAGATTTTTGCGTGAAGAAACGTTACAGTAACTGGTTCCGTTTCATGGTGACATGCAATGTCTTTATCGAATTATCCATAATCGTAGCTCGATTCACGACGCAAACGTCAATGCTCATGCTAATGCTTATTCGGCATGATTATTTTTTATATCCAGCTTTTTTCAGCCTTAATGAGACAAACAAGATATCATAATAGCTTGTTCCTTACTTCACCAAAAACCAGAGCTTTTTATTTCATCTGTAAAAGTGTTTTCCTGCTTCTGTACTGAAGAATTGAAATAAACACAAATACGCTGCTACTTATAACAAATAGGAGAACGAAATCTCGTATATTAAATCACATTAAGCTGTCAACAATCCTTACATTCCTATCAGTGAATTGCATCAAAATACATTGACAAATATATATGGGCAGCAATGCATAACAGAAACAATTTCACCGGAAATTTATGGCCATCTCTAGAAGATGTTGATTTTAATTCGAGCAGATGAATGCGATGCCGGTTCAGCGAGCAGAGTTCCAACCCCGGAGAGTAAACTGTTTCCGTAGGTCAGTTTTATGAGTCCCAAATGTGATAAAAACAATAAATCTTAACTGATACCGATGGTCTGCGGATATCTGGCGCGGCGAGATATGGCGAGCGCAGTAATGTCAACAATATCATTTTCAAAGCTATCCCATGAGGGAACCCCAATCTATCATTCTAGGACATAATTGATTGTAAAACTTACGAGTACGAATTGCTCCATAAATTGTTCATCGTTAGAGATACCCTCATTACATCACGTAATTGGCTTCGGACTGCCGCTGGAGATCGATTGTTGCAGCGACAGCCAGACGAACGTGTGAACAGAAACGGAACGAAAGTAACTTGAAAATTCCTTTCTCAGTCAATTTCCAGACAAGCAAATGCGAACCACAATCATAAAGCTACGAAAAAGCACGCAAGGTCAATGAGAGCTGTGAGGCAATATGAAACCACAAAGTACGTGATTTTGGAAGCAAGATTCGGCATTAATTTTAAAACCATAAGCATCCATTAGAATTGACGATTTGTGATCCTGTTCGGAGAGATTTTCTCAAGAAGGCCATGTCTTACAATGATGATCCAATGCCAATAAAAGGATGGCAGTTGGTTCTGTGCTTCATACTTGTTGGATTCTTTTGTTGTTTCGCAGAAATACTTGACTGACCTACGGCATATGGTTTCAGATTTCTTGGTGGGTGTTGGGTGGAAAGGTTTGAGATAGTGTCTTCTCTCTCCCCGGCATTTGGGCAGTGTGAACAGATATTTCGTTATAAACACTTCAAAAAAGCTACTTGTACTATGTGAGCACGATCAAACACACATTCGTTTGCCAGTCAAGGTGGTGGATTCGTTCCTGCCTTGACCTACCCCACATTGGGGATGAGTGGGAAAGGATTGTGTGCTTGCTTCGAAATACTGCTTCACAAATGCCCTACACTCAATTTCAAAACTACTTCAGTTCAATTTTCACAACCTGCCGTGCTCTAACGGAACTATCAATTCTTTCTCTTCGCATATTTGTTCTGACAAAAAATTACTGTAATGAGAAACTATTTCCTTCCTAAACAACATCAAAATAGATCGTTTCTCCGCGTATCGGAAAATACCAAAATAACAAACATAATGTCACATTTATTGTTCATCATTGATCAAACGGCAAATTTACTATCGTAGATACTTTTTAAATGTAATGCGCGGGGAGGGTGAGGGGCGGAGGGTCTGAGTATTAGGTCAAGTTCTTTCTTCCGGGGCTTGAACAAAAAATCTAACCGGATATTTAATCCTAGAACTCGGATCGGATAAACCAGCATATTTTCGATTATGGACAGTTAAATTCATACAGTGCACTGTGGGCAAAGCCGAGCCAAAAAAAAACGGATTTTTTATGGCCGCTAGTTTCAGTCCCTTAGGATGAGCATTTCAAGTGTGAAAAATCACGAGAAATCGATTGGAAATGGTTTCAGCCACCGCACGACATGGGAAGTTGTACATTTTTTCCGATTCTCCCCATGATTATACCTCAAACTCATATGTCATCTAGTTTTATACATTGATGTCACCAATATAACCCCCATTTGCACTGTACTTATATAAAATTGTCCGCAGAATCCAATAAAGAGGATACCGCTTCGCGTTGACCTTTGGAAATGGACCCGAATTTCCCTCATACTTCTTTCTTATTTAGCATTTCAAGCTTATTGCTTTCACAATTAGCTTATTGCTTGCTCTCAACTTAGTGTTATAAATGCACTTCCACAATTATTAATTGAGAGCTTTCGATGCCAAGTACCATTTTTGCATTAGTATGATTGTGTGGCAAGTACAATGATACGCTATGCCCAGGGAGTCGAGAAATTTTCCTTGACGAAAAATTCCTAGACCAGACCGGGAATCGAACCCAGCCACCTCCAGCATGGTGTTGCTTTGTAGCTGCGCCTTTACCGACTGAGCTAAGGTAGGACCCTCATACTTGCGGAAACTTATATAACATACGGTTTTAAGTATTTGACCCATCACTATTATCCCCATTTGCACTGTACTTAAAATTGTCCGCAGAATTCAATAAAGAGGATACACCTTCAGTTTAACCTTAATAAGTGGTTCATTTTACCCCAATTCCCCTCATACTTGAGAAAACATATGTAACATACGGTTTTGATTATTGGACCCATCACTATTAACCTCATTTGCACTGTAATTATGTAAAATTTACCAAAGAATCAAATGAAGATCATATTGCTTTGGTTAGATCTTCGGAAGTGGTTCGCTTTACCCGAATTCCTCTCATACTCTCATACTCTCATACTAAAAAAAAAACTGAGTAGTAGTTCCCACGCTAGTTACTCACGACCAGAAATTTAAATTATCGCGCATGGCTCGTATAAGCCACGTATCGCTAAAACAGCTTTTCGCTGAGCAGACCATCGACAATATTATCGGCTCTCATTGATTGCTGATAATGTATTATCCTCTCCCATCCAAGCAGGAAAATATCGCTCCTTCAAGATCTGTGAGAACACTTTATCATCTCCCAACATTTAGAAGGTTCCACAGCTTGTAACACCTGTTCGTGTAACTCATTGTAGAAATTCAAACGGTAAAGGCTGTTTTGGTGTTAGTAAAAGGTGCAAAATCGGGTTCTCGATAGTGAAGTGAAAACTCATTATCGCCTGAAAAGTAACGCCGAAAAGGAACGAAATTGTCGGCTCTCTTTATAGAGTGAAAAGATATTGTCATCGTTGCTTTTCTCACGAGAATTACTTTGCTTGATCAAATATCTCTCGCTCTTTGTGCCGATCTGGTCTTTCTCAGCAAGGACGAAGAGGAACATTTTTCTTCTCAGATCGGCGAAAATTTCAATCCCTGCTCACGACTGAGTAAAAGCAACTCTCGTTCTGAGTTAGAGCTCACGGCCGTGTGTTTTCTTAATTGTCAAATTCCTGGAGTGAAAAAATCAGTCACCATTTGCTTGTATTCGAAAATTCAGAAAGCAAAATGCAAACGAATAAAAATCTTTTAGATGCGTATCTGAGCTCCAAGAGGAGTAAGGAACGTGTATTTCAAATTATATTTGCAACAATTGATAAAAATGACGAAGAAGTACAGGAAATCGTTAAAACCTGGATGAAACAATTTATGCGCCGTTGGATTCGCTGCCGTAGCCGAACTACCCTACTAACATTGCATGCTGTATAACAGCTTATTGAATTGAATATTAGCTTCTTAAGCGTAAAATTAGCTTATTCAGCTTTTAAACAACCCAAATTGTTTGTTGGGTAGGTTCCTGGAAAAGGAACAGGAGTGGCTCAATTGCGATTTCATGGTGAGTATATTATTCAACTGGTATTGGTAAGGAGGCAAATTTAGCACCTGTTTAAGCTCAATTGATAAGGATGTAGCTATACCCACTTGCAAATTGTAGATGTCTCCACCATACGTAAACAATGGGACTGTCCATTAATGGGACAACTACTGTTTAGCCTAGCGTTCGCCATAGCCGTGCAGTGCATAAAATGATTAACTCTCTGTCTGTTTTTGTGGTCAATGTGACTCCAGCAACTATGACACGCTATATCTTTATAGTATCTGATCCGATTTTGGATTTAGTTCGTGAGATGATAGAGGCACTCTCAAACTCAAACTTTAGGATGAGTTGGTTTTGAATAACTTGAAAATAATGGTGATATAATAATTTTCTTGAAAGTATCTTTAAAACTAATAATGGGGCTAGCACAAGCTAGAGGCAATTTTTTTTATACTTCTCCATTGTACGGTAAAACTCTTACATTCTAAAATTATGGTTCTCAAAATCGTTGGACAGACAAAGGGTTGAGATATTACATAACTTTGTGTGTGTACTGTACATATCATAAGCCTTATGCCATTTTTATCATACAAAATTGCAAAACAGGTTGCTGATCAATCAACTCCATTTCATCAGGCTGGCTCTTCAAATACACTTCGTGCTACAGAGCAGTGCGAAAGAAGCTGCAGTGGACGAAAACGTCTGCCATTCCAGAACCTTTCAGAAAGCGTCAAGGACAGGAGAAGTAGGCATCTATCTAAAGAGCCACTCGAAAGGCTTTTGCGATCGGTGGAAAAAGCTGCTCACCACAATTTTTCCTCAGCCACAGCGAAGCTTCTAAAATATCTCAGAACGAAAGGTGACAAGTGAGCTTCTGATATGTTACAGAACCTTAAGCAAACCGAAAAACTACACGAGCCTTCAGCAGAAATGTCTCTAATTTTGAAAACGCGGCTTAGACTCAGTAAACGGAAGTACCAGGCTGTAGCGAAATTCTCCAAGAAGGTTCTTGGAATTAAAATGTTGAAGCCGTGGGAAG
The DNA here is from genome assembly GCA_024533555.2 of Aedes koreicus. Taxonomy (NCBI): domain Eukaryota; kingdom Metazoa; phylum Arthropoda; class Insecta; order Diptera; family Culicidae; genus Aedes; species Aedes koreicus. The sequence continues at coordinate 77,149 of JAHHFK020003750.1, forward strand.
ATGTAATGCAACTTCGCAATGAAACAATCCCTGAAATTTCAGCTACTGAACTGGGATAAGGGTTATCTATCCATTCATGTGAAGTTGAGGGATATGATTGCCAACGATGTTGCAAGAATGATCCAAATTGAGGAAGTTGGATTAAAGATGAGTGCACTTTCTGAAGGTGTGGCGAAAACAAAAGTCGATTGTGTTTTGTACGTGGCGGCTGGATTGGATTCCGCAACAGGGTTCCCGCATTACGATCAAGCTAAGATCTTGGGAAAAGATGACTCCCTACTCACAGAACACATAATGTGTCTTAAGTTGGTGGCCAAGGGTGAAGAATTGTGTGTTAACCCAAGTCCCCAGTCAGATGTTTCGTGTACTGTCTATGAGCTGGGTAAAAGAAACCGCAGATGTGACGAAAAGCATGTTCACTGCTTTCATAGACGAAGTTAACAACATCAACACGGACCCAATCATTGTAACTTTGGAGAACATAGAACTGCATGTATCGTTTTCGATTGTGTATAGCCTTATTGACGGCAAAGCGGCCAATGCGATAGTTGGTAATCAAAACACGCATGCCTGTCCATTGATTGGCTGCTTCGACAATGCCAATCCACTTGTTATGCCTTCGTATTATTCCAAGGACTCGTGGAAAATTTGAGAATGATCAGTTGTTTGGCGCTATCTTCAAGTATTCGTGATGACAAGAAAGCTGAAGAGCTATATAATACCATCGAGCTACAAATAAGAGAAGCATTTCCATTTATAAGGAAGCTACCACCTTGCATTCACAAATATAGCCATATGCCAGAATTTATAAGAAATCTAGTGAGGATCTAATGCTTCATTTTTTTTCGTACATATAATTCCAAAAAAACAATGAAATTTACCATATTAAATGAATTTCAGCCGTTTCCCTTGAGTTTTATCGTTGAACAGGCAGGCGAGAGGTGCCACAAAAAATATAAACACGGTCGCACGCACTTAGCGAGAAAAACTTGTCCAGAAGATAACATTCTGGACATTATGCGGATGTCACTAGCTCGGCCCGACGTGAAGATGTCCTTCACAGAGTATAAGTTGAAAAAATCAAATCACCCGCAAGCAAACGAGAGCTTTGAACAGATGATGACATATTATTACGCCGACCAAGAAAGTTTGGAAAGCCAAACGTGCGAGGAACACAACGAGACGGAGTCCGAAAGTGAAAGTTATCTCGATACGGAATCAGTGTACGAGGAAGTGACGAAGATTAGAACATAAGTTCAATAAAATTCTTTGGTAACCTAAGTTGGGTGAACAACAAAATCATTTATTTTTATTCCATTTAAGAAAACCTCTGCAATCTTAATCGATGTGTGTTCTTTACAGAATTAAAAAAGTCAATTTCTAAAACTAATCGACAAATTTGTTCGTAAAAGAATGCGTAATATATGAGTTTACTCAAGAATGAGGGGAATTCGGGCCAAATGGACCACTTCCTAAGGTCAAATCCAAGCACTATAATCTTCATTCGATTCTGCGGACAATTTTACATAAGTACAATGCAAATGAGGATAATAGTGACGGGTACAATACTCAAAACCGTATGATATATAAGTTTTCTCAAGTATGAGGAAAACTCGGGTAAGATGGACCACTTCCGAAGGTCAAACCAAAGCAGTATCATCTTCATTCAATTCTGCGGACAATTTTTCATAAGTACAGTGCAAATGAGGATAATAGTGATGGGTCCAATAATCAAAACCGTATGATATGTAAGTTTTCTCAAGTATGAGGGAAACTCGGGTAAGATGGACCACTTCCGAAGGTGAAACCAAAGCAATATCATCTTCATTCGATTCTTCGGACAATTTTTCATAAGTACAGTGCAAATGAGGATAATAGTGATGGGTCCAATAATCAAAACCGTATGTTATATAAGTTTCCGCAAGTATGAGGGAAATTCGGGTAAAATGGACCACTTCCAATGGTCAAATCAAAGCAGTATCATCTTCGTTCGATTTTGCGGACAATTTTTCATAAGTTCAGTGCAAATGAGGATAATAGTGATGGGTCCAATACTCAAAACCGTATGATATATAAGTTTCCGCAAGTATGAGGGGAATTCGGGTAAGATGGACCACTTCCGAAGGTCAAACCAAAACAGTATCACCTTCATTCAATTCTGCGGATAATTTTACATAAATACAGTGCAAATGAGGATAATAGTGATGGGTCCAATACTCAAAACCGTATGTTATATAAGTTTCCGCAAGTATGAGGGGAATTCGGGTAAAATGGACCACTTCCAAAGGTCAAACCAAAGCGGTATCCTCTTCATCCGATTCTCCGGATAATTTTACATAATTACAGAGCAAATGGGGGTTATATTGGTGACATCAATGTATAAAACTAAATGACATTTGAGTTTGAGGTATAATCATGGGTAGAATCGGGCAAAATGGACAACTTCCCATGTCGTGCGGTGACTGAAACCATCTCTAATCGATTTTTCGTCATTTTTCACACTAGAAATGCTCATCCTAAGGGACTGAAACTAGCCTAAGGGACTGAAAAGATCCGTCATTTGGCTCTATTTTGCCCACAGTGCAGTGTAGTGAAGAAAATCCCTCTAAGCGGGCGTACAGCTTTTGACCGTTTGGTCCAATGTAAAGGTTTTTTCCAAACATGAATATGCTTTATAAAAGGCAATCAAATTTTAAGTTAATAACACCTTACGGGGTTGTTATAATATTTCCAATAAATGATTTTATGAAGAAGATACATTTTTCGGATAGTGATTCCTTTAACCACATGTCAAAATTTATTTTAAAAAACCAATTTTAATTAAGAAATAACAGATATCAATATTTGGTTAGCTTACATTTTTTTTCAGAAATGTTACATAAATTCGTTCTGGCTTTGCTTCAATGAGATTTCCCAACATTTATGATGAAATTTTCCCTCGTCTCTTGGATTAAGATCCGGCATACGAGCTGGTCAGTTCATAATCTGGATGTTTCTTTCGGAAAACCATGCCAACAACTTTTTGCTCATGTGAATAGCAGCGTCATATATTGAAATACAAACTTGTCATCGTTAATATCCTCAGTAAATGGAATGATAACCCTGTCAAGTAGCTCAACTTAACTTTTGCAATTCGTTCTGGTAGAAATTATGGCGATAAAGCTTTACCTTTTCGTTTCGATAAGCACACACCATAAGACCTTTACGTGTGAAATCTTTCGGAAAATCATGCTAATAATAAAGCCAGTTAACGTTAAATTTTGGAAACTTTTCATTCAGTGTAGTTTTTGAATGATTTCATGGATCGCTAATACGTTTCATTTTCATGATAGCTGAAACTCTCCGCCTTATTTCGTGATACAACAAGTTTACATTCTCGTTACATTCAGTAAAATGGCGTCGAATAAAGTGGAAGTGCGCAAACACATTTTGTACGAGCGGCAGCAAAATTCGCATTTTTCGGTACGCGATCTTGCCAAGAAACTAAAAATACCAAAAAGTACCGTGTTTTGTTTTTGCAAATCGGTTAACCAGTGCTTGACTGTGGATCGGAAGGTTGAAGCCATTATTGAGAAAAATCCCAATATTTCTGAGCGAAATGTGTCTCGCAAAGTTGGGAAGTCAAAATCATACGTACAAAAAGTGAAACAAAAGTAAGAATTGAAGGCGTACAAAGTGAAATAAGTGCCCAACCGTGTAGACAAGCAAAATTTCACTGCAAAAAGTCGTGCTAAGGAGCTTTACACATTTTTTTTGCAAACATTTTCTTGTATTATAATGGACGAAAAAAACATACGTACTCGATGACTTTAAACAGCTTCCGGGTCAGGCTTTTTATACCACAATGCAAAATAACGCCGTTGCCGAGCATTTCCGAGCAAGGAAGGTGTCCAAATCCCCGAATAAGTATTTGATTTGGCAGTCCACATGTAGTTATGGTCGAAAATCTAAATGTTTCGTCGCTACCGGCATTATCAATAAGGATGTGTACGAGAAATAATGTCTGCAAAAGCGGTTGCCACCGTTTATCAGAAGCCGCGACTCTCCAGCTCTGTTTTGGTCTGGTTTGGCCTATTGCCACTATGTGAAATCCGTCCTGGAATGGTACAAGAGGTCAAATACGTGCCAAAAACAACCAATCTGCAAAACTGTCCATAACTTCGCCAAATTGAGAAGTACTGGTGCTCTAGCTTTTTTTTTTTTTTTTTTTTTTTTTGTTGGGTCGTAGAACCACTGCGTCCACTGAGTTGAACTTTTGTGGTATACCCCTGTTTACTATTCTAATTCGCATCTTAAAGCTAGATCACCATTTGTCAAGTGACCAGCCCAAGACGCGTCTCCCAGTCAGGCAAAATTGAGTTTATAAAACCCACCACCTTTCCAGGATTTGCAGTCCAAATTTCTTTAGGTTGCATATAGCCACTGTACAGAAATTTAAGTCTGCTCTTGTACAAAGCATCACAACTGCAAAGCAGATGTTCCGAGGTTTCGCGTTCCATGTTACAGAAACGACAGATATCATTCTGAACCTGGCCAATGTTTTTCAAGTGATATCTACTCGGGCAATGTCCGGTTACTAGGCCAGTATAGGTACAAAGAACTCTCTTATTGAGCTCCAGAAGCTTTTTACTGATTGTAACATTTGGAATTATAAACCTTTTCGCTTGAACACACTTTGTGGTGACCAACCAATTGGTCATCACCCTTAGCACTTCCCAAGATTTTAATTCCATTTTTATGGCACAGTATGATAAATGAAACTCACCTGCCAAGGCTTTTGCAATGCGGAATATCATCCTCGCTGCGGCGGCATTTCTACATCTGTTTTGGATGAAATCAGCAAATACCATCAGTTATTTTGGCTTTGCAAATCGTGCTCGATTCTGATGAGAGATATGGTGTTCGCAGCTCAATTCGGTCCGCCTACGAATCTGGCCAAGAAGTTGTTCTTAGCAAGCATAACGAAATCGTTGAAAGCCTCAAGTTGGAAATCATGAACGAGCTGAAAAACGAACTACGGAACAACTTTACTGCGCTTATCAACTCCAACTCATTAACGCCGAGGTCTTCGAAGCGCACCGATAATGCTAACGTTTCCGTTCGTCGTCGACTTTTCGGCAGACCTGAATCGAAAAAGCCTCCACAAGAGCCTCTCATGTGTGGCTCAGCCGAGTCAGTATCCCCATCACTCGGCAATTTGGCGGCCGTAAATCAAGGTTCTAGCAGAAAGTTTTGGCTATACCTGTCACGAATTTCCCGCGATGTCACCGTCGAGCAGGTACGAGCTTTAGCAACGCATCGCCTCGGCACCGAGGACGTGGAGGTTTTAAGACTAGTAGCCAACGGAAAGGACGTCAGCTCAATGTCTTTCATCTCCTTCAAAATTGGATTGAGCGCCGATTTGAAGGAAAAAGCTCTCTCTTCATCAACGTGGCCGAAAGGCATCTATTTCCGGGAATTTAAGGATAGCAGATCAGCCGCAAATTTTTGGAAACCTTCCCAAACGCCGACTCTTGCATCATTTGGAAACCGAACGTCTCGAACTGTTCAGTCGGCGTCGGGAGACGGCGCCATGGAGGAGGAATAACTACACCGCGACGCGCAGTAAACAGTACCATGGAGACCTCTTCTCAGTTCGACACAGTCCCGCCTTTTGCTGTCGTCGTTCATCGGAGTCGTTGCGGTCCTGATGTCGCTTCTGACGAAGAGGTTCTCCAAGCTGCGAATTCAGGCAAGTACCCGCAGTTTGTAGAGCGTACGCTTCCTGATATATCTTCCGATTCCAGCCATCTTTCTCCTGCTGATGCTTCCACTAGACCGCCGTTATCAACGCCCGCCAGCCTGCTACATACCTGTCATCTCGCCCATGCTCGTCATCAACACACATCGACTGTCACTTCAACCGGTCTGGGACGCACGTCACAAAGCAGTATGGAAGCCCTGGACCCTCCTAGCTCAGCTGTGCCCACTGCCGGTCTCAACGATGTTCTAACTGCTAGTTCCAGCCGTCAAAGTCGTCCCGGCCCTGGGTCTAGCGATGGGGACAGGGCTCTCCAAGCTGCCATCCATGGCAAGTATCCTTCATCTAATGACGTTGCTCGGGCTGATGCTGCCTCATCTTTCAGATCGCTGCCTGCCGAATCCTCTGCCCCCTCATTGAAAGCCCTTTTGTACTACCAGAACGTAGGTGGTATCAACAGTTTGCTCGCCGAGTACCAGTTGGCATGCAGTGACGCATGCTACGATGTTTACGCCTTCACGGAAACTTGGCTTAATATAAACACATTATCGAAGCAACTGTTCGACAACACGTATTATGTCTACCGGCAAGACCGATCGTCGCTCAATAGCAACAAGAAATCTGGTGGTGGAGTTCTTCTTGCCGTGCGCTCAAAATTCAAATCTCGACTTCTGAAGCCTCCAGAGGACTCAACGGTCGAACATCTTTGGGTGGCGATATCCACTAAAACCGGGACACTGTTTATCTGTGTGGTCTATATTCCCCCCGATCGTGTTAGTGACAGCAGCCTTATCGAAAAGCACGCTCTTTCTTTGGATTGGATCGTGTCACAAATGGGACCCAGCGACAACATCATTATCGTGGGAGATTTTAACCTCAGCACGATTTCATGGCATATCGATACTAACGGCTTCCGCTATCCAGACAATTCATGTTCGTCATTCAGACCGGCTTCGCTCTCCTTGCTTGATGCTTATTCTACCGCCAGACTTCGGCAAGTTAATGGCATTCCGAACGCGAATAACCGTTTGCTGGATCTATGTTTCATTAGCGAAGAATTGGGTCAAAGATGTTCCGTTCTTCTAGCTCCGACACCGCTTGTCAAAAGCTGCAGAAATCATTCCCCTCTGCTACTGACACTGGAGTTTAATCCTAAGTACAGCTTCCATGACAACATCGAAAACGTTTATTATGACTTCACCCAAGCTGATTTCGTGGGAATGAATAACTTTCTCGCCGGCGTGGATTGGAACACGACCCTTTCAAACGGGGATACGAATTCTGCTGCCTCGACTTTGTGTAACATTTTGCTGTACGCCGTTGATCAATTCGTGCCTAAGAAACTCAACCGTAAGCCTCCCAAACCTGCTTGGTCTAATTCCGACCTCAAACATTTGAAACGAGTTAAAAGGGCTGCTCTTAGGAAACACAGCAAATATCGCACCGATTCTACGAGGACAATTTACGCACGCGCCAACGACGACTACAAACACCTCAATAACAGCTTATACAACTCTCATCAGTCTCAATTGCAGAGCCGTCTCAAAACAAAACCGAAAAGCTTTTGGCGGTTCGTGAATGATCAACGGAAGGAAACCGGATTACCATCCACCATGACTGACGGCACTCACGAAGCTGACTCTGTCGCGGATATCGCCAACTTGTTCCGTACGCAGTTTAGCAGTGTCTTCTGCGACGAAATGCTGGATGCCGAGGGCCTTGAAGCAGCTACTAGCAATGTTCCCCGTTTGTCTGTATTTGGATCTGCACTCACTATCCATAGTGATATGGTGATTTTAGCAGGGAAGCAGATGAAAAGCTCAACTGGATGTGGTCCTGATGGTATTCCTTCAATTGTCCTGAAGCGTTGCCTTAACACACTGGCTGTGCCCCTGGCTATGGTCTTCAATTTGTCATTAACTTCCGGTATGTTTCCTGAATGCTGGAAAGAGTCGTTTGTTTTCCCAATACACAAAAAGGGATGCAAACGATCCGTCACCAACTATCGTGGGATTGCTGCACTAAGTGCTGTATCTAAGCTATTCGAACTAATTGTTCTTCAAAGGCTGGTCCATGACTATTCACATACTATTTCTCCTGAACAACACGGTTTTATGCCCAAGCGCTCGACGGCGACCAACCTCACCGTATTTACATCGTTCGTCATCCGCGAAATGGAACGCGGTCATCAAGTAGACGCCATATACACAGATCTCTCTGCGGCCTTCGATAAAATGAACCATCAGATTGCAATTTCCAAATACGACAAAATGGGGGTTCACGATCAATTGTTGAACTGGCTCCGCTCATACCTGACTGGTAGAACTATGTCTGTGAAGATCTCAGATTATGCCTCGTCCAGCTTCTCAGTAACATCTGGCGTTCCGCAAGGCAGCCACCTTGGTCCATTCCTTTTCCTGTTATATATGAACGACGTGAACTTGGTCCTCAGATGCCTGAAATTATCCTACGCGGACGACCTAAAGCTGTACTACGTCATAAAATGTCCAGAAGACGCCGATTTTCTTCAACAGGAACTACAAGTGTTCGACGACTGGTGCCGGATCAACAGAATGTCCTTAAATGTATCCAAATGCTCGGCTATCTCCTTTGGCCGAAAACGTGCGATGTATCTCCACGAGTACATCCTTCGAGGAACACGCTTGAAACGTGAAACAACAGTCAAGGATCTGGGAGTAATGCTCGACTCCAAACTGTCATTCGAGAATCACATTGCCTATATTGTTTCTAAAGCCTCATCGCAGTTAGGATTCATCTTCCGCTTCGCAAAAAACTTCAAAGACGTTTATTGCCTGAAAGCACTATTTTGCTCTTTGGTTCGTCCTTTTTTGGAGTACTGTGCTGTCGTTTGGTCCCCTTTCTACCAAAATGCAGTCCAGAGGATCGAAGCCGTTCAGCGAAGGTTTATACGCTTTGCTTTGCGACATCTTCGTTGGCAAGACCCTCGCAGATTGCCAAGTTATGAAAGTCGGTGTAAGCTCATCTGCCTGGAATTGTTGGAAGGGGAGGCGTATGGTGGCCAAAGCGTGTTTCGTTGGTGACCTCCTTCAGGGAAACATCGACTGTTCAACTTTACTTGGTCTCTTGAACATCAACACTCGACGACGAAACCTACGTTTACAATCTTTCTTTATAAACCGGCACTCAAGGACCAACTACGGCAAACACGAACCTGTGCTAAGCATGTGTCGCGTTTTCAACAGCTGTTATAACGTGTTTAATTTTAATGTATCCCGTGATGTTAATAAGCGTTGTTTCCGAAGATGTATGTGTTAGTTATTGTATGTAATTAAGTTTTATCTAGTTGTCATTGGGATAAACATTTTTATCTGTTGACGAATAAATAAATAAATAAATAAATATCGCAGAATGGTTCTGGGCAATAAATGTGATTTGAACTTGTTTAGAGCTCGTCTGTTTTGGGGGGGGAAAAAAATGGGGGCTGGAAAAAAGCGGGAAGTTGGGTGTGTTTATTTTGGGTTGGTGCGGGTGGGGGGGAAAATAATTTTGCTTTATCAAGGTAGTTAGGGGGGGAGGTGGAGGGGGGGGTTGTGGTTTTTGCATTGGGGGTGGTGGGGGGGGGGTATGGGTTGGGGGGTGGGTGCTCTAGCTAAGCTGAAACTCTTCGAAACTAAGAAAAAGGCAAAGAAAAAGTTTTGAGAAAATGGAGAATCATCACGGCGGGCGTATCTGAGGATACCGCACGGAACCTGATGGCGGGTGTACCACAGAAAGTCCGAGAATTTTACAGAAAGAAGAATTAATATCTTAATCAACTGTTTCTAATGTCGATATAACTCTATTATTGTGAAATAATCAATCGGTTTTGAAATATTATGTGTTAAATTTTTTTTGCTGCCATTATTTTGGTGTCCTAAATTTAACGTGCACATGCCTTATGCGCAGCGGTCAGGCTCATCGTGATAAAACTTTTTTTCTTTGGAAAAAAAATCACTTCATCCAATTCTGTCTTCAAATCCATGTGCTGCTTGGGAAAATCTAATCTCGCTTGAAATGCTTCGCGGTGAGGTTAGATTTTTAGGCTTTGAATCCTTTGAATCAGATGTCGAGATTTCTGGAAAAAGTTTGAGCAACACGTCTTTTCGTTATGGAATGGTTAAGTTCCTGCTTTATTTCTGAAACATTGAATTTTTCAGTTTCACCAAGCTATATTATATGTTTCCGTTCTCGATTGGAAATTGAAGTTGCCCTCAGATTTCTTCCGGCTGAAATATTTTTCACGTTTCTTCATGGAATTTCTTATCACTGTTTCTCCTGATTGATTTTTTTGGTTGTTCTTGGGTTACTTAAAACATCTTCTTTCAATTCGAAAATCAATCTCCAGCATTACAGGTCTTCCAAATATTTCTTGAATTCCTAATTAAGAGATAAATCCGAGCGACAGAAGATCTTTTTCGGCGTATTTTCCAGCGAAATAACTGCATTTTGGACAAAGAACACATTGGTTGGTTGGTTGGTGGTAACCGATCAACGAAAGAATGTGCAGGTTGAGGATCAAGGCCCGGTTCGTCAACTTCCGCATTATCAACGTGTAAAACTCGCAATCCGTGAATACAATTGCTACCCAATCCACGACGTTAATATCATCGTAGGCGTCTTGAATGCTCAGGTCGACTAGTAGGAGGAGTTTAGACCGATTATTGGGATGTTCAGCACTCACCAGTGGACAATCGAGAATGGCCTAGGACTTATTGGATTCACCGCCTCCAAAAATAAGGCTATTCGTAGCACCTACCTTCAGCACATCCTCCAGTAAAAGTACACCTAGAGAACCTCAGAACCTATCGTGATGCTAAAATCGACTTGGACCAATGCCTGGTGCTTGCGAAACTACAACCAGTGCTTTCCATCGCCATGGCACAATGACGAACAACCGAATCAAACGGGTTTCGCCACAGTCTACGCCCGGAGTATCCTTGTAACAGTATTACGCCACACTTCATAAACTATTTGCACCCAACTGGAAACGTTCCACCCACCAAAAAAAAACAAACCGAAAAATCGAATAAATAAAGCTTATCGCTCAATTTTCGATTAATCAAATATTGCCGCGTGGTGACGATTGCTCAATTTTCGCAACACACACTTGTTGGTTTTGTGCACGCATTTTGCTGAAGGGAAAAGGCGAAAGGCGCACATACGCACATTCTCGATCAATGCTTTGAATTATGGAGGAGATGTTGATGGCACAAGTGCCAAAGAATGATGACGGTGATGATGACACACGCACAAATCGTCGCCAGGGATCATGAATATTCAACGACCGAGGCGGTTTCGCCCTCTCACACACGCACGCACTGTAGGTGTTTGTATCTATCTACACGCACGTACGCGATAACATAGTGGCGGCAAAAGTGTCATGTCGCTGAATTATCTTTTCCAATCAGCCTATTTATGAGGGATTTTCCTTCATTCTTCGTTCCGCGGAAGATGAAAACGGGAAAACCAGCTCCTCTGGCTTGCTCACGCACCATTCGAGGTAATAAATATAAATTTGATTACTTTGCTGTTACACCTCGCGAAGGAGACGGAATATATGTTTTTTGAGTTTGGCCGATAAGGACAAAATATAACAGGCTCGAAGATGTGCGATTCTGTCAGATGGTTAATGTGGCATTTTTGATAGCAGATATCCATTTATGGGAGATTTACGACAATGATCAAAATTGAATCGACACATCTGAGGGATAATTGACTTGATTGCATGCTTGTTACACTTTAATCTCCGTAAGATTGTTTTTTTTTTTTGTTTATGAATATATGTACATCAACCAAGACCAACTCAATGGCAGAGAGTGATATGTCAAGAAAAACCTAGTCATATTCCATATGCTTTCAAGAAGGTGATTTTTTTCTTCTTTGAAATAGAAATGAATTAGCCGAATGATTAGAAAATGATAGGTTTTGTTAGACTTAAAGGATACATTTGATTTCTTTTTAATTTTATTATTGAATTTGGAATAATTCAAACAAATTCTATAAATGTTTCCGTTCAATTGCTGCAAAAAATTAGAACATTGAACAAGGGATTAATAAGCTATTAAAAGGGTTTTGTGATGGAACTTACTACACTTTCCTAATTTATGTGCCACACAAAAATGCAAAGGCAAATTCTTAAACCACCTTACAAATTGAGCTAATCTTATTCATAGTGTATTGTTTATATCTGTCAAGTTTCATACAGTCATACAGTAGTTTCAGTCATGTCGTTGAAACAAGAAATTCACCGAGAAAAAATGTTGTGCACTAACAATCAAAAACCAAAGGCGTCCCACCGATGGATCGCTAAAAGGCTAGGAATTGCAAATAAAACTATGTCTCGCGTCATAAGAACCTTCAAGGAGCGTCTGAGTGCCCGAAGGAAGAAAGGAAGTGGTCGTAAAAGTGGTACAATGGACAGTAAAATTGCCAGGAAAGTGTTGCAACTGAGCAAGAACCGTCCAAACATGTTAATTCGAGCTATCGCTAAAAAGGTGTCAGTCGGTTTTGTGCAGAAAATCATGAAACGTGCTGGGTTGCATGTTAACAATGTGCAAAAAGCCCCTAAACGTATGAAAAGCAAAACATCAATCAATTTTGTGCCAAAAGATATGAACCAAATAAATTCTCCAATTATGAAGACAGAATTTCTCAAACATCCTAAAACTAATAAAACAGAGATATATTTGAAGAAAATTTGGCTAAAATCAACAAAAATACTGGGAAAATCGCTGCAGATCATGCCGACATCCACATTTTATTCGGCCATGGCTACGGTTTTGGCCAACTGTCATAAGACAACCTGTAGAGCCATCTGCTGCAATGGCAGCACATCAAAGCACTATTGTAGGACGCTTAATAAACATAGGATTTGAGGTAATGTTGTTTTAATGAATTATTTTTTGTTGTTTTTATTTTCATCGCCATCCAAAAAAAAATTTTTTCGATGCTTACGTTATGACATGTTAAGCGTATTTTGATCCAGATTGTTACTTATTTGAAAGCAGAATTCAAGTCTGAACAACAGCAAACAATATATTAAATTAGCGTACACTTATTTGAATTTAAATTTTTATATCAGATGAGTAATTTAATTCAAGAAACAAACATTTTTTCTTGACCCTTAATGAATTATTGTCTAGAGCATTATGCTGCCCATTACTCGCTTTCAAACTAACGCCATACGCAATTTTCACACAACTATATAATTCTTTTCTTTTTCTTTTTTTGAGCTATCAATTCCTTTCCACTAATTTTATCATGGCATTCCTTTTTTTTTGTCTAATAGTATTTTTTTTTATTAATTGAATATATGAAGTATCGAATATCTTCGGAACTTCCGTCTTTTTACCCTTCTTACACCAAAAGAAGGGTATTAAGATCGCTTGAAAACTCGACTTTTTATCCGAGGCCCAGAGGGCCGAGTGTCATATACCATTATTTATTTATTTATTTATTTCGTCAAACAATCAATCGTAGCCTACATTTATGTTCTTATATCCTATAATTACTTAATGTATTGAAATATTTTTTCAATTTTGTACGAGGCATACTAAGGTCAATCATTTCACTATGTTGATTATAAGCATTCATCATCTGATTTAATGGTCCGAATTTAGTATAATTTGTACGATGCTGATCTAAAGCAAACAAATTTCGATTACGTAGTTGTCGGGTAGGTACATAAAAGTTTAATTTTGACAATAATTCAAGATCGTTAACAAATGAGACCATAGCATAATCTCGATGCTCTTTCAATGATTGAATGTTGATCAACAAGCAACGGGCTTCTTATGAAGGGAGGGGAAATTTTGTCCATCCTAACCTACGTAGTGCGTATAATAAAAACTGCTTTTGAATTGACTCCATACGCTCATCGTCCTTTTTTATATGAGGTGACCAAACAACACTGCAGTATTCTAATATTGACCTCACAAAGGAAATATATTATGATTTGATTGTGTAAGGGTCTTGGAAGTTGTGGCCAAAACGTTTTATGAAATTAAGCATGATGCTTTGCCCTAAGTCAGAACATTGACAGTATTAAGTAAACAACTCGGTTACCGTTCATTAATTTCAAATCCATTTTAAGTCATTTTCAACTAATTTACGTCAAAAATGGAGTTATTTGAGTTAATGTTACGTTCACTCATAAGAACAACGAATATTTCGAATTCTCGCTGCATGTAAATACTTGAAGACTTATACATAAATATGACTCAATTGTATGTTCCATTTGATGTTTTATTAAATCCAAATTTGAAAGCCAGAATAAAAAATACTGCCAGTCTCAAAATCACGTTTAGGATTCTGCATTTACAACAATTTCTAGAATATTTTTGGTGACCTCAAATCTAAGTCCTTAAGATGTCTAAGAAATACGTAGAACGTCGAGATCTGGTGTTATCTCAAAAAAATTTTTTAAACATCGACTTCTGGGACTTTCTGGAAGTGAATTTAATTTGACTTGAAGGATTTGAATTCAACTGCTGAGATTTTTATGGCAATAATATTGAAACATATCCTTTATCATCGTTGGCAACTTCTAGCATATTATATGGGATATTTCATTAGGGTGGTTCACTTTTTTCCATAAGGGTGGTCCTTTTTGTTGAAAAATATTAAAAAAATGATTGAAAAATAGAATTTAAAATGGAATATTGAAGATATTAATATTGAAACATGTCTTATATAATCGTCAGTAAACGATTAGATTTGATATGTTATATTTCATTAAGGTGGCTTCCTTATTTTCAAAAATCAGGATTTGAATAACATATTGAAAAAATAAGGATTTGAATAACATATTGAAAACAATAGTATTTTAACACCTCTTTGCATCATCGTAGGCCATTGTCTACATTTTGTTCCTGACGTTTAATTAGGATGGCTCAATTGTTTTCCATAAGGGTGGTCCTCTATGTCGAACATATTAAAAAAAGTTCAGATTGAGTATTTCAATGTTATTTTGTTATATTGTAAACATTTGATAAGTGATATTTCATTAGAGTGGTTTACATCATTTCAGTGGTTTTCTAGTTTTCTATATGCTGGATCTTTTGGTAAAACAATAAAAAATAGTATTTCTATCTTTCTACGGATATCTATCCCCAGATCAAAAGATTATGGTACGGACTACCACATGCATAATGTTCGACGAAACATGTAGAGAATTCGTTGTAAACGAAACTTAGGTAGATCCTTTTGAAAAAAAAATCATTCAGAATGCGACACTTCACTTCACTCAAACAAGAAAAAACATAGTAACCCATAAGGGCAACTTTTAATTGTTTATAAGACTCATTTCTCAAAGAAAAATAAATTTCTCCAATGAAAAGTTGTGGTTTTTTGTACGAATGAACTTTGTTCCTTCCGCAAGCAGATAGCAACGTACTTTTATTTCCCGAAAATGAAGCTGCCCAAGGCTGAGAATGTATTTAGAAAATATGACCTAAAAACGTTTGTTGCACTTCATCGTCGCCTTTCAAACTATCAAGCTATTGTCAAAATTTCAATACATAAGAAAACTATTATAACATTTTGATCACGACGGCTAGTATACTTCCTTGTTCATTGTCGATATTAGTACGTTTTATTTTAACTATTCAAAAGAAAACTCTTATGAAAATATCTTAACGAAGTGTTCCATGCCAAAAAAGAACCATGGTTTAAAACTATACAAACATTGTTGAATGGTTAGATTTGTTTGAAATATTTCATTTTTAGTTTTCCAGTGTCAGCCTGATGCAAAATATGCAAATCACCCTAATGAAATATCACATATTATATGTTAACAATGTCTTACGACGGTATTAGAGGTGTTATAATACATTTGTACATTCAAGTTCTATTTTTATAGATTTATTTTTAATTTTTCGCCTAAAAAGACCACTTTTCTAGAAAGAAATTTAGTCAACCTGATGAAATAGCACATTATCAATGTTAACAATGACCAACGATAACAAAGGAGGTTTGTAAATACTATTGTCTTCACTATTCCATTCAATTATTACTCAATTGTTTTTTTAAAGGACCACCCTGTTGATATATTACAAATCAAATGTAGACAATGGCCATCGATTATATAGGACATGTGTCAATTCTATTATCTTCAATATTCCATTTTAATTCTATTTATTTTTTATTTTTTGATCTGTTTCAACAAAAAGAACCACCCTAATGGAAAACAAGTGAACCACCCTAATGAAATATCTCCTATAATATGCTAGAATACTATAAACAATACTTATGCAATGAAACTCTCAGCAGTTAAATTGAAACCCTTCAAATCTAATTCAATTCACTCCCCCAACTCAAAAAGTCCAAGAAAGTCGTTTTTTTTTTCAAAAAAAAAAATTTCGGTTAACACCAGATCTCTACGTTATAATCTAAGACATTCGGCACTAAAAAAAAAATTCGTTTTCGGAAATTTCCATAACAGAGATTTTCATGGGTCACAAAAGTCAAACTTTAACCGCTTTGGGGGTCCACTTATACGAAGTTCGATTGAGCTTAAATTTTGCATCGGGCCTTTTTTTGAGAAGAGAAAACTTTTGAGTATTACTTTTTTTGAAACTCGATGGTCAAATTATTCCCATACTTTGGATTGGAACCCTAATGTACTCGTATTGAAGATTCCTTACTCTATGTGATTAATAATAAATGCCGCCAACTTCCTCGTAGCTCCATTCCTTCGGAGAAGGGAGTGTTGGTAAGTCAAACATCCGCTACTAAAGGGTGTACGGAATCAAATTGCGACACAAACAAATATTCGGCAAAATTTGCCCGTTCAACCAATCATCTTCAAACTTTCAGAGAGTAAAATAAAACATGTTATAAATATTTTCCCATGTTTGTTTCATTCAATTTCAATCCCATATCCAAATGCACGAACCTTCTTCTTTACAATACTCATAAGGTCCTGTACAACATTTGGACCAACGTTTTTTTGCGTGGCAATCCATTTTTTCTTCATATCTTCCACCGATTTCTCTTCCTTAGGATGCTTCTGAAGTGCCTGCTTCATGATCGCCCAGTACTTTTCAATTAGCCGCAGTTCCGGTGCATTCGGGGGGTTGAGATGCTTCGGCACGAAATTGACCTCCTTAGCCTTGTACCACTTCAAAATCTCTTTCGAGTAGTGGCATTAGGCTAAATCCGGCCAGAAAATCGTAGGACCATCGTGTGACCTCAGAAGAGGAACTAGACGCTTTTGGAGGTATTCCTTTAAGTACACCTGCCCATTGACAGTTCCAGTTGTCACGAATGGGGTGCTCCGCTTTCCACACGAGCAAATTGCTTGCCAAAACATATATTTTTTGGCAAACTTTGACATCTTCTGCTTTCTAACGTCCTCAGGGACATCGGATTTATGATGAGCAGTGAAAAACTGGAGCTCCGGAAGCTGCCGGAAGTCTGCTTTTACACACGTCTCATCATCCATAACGAGGCAATGTGGGTTCCTCAACATCTGGGTGTAGAGCTTATGTGCACGTGTTTTACCTATTGTATTCTGCCGTTCATCGCGATTAGGCGCCTTTTGGACTTTGTACGTTTGTAGTCCTTCACGTTTTTTCGCATCTTGCACGAAAGTTTTGGTTAGATTCAGTTACTTCGCCACATCTCAAACTGAACTGTTGGGATTCCTCTTGAAAGCTTGAACTACCCGCTTGTGATCCTTAACACTATACGGAGATACATTTTTGCCACTTTTTTCTTTCCAATCGATGGTCAAACGTTCGTGGTACCGATTTAAAACACGAGACATCGTAGAATTTACCATTCCCAGCTTCCTGCTGATGGCACAATGAGAGAAATCCGGATTTTCGAGGCACGTGCGCAAAATTTCTTCATCTTCGCAACGATTGCACATCTGCTAGTGGAACTAACACAGTGTAAACAAATACACATTGAACTACAGGGTGCGGCAGAAAATAATGCGAAAATGTTCAAACTTGAGTATTGGGTTAATTTGTGACTAATTTCCGTCGAAAGTGTATTTGTTTTTGTTTACTTTTTTTTTATCAGAGAGGCTTTAAATTTTTAAGAATTCATTCGCCTCTACGGAGAGGTTTTAAATTTAATTGATTAGACCTGTAAGCTTTAAGTATTTGATTATTCTTGCTTCTGCTCGCTTATTGTTACTTAAAACTTGAAAAAGAGATGTAACGATGCCTAACTATTTCCTAATATCCTCGTACTTTCTACAATTTAATAAAATATGCTGAACGTTGATTTCCACATCACATGCTACTTTGTTTTAAACAAGTAGCTCTTTTTTAGTCTTGTGTGCCCTAGTCGACACCGCGTTAATGCTCCTTGTTCTGTTCTCTTACCTCTATCATTTTTCTACCTGCTTTTTGATACATGCAAGTTGCGTATGCTGTTCATTTATCCAGTTGTTTTCATGTTTCATCCAAATCTCGGCTGCAGCCCACTTTCAAATATCCCTTCCTGGAATGTTTCGCTCAATCAATCGTGATAATCTTCCTCTTCCGGCTGCTTGATCGGCCGTTTCATTACCACTTATTCCACTATGGCCTGGTACCCAAAAGTAGACGATGTTTTTATTTCTTGAATTCAGCTCGATTTCGTGAGCGCATGAGTTCCGACACTTTCCACTCTCCAACGCTGCCAAGCAGCTTGCTAAATCGGTGAAAATTACCGTTGGTTTCTTTGAAGCGTAGCGACCAGCTGTCGCAATGGCTAATGCTTCCGTTGAAAAGATGCTGTATTGTAACGGCAAAGGGTTAATGCATCCTTCTTTTTGCGGAAATTCTCCTTAAACTTTGGAAAAACGCTCCTTCGATGCAATCAGAGGTATTAACCTGCTGGTTAGCGCTTGCCGGATGGTTTGACGGGTCTTAAGTTTCTTCAAGATTGTATAGTTTTGACGGGTCTTAAGTTTCTGAATTTAAGAGTCATCAAAACGAAATTAAGACCCATCAAAACGAAATTAAGACTCTTCAAAATGAAATTAAGACTCGTTGAAATGAAATTTAAACCCGTCTAAACTACCTAGAAGGTTGCGGAGCGAAGCTCCGCTATACAATCTTGATGAAACTTAAGACCCGTCAAAACAACCGGTAAGCGCTAACCAGAAGGTTGATACCTCCGATTGCATTATACCGGGCAAACGCATCTAAAGAGCTATTTTTCAAAGTTTAAGGAGCATTTCCCCAAAAAGAAGGGTGCATTTACCCTGCTGCCGTATTGTAACGGCAGCTTTCTTTCGATGAGCAATCCAGACCAGTTGACACCAACACCTACTCCAGAGTCATCCTTTGATCCGTCTGTATACATTTTTTTTTCAAACTTGTAGATATTTTTTTTTATGTTTACTTTCAAGTGCTGCATCCAAACATTCTATTTGTTTTATTGCAAATTCGTGAAAATGTTCGCGAAAGAAGTGTTTACCAGTTTGTTGCTCGCCCAGAAGAAGCTGGAAGAGATTGTCAAGGTGGTAGGGTGCCATTTGGCAACAGTTTACCGCATAAAAAAGTCCCTGCAGGATGATAATCAGCAGCGGAAGCCGGCAAGCGGACGTCCGCGCTTTGCGCGCACGCCAAACGTGATCAAATCGGTCCGTGCAAAAATTGCTCGCAACCCGGTGCGTTCCATAAGAAAACTTGCAAAGGAAGCCAATATTTCGGAGAAATCCATGCGGAGAATCATCAAAGAAGACCTACATGCACCTTCCAGAGCCAGAGTGAAACGCCACTTGATTACGGACCGGGTCAAGGAACTACGAGTGACTCGTTCCAGGAGATTGCTTTCCTTGTTGAAGAAGGAAAAAATGATAATCCTGTTCTCCAAAAAAGCATCGATGATGTGGCCAACAGCCACACGGACCGGTTAATTTCACCGCAAAAAAAAATGGAGAACCTTCCGGAAAAAGTGAAATTCAAATTTCACACCAAACATCCGGCTGGTGTCATGACGTTTGGCTTGGTGGCGTCCAACGGTTTGAAAATTCCGCCTGTTTTCATTGATGCTGGAGTTAAAATCAATACCGAAGTGTATAGCGTTATTTTAAAGGACCAAGTGCTTCCCTGGGCGAAGGCCAACTTCTCCGAGGACCAAAACGTTGTCCTACAGCAGGATGGAGCGCCGTGTCACACGTCCAATCGAACCCAACAATGGTTGAACGATAACATGAAGTTTTGGCCGACGGATTTGTGGCCCCCTAGTAGTCCAGATCTTAATCCGTTGGATTATTCGATTTGGGCATATGTTGAAGCACGAGCCTGCAAAACATCACACCGTAGTGTGAAAACCCTGAAGTCAACCATAACACGCACATGGCAGTCAATGTCGGAGGACTACGTCTGAAAGGCATGCTCTGGCTTCCGGCGTCAGCTCGAGGATGTTATTAATAAAAATGGAGGACACATTGAATTAATTTGTTTAAAAGGACTTTATATAGATAACCGCTTTCGAAAATGTTGATATTATTGCATAAATTAGTTGAAAATGGGATTTGAAAGAAATAGAACAAAATTTCGCATTATTTTCTGCCGCACCCTGTAATCCCACCTAAAATTTCAATAGAAAATACCCAACGGGTAAAAAGTTACAGCAATTTAAAACTGGTGCAATTTGATTCCATATAACCTTTACTATAGACTGGATGCCCAGAGAAAGGGTGCCCTAGTGTAGGAAATATACGTGGGATTCGAATGAATGCTGGAAAATGGTGTGATTTTTCTTCAAAAAAGGAAGATTCCCATATGACTCCCATTGTAGACAACGATTTGTCTTTTTCACTTGAGGTCATTACAAAAAATACTGATTCCTTGATTTAAATTGGTCATGTAGGAGAATTTCGTTTAAAACCAAGTCCCTAAGTCCGCTTTAATTCTAATGAACCAGGCCAATTCCTACTCAATATTTCAAGATGAAAATCCTCTCATTAAATAATACGGAATGGAAAACAAAGATTAATTTATGATAAATGGATCAGTGATTATCTGTCATGGTTTGAGGCCCCGATGTTTGCATGATAGAGTAAATCCTTCGTCCCTAGTGCTTAAACTAACCCAACAAACACCTCATACGTTACAACGAACGTGAGGATTTTCGAACCCTTGCAGTCACATTTCAAAGAATGCGATCAATCAAAACAATACTTTTCTGAAACAAATCCAATCCATCGATTCTCCGCGTCCTGCCACATCATGTTTTTGGAAATAGCGGGGTAAGTCCATTATATCAAGTATAACGATGAGTTTTACGTAAGGGAGAATTTGTTATACTGCCAAGATCACAGATGGAAGATTCTTTTTCTTCCAGATCTGCCTCTAATAACAATCGAAGTTGAAGAGTTTCCTAGTGAAACCTAGGTACAGGGTGACTAATTTAGTAAAGATTCGCAAAAGCACTTGTTAAAATATTCTAAACGCAAGCATGGTAGGAGTTGTCGAGTCGAAGTAGAATTAAGGAACACCGTTCTTTTAGCAATTATGTTGCTTTATTTCTAGCGGTAATGCTCTAAAACTAAAGGGAATAGTTTATATAAATTTAATGCAATCTGGAATATATTTATAACTTACCATTCTGGTGACCCTATTCACCTAAACTACTTCTTATCGACAATTCTGGCCGTGATTTCTGTATCCTATATTTGATATGCAGTGAAGGATAAGTTTAACTAGTTGATAAGCCATGCAGATTATGTTTAAAACAAAGAATAAGTTTTAATAGAAAACAATTAGCTTCCTAGGTAAAGGGCGATACGGTCAAAATTTGGTCAATATCAACTTGACGTATTTCTTTCAATTTTGCATTTAAAAAACCTGAACACCCCTCATTTTGAAGGTGTGTGTGTGTAAAATGTTGCTCCTATTTTGATTTTGGAATTCACTCTTCAGTTGTCAAAATGCCGTCCAAGCAAGAAGAGCAGCGTATCAAAATTTTGCTCGCGCATCGCGAAAATCCGAGCTACTCGCACGCAAAGTTGGCAAAATCGCTAAAAGTTGCCAAATCAACCGTTACAAATGTAATTAAAGTGTTTGGGGAACGTTTGTCGACAGCCAGGAAGTCTGGATCGGGGGGAAATCGAAAACCGGAAGCCGCTGAGACGACAAAGAGAGTTGCCGGTAGTTTCAAGCGAAACCCTAACCTATCTCTCCGAGATGCCGCAAATAAGCTGGGTGTATCGTCTACAACCGTGCATCGAGCCAATAAACGAGCCGGACTATCGACTTACAAGAAGGTAGTGACTCCAAATCGCGATGATAAACAAAATACGACGGCCAAAGCGCGATCCCGGAGGCTGTACACGACGATGCTGACGAAGTTTGACTGCGTGGTAATGGACGACGAAACCTACGTCAAAGCCGACTACAAGCAGCTTCCGGGACAGGAGTTTTATACGGCAAAAGGAAGGGGGAAAGGTAGCAGATATTTTCAAGCACACGAAACTGTCAAAGTTCGCAAAGAAATATCTGGTTTGGCAAGCCATCTGTACCTGTGGCTTGAAAAGCAGCATTTTCATAGCTTCCGGGACTGTCAACCAAGAAATTTACGTGAAAGAGTGTTTGAATAAACGTCTGCTGCCTTTCCTGAAGAAACACGGTTGTTCCGTACTGTTTTGGCCGGATTTGGCATCTTGCCATTTCGGTAAAAAGGCCATGGAGTGGTACGCCGCCAACAACGTGCAGGTGGTTCTCAAGGACAAGAACCCTCCCAACACGTCAGAGCTCCGCCCAATTGAGAAATACTGGGCTATTGTCAAGCGGAACCTAAAGAAGACCAAAAAAACTGCTAAGGACGAGCAGCAGTTCAAGGCAAACTGGCTTTCTGCGGCGAAGAAGGTGGACAAGGTGGCTGTACAAAATCTGATGGCAGGGGTCAAGCGTAAGGCCCGGCAATTCGGATTTGGAAAAGCGGAAGCCTAACTGAATATTTTTCCTGAATTTTATACTAATTGAACATGAAAAAAAAACATGAAACATGAAATTTAATTTGATTTTTTAAATAAACGATTTCACCGATTTACACGCGTTCTCCCTTGACCAAATTTTGACCGTATCACCCTTTATTTAATCAGCTAATTTATGTATAACTTTAAACTTTTATTAGCAATCAATCCATTAACAATAGAATTCTGCTCCTCAGCACCTATCTATTGTTTTAGTTTTGCCACATCACTGCCCTTGACATTCTTCTCTCTATTCATGGCCTGTCGAGTTGACAGCTAACTCGCTCCTACTCAGTGTCTGTGCCGTATCCCTAGGGTAACTTTTATCGGGTGTAGTGATGACCGTTACGCTTCGCTCAACAGTAGGGAACAAAAAATCGACAGCGCACAAAATGTTCGTGCTTCTTCTCCAGCACAACATACTACGAATAATCGAAATGCATTACTAGTTAAGGTAATACTCAAAAATTTAAGGTACAATCGAGAAATAAGGAAAATTCTGGGTATAGGGAACTAACGAAATGCTTTCAAATTCAAACTATCAGTCACACCCATTTACACTGCGTCAAACACGGATTTCATGATTTGCTTACAATATCAATTTATCTGAACATGACGATATCTTCAAGCATCCTCAAAATATTTTAACAAAGGTCACCGACTGATTTTATTTTAAATGTTCACAAGCATTAGTAGACGAAAGAACAAAATTAATGTTTAGCACAACAATCCATCGCCTTGAATAACCTTTTTCTTCATTAAACTTGATTACCGAATGTTGGTTTCTTCTGATGGCAACAAAAGCTAGATCCTTGTTTGTCCATTAACAGTAGCTACATTTGGAAAATGTTATTTTGTGTTACTATTTTGTGTTCCTTTGCATTTGGCAACTCTGCCAAGGACCAACAACTGCTGATGAGCAGAAATAATGAAGAGTATATATAATAGCGGTAGAGGACAATAAAGCTAGCTTCAGATTGGTTCGATAGTGCACATTCATATCATCCTTTGCGAGAATTATAAATTAAATTGAATTTAGGCCAGTTTAGTGCTTATTTCGTTAATAGCCTAGGAAATTGTGGTACTTTACGTACTGTTCCACAGTACGCATCGTTGATTACTCGGGGGTGAATCAGATCATCAGAACAGAGCATAAGTAACATTTTTTTGTGGGAAATAAAATGGCCCAAAATATAATATTGTGCCCCGGGGGCGCGCGGGGGGGAGGGGGGGGGGGGGGGGCCCCCGCGAGCGCGTATATATAAAAATCTAAAAAAAGAATTAATAATATTTTCTTTTTTATAAACAAATAAAAAATTTATTTTTGGGGGGGGGATTTTGGGGGGGGGAAAGGGGGGGAAAGAAAAAAAAAATTGTGAGAAAAATTTTTTTTCTCAACACAGCCTTTCTCGTTGGGAGGTGGGAGGTGTGTGTGTTTTTTTTTTTTTTTTTTTTTCTCTCTTTTTTTTTGTGTGTGGGGGGGGGGGGCGGGGGGGGGGGGGGAGGAGAAAAAAAAATGTTGGAGACACAACGAAAACTACAACCGCAGCAGCCACACAACACCCTATCCATCGGTACCAAAGCGATGAGTACCAATCGAGATCACCGATTGTTTACCGATCTCACCATCGTTCCTATACCCCACACCATACTCATCCCAATGTACATATTCCCATCCCAGAAGTCAGTACAATATAACAAACCAGATCGATCGGACGTGCGCGCAATCTGTTCTCGATCTGTAAATTATCACGGTCTTGTGGTCATTGTTCCCTCTCGTTTTGTGTCGAAAATAATTACAAAGTCCCCCGCTAAAAAGGGACTTTGTCGATTTGCAGTGTCGGTTAGGTGCATTCTTTATAAGTACCCTTTTACGAAGGGACTTAGCCGTTTCAGTGCATCAGTCGGACCTTAGTGAAAAGGTCGACGAGCTAGTGACCTATCGTTGAAGAACTTGGGCAGTTACTTTGTGGAAGCAGTGGCCTTTTACGATTAGTGTTTCAGTGCTTTTCAAGTGCACTTTTTGGTGGCTGCTTAACAGCAGCGAAGAAAGTCCTTCGGTGGCCGGCAAAGTTCGCCCTCGAACATTTGGTCCTTCGAGCCGGATCGAAGGCCATTCCGCGGCCGGAAAGTGTACCGTAGTACCAGTGAAACATTAAAATCTCGTGATCAGAATTGATCAATTGTGGTCATTGCTTTTGCACTTGCGGCGCCATCGCATTATCAGATAACTACCATCGCGGATAGAACAAAGTGATTGTGTGTGATAACGATTGAACAAACGGCTGTAGCAAATAGTACCATCTTGCGCGTAAATTAACACCCCTGTTGGATAATTTATTAGCCTGTGAACAGTGGTTCGTGTTAGTGCGGTAGTGGAAACATTTTTCCGCTTTCGAGTGCATCAAGGCGGATGTTACTCTGTGCCGTGTGGAGAACATTTTTCGTGACCATCTTGAAATCTTTGGTCATTTGAAAAGGTGACTGAACCCCTGAGTTGCCGCCATCATCTAGCCATTTTCGACGCCGGTGTAGCGTCCCCCAGTACAAAGGCGGCTTTATCACACTGCTGTTTGCGGTGACTGGATCTGCATCGAATCATCTCCAAGCAATTGAAACACTTAAGAGTGTCCCGGTGAGTCCGTTCCATTGTTTTTATGCATGGCTAGCAAGCAGTAGCTTCTAAGAAAATATTGATTCCAATCAACTGAAACCAATTTCATTGATTGACGAAAGTTGGGTGACTTTTTCGATTTTTTCAAGTCATTGTGGCAATTGGTGGAAGACGGTACGCAACTCAAGTGGAAAACGTTCGCGCCCTTGATTGCGAGACCGCGTAGGATTGGGTTGTTCGCGTCGGGAAGGAGCAATCGTTTTCGTAATTAGCAATCCCTCTCCCGTTCGATTATTCGTCGCGAAGATCAATACACCGTGTCGGGAAGGATTTGAATCGTTCGATTTGTGTATTGTTCTCGCCGGTTCGGTTTCGCGTAGAAACGAGTAGCTCGCGTCGGGAAGGAGATCCGTTTACGATTTACTACCGTTTCCGTGCGTTTTTTCGTTTGTGTGCTGGTAACGATGCCGTCCAAGGAAGAGAAAGTGCTTGCCGAAAAATTGGTGCAGCGTGAGTCGCTGATTGCTATACGAGACGCTGTGGAGAAGTTTATAAAAGACTTCGAAGCACTGCGGGACGGATATCAAGTGCAAGTGAGAATCGAGACTCTAGACCGAGTGAACCATGCATATATGGAGGTTCAGGACACCATCGAACGACTGGACTCTGAAAATCTGAAGGAACATCTTGTGGATAGAGTGAATTTTGAGCATCGTTACTGCATGGCGAAAGGTTTTCTGCTGTCGAAACGCCCAATCGAAGCTAGTCAGGCCCAGCTGAACACATCACTAACTGCACCTCCAGCCACCTTCCACCTCCGTTTACCGCAAATCGATCTTCCACGTTTTAATGGCGACTTTTCTCGTTGGTTAGCATTCCGGGATGCTTTCTCGTCCATGGTCCACTCCAATGCTGATATTCCAACGGTCGCCAAACTGCAATACCTCTTGCAGTCGCTCGAAGGGGAAGCGAAGAAACCCTTCGAATCCATTGATATCGAAGCCGACAATTATGCTTCTACGTGGGACGCACTCATAAAGCGGTATGATAATCGTCGTTTTCTCAAACGTCAGCTGTTCCGGGCACTCTACGATTTGCCAGCGGTGAAGCAGGAGTCTGCTAAGCGCATCCACACTCTGGTTGATGATTTCCAGCGCCATGTACGGGCGCTCGCGAAATTAGACGAACCCGTGGAACATTGGGATACTCCGCTGGTCAACATTCTGACGTACAAGCTGGATCAATCCACTTTGCGAGCCTGGGAAGAAAAGACGAGTGAAAAGGATGACGTCAAGTATGACGAACTGGTAGAGTTCCTCTACCAGCGTGTTCGAGTGTTGAACTCCGTCGGCTACGATCAACACCAGCAATCGGCATCTTCAAAGGTGGCCGGGAACGCTCTAAAGCATTCTAAGTTCAAGTTCGCAGCAAACGCCGCTGCATCCTCAAGTTCAAGTGCGTCTTGTCCGCTGTCCTGTTCTGACAACCACGTCCTACGCAAATGTCCAGTATTCCTCGGGAAGGATGTACGCCATCGCCGAGAATTCGTGACGCAGAAACGGTTATGCTGGAACTGCCTTGGTAGCGGACATCAATCGAAGAAATGTTCTTCAAAGTTCACATGTCGAACATGCCACGAACGACATCATTCACTCCTACACGATTCCACTTCATCCAAGGCATCTTCGAGTTCTGCTTCATCTTCACATGCTCCTGTGCAACAATTGTTTCCAACCACAAGTGTAGGATCTTCGAGTGCGAGCTCCGCTCCACCCAATGTCAGCATGGCAGTCCAAACTGCATGCAGCATCGTTTTGCTGGAAACAGTTGTTCTGAACGTCGTCGATGACCACGGTCGCAAGCATCAGGCAAGGGCCCTATTAGACTCGGCGTCAATGTCCAACTTTATTTCGAAGCCGCTGGCGAAGCGGTTATTCAATCCTCGGTCAAAGGTGGACATATCGATTGCAGGAATCGGTCTCTCCACGCAGAACGTCAAAAGTGCTATCACTGCAACAGTTCAATCGCAGACAGATGATTTTTCCACAAAACTTCAGTTCCTAGTCCTCAAGAATCCATCGGCCGAGCTACCGACAATACCTATCGATATTTCGACTTGGAAATTCCCGAACGTCACGCTAGCAGATCCACGATTCCACGTTCCAGGAAGGATTGACCTTGTCATCGGAAGTGAAGCCTTTTGGGAACTACATACTGGTCGGAAGGTTTCATTGGGTAGTGACCTTCCATGGTTGACTGAAACACCATTTGGATGGGCGGTCGCTGGAACCGCATCCAGTCAGTCAAAATGTATTCCTCGAATCTGTAATCTGTCAACGAACGATGATCCTCTTGAAACCGCACTGTTAAAGTTTTGGGAAATCGAAACCATCTCCGATGGTCCGTCGCTGTCAGTCGATGAAGATCGCTGTGAACAATATTACGCTGCAACCACCTTTCGTGATTCATCTGGGAGGTACACCGTGAGACTGCCTCGAACCGACAACCCTGCAGTTGTACTAGGTAGTTCCCGAGAAATCGCAGATCGTCGACTTCGAAGCATCGAGCGGCGGCTCGAACGTGATCCTGCTACCAAGGATGCATACCACCGCTTCATGGACGAATACCTTGAGCTAGGGCACATGAAGAAGCTGGAAGAACCGATAGACGATGACATTCCTCATTGCTACATCCCACATCACGCGGTCTTCAAAGAATCGAGCACGACGACAAAGATCAGGGTCGTGTTCGACGCATCGTGCAAGACATCATCGGGATATTCATTGAACGACACGCTTTTGGTTGGTCCAGTCGTTCAAGAAGATCTGCAGTCAATTGTTCTACGGTTTCGAATTCGTTTCGTCGCTATGGCCGCCGACGTGGAAAAAATGTATCGTCAAATACTTCATTTCTCCAGTGACCGAAATTTCCTTCGCATCCGCTTCAGGAAGGACCCCAGCGATCCAATTTCTAGCTACGAACTGCAGACAGTCACCTACGGTACTGCGTCTGCCCCATTTCTGGCTACCAGAACTCTTCAGCAGATTGCTATGGACAATGAAGACAAATCTCCAGCTGCTGTTCAAGCGATCATCACCGATTTTTATGTCGACGACTTCCTCTCGGGTACCGACGATGTTGAATCTGCCATCCAGCTTCGCAAACAAGTGACAGAGATGCTTGGTACAGCTGGACTCCCTATTAAAAAGTGGGCATCAAACATTCCTGCAGTTCTGCAGGATGTCCCTCCTGAAGATCTAGCCCTCGTACCGCTTCACGACCTACAAGAAGAGCAAGCAGTATCGACCCTCGGTCTTGTCTGGGAACCATCAAACGACGTACTTCGGTTCAAAGTTCAGCTACCACTGCCTGCTGCGGTCCTGACAAAACGTAAGGTGATGTCGTACATTGCGCAGATCTTCGACCCACTTGGGCTCGTGGGTCCTACAATCGTGGTCGCCAAGTTGTTCATGCAGCGGTTGTGGGCCTTGAAGCAGAATGGTGAAGCTTGCGAATGGGATACCGCTCTACCCCACAAACTTCAAGAAGAATGGAAGGCATTTCATTGTACACTACAGCTACTAAGTGAAGTTCGGATTCCACGATTCGTGTCGCTGCCCAACTCCGTTAGCATTCAGCTTCACTTCTTCGCAGATGCTTCCAAGGGAGCATATGGAACCTGTTGTTACGTGCGAGCCGAAGCTAATGACAGCGTATCGGTGCAGCTACTAACAGCAAAATCCAAAGTTGCACCACTGTCTAGCCGTCATTCGATTGCCCGTCTAGAGCTCTGTGCTGCCCGATTATCCACGCAGCTCTACAAAAAGGTAAATGCTGCCCTGAAAATACCTGCCACTGTCATTTTCTGGACGGATTCCACTACCGTTCTCCAATGGTTACAATCATCACCAAGTCGTTGGAAGGCATTCGTGGCAAACCGGGTGGCTCAAATTCAGCACTCAACCGATGTGAGCAACTGGAAACATATTGCTGGCGTCGATAATCCCGCTGATGATATATCACGAGGTCTGAATCCTGTAGACCTTTTGCAATGTAAGCGTTGGTGGAACGGCCCTGAATGGCTGTCACTTGCTCCAGAGTCCTGGCCGAATTTTCATCCATCCGAAGAAGCAGCATTAACAACTGATGAAGAAATCCGTAAGATACCACTCATTGCGATGACCGCCGTGCAGGTCGACTTCTGCGACGACTTATTTGCTCGCTACTCTAACTTCACCAAACTTCGTCGTGTTACAGCCTTCTGTCTGCGCTATATGCGCTCTCTACGAGAGTCTGCATCGCGGCGCCGTTCAGATCCAGACAAATGCATCATTATTAGCACCCGAGACACACCGATACTTCCACTTACCACCAAGGAGCTTCAACATGCGGAGCTACGTCTCTGTCGATTAGCACAACAACAGACATTCGTGGAAGAGATCTCCGATCTCGGCAATGGAGAAAGTATTACTAAGTCGTCCAAGCTGAAGTGGTTGAGACCATTCATCGATCAGGACGATATTCTTCGTGTCGGTGGCCGATTACGAAACGCTGCCCTCTCTGACTATGTCAAGCATCCGATCGTGCTTTCTGCCAAACATCCGCTGTCGACTCTGCTGGCTAGTTTCTTTCATTTGAAGCTACTGCACGCAGGTCCGCAACTTCTGCTAGCCACTCTCCGTCAGAAGTATTGGATTCTTGGCGGCAGAAATCTCGCAAAATCCGTCTTTCACCATTGCCACACTTGCTTCCGTAGCAAGCCCACACTAGTCCAGCAGAGCACAGCGGATCTTCCGGCATCTCGAGTCTCACCAACTCGACCGTTTTCTGTCTGCGGAGTTGACTATTGTGGACCATTCCTGCTGAAATCACCCATACGCAATCGAAGTCCAACAAAGGCGTACGTAGCGATATTTGTCTGTTTCGCTACGAAGGCTGTGCACATTGAGCTCGTAAGTGATCTTACCACAGCGGCATTCCTAGCAGCTCTTCGTCGTGTAGTCGCCCGCAGAGGAAAGATCGCTGAGTTGCACTCGGACAATGCTACCACTTTCAAAGGTGCTTCGCACGCACTGAACCGCATCTATCAGATGCTCAAAACGAATCAGACCGATCGGCAGAGAATCTTCAGCTGGTGTTCCGACAACGAAATTGTATGGAAGTTCATTCCACCTCGTGCACCTCACTTCGGAGGCCTGTGGGAAGCTGCTGTGAAATCTGCGAAGAAGCACCTCTTGAAGACCATCGGGAACGTCAGCATCGGATATGAAGAAATGGTTACTCTGCTGGCACAAGTCGAAATGTGCCTCAACTCTCGTCCACTGACGCCAATGTCGTGCGAGCCCACGGATATGGACGTTCTGACTCCAGGACATTTCCTCGTCGGTTCCAACATGCAAGCGGTTCCGGAAGCTAATTTCCGGGAAGTTCCTGATAACCGTATACAATCTTACGATTTGAACCAGAAGCATCTACAAAACATCTGGGCACGCTGGTATCCTGAGTATTTGCAGCAACTGCAGTCACGGGCTACCAAAGGCTGTAATCCATCTGTCACTGTGGAAGTGGACAGAATCGTCATCGTCAAGGAAGACAATGTTCCTCCAGCTAGTTGGCCACTCGGAAGAATCACGAAGCTGCACCCGGGAAAGGACGGTGTAGTCCGTGTAGTCACGTTGCGGACCGCATCTGGCAAGGAAATCGTTCGGCCAGTCGTGAGGATCGCTCTACTTCCATCTCCTAATCCATCACTGTAAAGATCCAGGTAGAGCAACCCGAAAGGGAGAATTTGCTCGAAGCGCACCCGCGCTTAGTACAGGTAATTGAGGTTCCAACAGTTCTAATCGATGTCGTTCGATCTACCTGGTCTTCTTTTTTGTTCCATACCTCTGCGAGAATCAGCGATGGCATCTACCGTGATCTTCAATGCATACAGTTCGATATCATGTTCATCGGGAATCCCTTTATTGATGTTTGAAACACCTCCGTGTTTCAAGGTGGCCGGAATGTTGGAGACACAACGAAAACTACAACCGCAGCAGCCACACAACACCCTATCCATCGGTACCAAAGCGATGAGTACCAATCGAGATCACCGATTGTTTACCGATCTCACCATCGTTCCTATACCCCACACCATACTCATCCCAATGTACATATTCCCGTCCCAGAAGTCAGTACAATATAACAAACCAGATCGATCGGACGTGCGCGCAATCTGTTCTCGATCTGTAAATTATCACGGTCTTGTGGTCATTGTTCCCTCTCGTTTTGTGTCGAAAATAATTACAAAGTCCCCCGCTAAAAAGGGACTTTGTCGATTTGCAGTGTCGGTTAGGTGCATTCTTTATAAGTACCCTTTTACGAAGGGACTTAGCCGTTTCAGTGCATCAGTCGGACCTTAGTGAAAAGGTCGACGAGCTAGTGGCCTATCGTTGAAGAAACTGGGGAGATACTTTGAGAAAGCAGTGGCCTTTTACGATTAGTGTTTCAGTGCTTTTCAAGTGCACTTTTTGGTGGCTGCTTAACAGCAGCGAAGAAAGTCCTTCGGTGGCCGGCAAAGTTCGCCCTCGAACATTTCAATTCTTCAAAACCTCCGAGTTTTTTAGATTTTTTTGTTTTTTTTGGAATGAGAGGTGCTGTTCGTATTTTCCTTGATGTAGGTCATTTTGAATAATGTTCTTAAATTATGAAGCACACACTTTCTTTACTATTTAGTCCTCATAAATGCTTATCTAAATCCAATTAATATAAATAAAATCACGTAAGAAAGTGATTCATTGATAACATATTTTAGATGATCCTCATCAAAATCCAAGTCGAATACTCAATCAAAATAATGTTTACTTAGAACAACAATCGCTTAACAAACACTAATATATAGCACAACACATAGTCATCATATCACAACAAAAAAGAGGAAATTCCCATCTCTTTGACCGTTGATGATCACTTCATCCTAACCAGATAATGTGTGTCGAACCGGCCACATTGATGGTCCATGCCACACGCAAACCAATAATAATTCCAGAATTGGTCATCATCATAATCATCATCATTTAACGTCATCATGACAATCATCGAAGCAGCCCGGGTGTGTGCGCGAGTGTAAAAGAGAGGCACGATACACGGCTGCTGGGTGAGCCGCCGCAGCTTAAACTAATATTTGTCGTACTAACGGGCAACAGTTGACCGCGGTTCGTTAGTTAGTCAAGTCGAAACTATACCAGTGGGCTCCCGTAGGCTGTTTTTGTGCTAGTCGTCGTGATATTTACCGATTGTTATCACTATCCCATTTACTCTCACGACGCACTTCATGATTGCTTACGTGAGAGAACTACGGCAATTGTTGATTACAAATTGCGAGCAGTTGTCGGAGTGCAGCAGCAGCGGATCTGCAGCGTAGGAATTTGTCGTTGCTTCTCGACGTCATTACTTTCCGCAGCAGAAGAGAATAGCAAACTTTCGAGCGGTGTTTGGAACTACGGTGAAGCTACCCCAGCGAAGAATGTCATCTCCACGCCCCCATTTCGGGCTTAGTTCGTTGCACGCTGTAGTGGCGCTACTGTGTAAGTGGGAAGTTTTAGTTGCGCTGAAAAAACAATTCAGGAAGATCATAAAAAGTCTCAACTTTAATTAGAACCGTCGACGATGATGGAATGGTAGATGGTTGTTTAGCCGATCGTTTGAATGTTTTGTAGTTTTTGCTGAGCTGGTGTGGTGTACGGTACATGGATATTCCAGGTTGATGATAAAGCGGTTGAACCGGTACCTGTCTGGTGCTATTAAGCTCACTCAACCTGTTAGGAAGTAGCAGAGGTCGGGTCGGCTCACATTGAACTTCAAATGGCCATGATCGTGGGAGACGGGCCCGTTGCGCACGAAGCGAATAATTTTGCTGTTGATTGAGTTAATTAAATTATGACTCATACATGCACTACTGTTGGGCGAACCGTTGTATTGACTTCTGTGTAGACTCGTGAGGGAATTGTTTACGTCTGGCAATAATTGCAATTGAAAGTGACGAGTACCTGAGATTAATGCTTATATAATGAGCATTGGTATTTGTTGTGGTAAACAAAGAGGCACCGTAGAGCAAGTGTCTGCATAAATTTTGAATAACTAACGCAATCCTTAAAGATACTGCTTTCCAGCTAGAGATTTGCATGAATTTTAAACGAATGATTGATTAGATCCTATTTCACAATGAGTGATTATCTTCGTTACTTTTCGCATTCCGTCTCTTATAAATTAATAACAAAATTCTCGACTGTCTCCAACGCGGTTTTCTAGAAGAAGCAGTTTTCTTCTATCTTATTTGATAAAAAAAAAAACGACGAGAAACGATTTTTAACCTACGTTTCTAACAAAAAAAAAGCTGATGTTGAAAATCGATCAATGAAACATAGATGCTTATTGTTTAATATGACGTTGTCATCTTGATTGACCAGTCAATTTGAATGATTTTACTCCAATGTTTGTGGTTAAAATTAAAGAAGAAATTCTTTTCACCTTGAGCATGGTACTAACTTTCGATTGCACTGTACCTTCTTGACATTTCGGCAAGTAAATCTTATGCAAAAATGACATTAAAAAAACCCTCTCTTTTCAATTTCCACACTTAAGTTGATTAATAAATGCATGATAGAAGTCATTTAAAAACAAATATTCCAGAACGTTGGTATAAACGCATTATATTTGAAACGGTTAGTGACAAATAAATGAGTTCAAGAAAGAATCAAATAGAACGATCTCGTGTTGAAGAGTTACGGTGCCGGTTCTTAGCCTATTTCTTTCAAATGTAACAACGTTCACACTCGAACGTCAAAATTAACTGAAGAGTGATTAATTGTTCAAATTTAGCAACTAGTACAATACCCCTTATTATTTCCTAACTTGGCCTCCTATGGTACTAAAATATCCTTTCAAATGTTTAGTTAAATTGATAAAATTGAGATCACAGAAAAATGATCTTTTCGGCACAGTGTACGAAAAGATAACTTCTTTTTTTTATTTCCTTGATTATCGAGATTTTCAGCCCTGGGCTAGTTCATCTCCCGTCGTAGTCACTGAAATACCTTTTGTGTATTTTCGTAACTTGTCCGGGGGTGAGATTCGAACTCGTGACTTTTTGGCGTGTGCGGCATTGATGTTGACCAGTACGCCGGGGTCACCCCTGTACGAAAAGATACGTTTTTAGCCTAAGGCCCTTGTTTTGATGTATGGACCTTGTTTTCATATAAATCAAATCTTTTCCTATTTTATTTGCAGATATGTTCTTCAAATTGTTGTAGGTAGGAGAATTTTATGCAAAGTTGCAAATCTGGAAGAATATTATCAACGTTTAATAGTTCATTTTGAGTTTTCTTGCAGAATCAGTTTTTGTACTTTTTTTTTTCATTCTTTTAATTCAAGCTTCTCAGCAGTAACCGTTACATAGATTCTTAAGTACCAACATATTCAACGTTTTTTGATACTGAACTTGCCATCATCTGTGGCCAATAAAAAGTACCAAGTTTTTTTCCTTACAAATGTATAAGACCTTTCGAGATGATAATTTCCCTGGATCGTTGATGTGAAAAAAAAATTTCCGACAATTGGAACGGTTTCTATTTTCCCAAAAAATATTTTTTCTGTATTGAGAAAAACAGAATTAAAAAGGACACATTTTCATAAAAGATCCGGCAATAATTCACGAAAAGTTAAATTAATCTACAAGTTGCATTTAAAAACAAGGTGGTTTTTCTCAATAGCTTGAGTCGACATTTAAAAAATTTAAAATTGTAATGATTTAACCGATTCAATACGGATGGGTCGTAAATGACCCAAGATTTGGCTTTTAGAGTTAGAGAGGAATTTTTTTCAGCAAACTTGTTCACTTGAGCAAACTAGGAAAAATATTGAACAGGTATGGTTACTAACACAATGATGATCTAGATCATCAAAACTATCTACGAGTTCAGATCTTGTTGTTGTACATGATCGACAAGGAGGCTTTAAGTATTTTAACCGCACTTCTTAGCTGTAAAAGGTACAAGAAAAATCTTAAAACCATTGCAGAAATACTACAGTATTCTCAGAATATCTGCGTACTCCCAAATATTTTTGAGTTCAGGTCTTGGTGTTTTGCATGATCAACAAAGCAATTTACGAGGTTTACATCGTATTTATGAATTGACAAAGCTCCATTGGACATCAAAGCACAGTATTCTCAGAATACCTACGGTTCCCCTCTAAGTGAACCTAGAGATCCCACATTGAGTATATGAAACAAAAGTGCCAACAAAGGATCAACTTTCTTCGAACAATTACCGGAACCTGGTGGGGAGCACATCCTCAAAATCTTCTAACGTTGTACTGGATAACGATTTTGTCGGCTTAAGAGTGGTAGTTTTTGTTTTCAGTCGGCAGCTCGGTCGCACATCATAAAACTGGAACGTATTCAGTATCGGTGTCTTCGTATCGTATTAGGTTACATGCACGGGGGTGGGACGTTTGGCATATGGATTTTGGGCATATGAATGTTGGGCCGAATGGACGTTTGGCCGAATGGACGTTTAGCCGAATGGACGTTTGCCAGAAAATGTTCTATTAGCATAAATTTGTTGCAGAGAAAAGGAAATAAGAATAAAAAAAAAGTATTTTCAAACGCATTAGATCTAAAAAAGGAAATAAGAAATCAAAAAAACATTCTCGAACGCATTACATAGCATCCCGGTATTCTAGAGTAATAACACTTAGAGTTCATCAATATGTGTGTGCATATCTAGTAATAAGCATTTCAATTAAGTTTCAACTATATCAATTCACTAAAAAACGAAAGGTTTATGTTCAAAAATGTAAAAAATGGTATTCGGCCATATGCCTACATGAGAAGTATGAATATGTTTTGATAAAGTCGTAGACTCCTGATTTTAGGTGGAAATGTGTATTATGTTAAAAAGCTAGACAATAAGGGTCATTATTTTTATTAATCTTGAAAAAATATGCTGTTCCTCCGAGTGATACCTTCTTTTGATTCTTTGCACATGGGCCTTCTATGACGATACATATTCCTGTATTCGAAAGCAAACTTCTGAATCAAGCGCTTGCCCAGTTTATTACTCTTTGTGAGATTGTTCCTTCTTTCAAACATGAGCAGTTCTTTGGAGTTTCACTGATCAAACAAATGCAATTCTCATGATTTCATGCATTTTAATTTGAGAAATTTTGAATCGACTTGTGAATTATGTGAGAAACTAATATTTGATGATTTTAAGCTATAATGAAATTGCATTTTTTTATTTTTACCTTTGAGACGTTGTTTGGAATCAAATGATTAAAAGATAGTTGGCTAAATAGCTTCGAACCCTAAAATTACTTCGCATGGCATTTCACAGTAGAATCTGATTCTAAATTTCGACTTTTCTCAAATGAGTTATTCGTCCTTTTGAACAATAGTTACAATAAACTTTTTCAGAAATATGTAGCCTCAAAATGACTGACGATTATCAAAACATGGTGAGAGATAAAATGACACATAAGTATACATTGACCTATTTTATTTCAATATCACGATCAAATCCATCTAAACACTGATGCCTGCCATGCATTCGACAAAATGAGAAATATTTTTTTTGCATTTCACCTCTCGCGTAGTGAACTGAAAGAGATTTCAACTCTGGTTCATTACGACTGAAAAAGGTTCCTTTGATGCGCACCAAAAACTCGAGTCAACCATCACAATCCCGGTATCTGTTGACCCAAAAAACGGTTGTTAGCTTGATTCTCTCCGCATATCATAAGTTCCGGGATACGATAATAATCATGATATAACTCGGCCACTTGTAGGCTGGACTGCAAACATCTACAACTGTGAAGAGAATATCTGTCGACTATTGATTTTCCCGATATATTTTTTAGAGTTGCTCAAGTGGATTCCTCATTTCAAGAAAATTCCAAATTTTGAGCTCGAACACTACGTCAACAGTTCATAGTTGTCATGGAAACATTTTGCTGTTTGGAATGAAGTAGACTTTTGAATGATCGAAAATGTTCGTGCTAAGGATGCTATGCTTTTGCAAACCATGATTCTGTCACTGTAATTTAATCATTTCATTGTTCGTTTGTGTTCTTGCAATCCTAGATCTAATGCGTTTGAAAATATTTTTTAATGATTCTTATTTCCTTTTTTCTGCAATACATTTATGCTAATAGACCATTTTCGGCCAAACATCCATTCGGCTTAATATCCGTATGCCAAACGGGTTATCATCACATGCACTCGACTCAAACGATGAGTCTTGAAGTGCTGGCTGCCATGTTGCCACTCTCGAATCGGTTTTCGGAATTGTCTCTCCGGCTCCTCACCTGGTCTAAAGTTATGAACCACCAGGTCATCAAAAACTTTGAGAAGCTTCTGGAGCTCAATCTTCAAACACGCTTCATGAACTTACCATACCATTTCTACATAACACAGGATGTCAGCCCTTCGCCGAATATTTCCAATCGTGTTTGCTTCTCCAACTTCGACCATTTGGTTTATTTTGATTTATCTATGAAGCAGGAGCCTTATGGAATGCCAAAGCATCATCGTCCTATGATTCCTCTGATATTTGCTGCAAAGTTTGGCAAAGTTGATTCCACTAAGACGTTCTTCACTGACGGATTATTGATTGAGGAGTCCGCCGGCTTAAGTATGTACAATACAATGTATAGCGCCAATCGTAAATTACAAGCTCCTTGTTCCATGAATGTCGCTGAATTAGCTGCTTTACACCTTACGCTAGAAACTGTTCCCTCACTAATACCGGAACAGTATTTCATTTTCACGGATAGTCTCAGTTCTTTAGAGGCTATTCGCTCCTTGCGGCCGGGAAGGGACTCCTCGTATTTTCTCATGAACATACAGGAGCTTCTAAGTGCTTTATCATCACCTTTGTATGAGTCCCTTCTCATTGTTAGATTCTGGGAAATGAGAGAGCGGACTCGCTTGCACTGTAGACATTATAAAAGGCGATGCTTATGATCGAAAAATCGCCTTCAATGATTTTTTTTCCTATTTTTCGTCAACAGTCACTCGTCAGCTGTTAGCATAAATGGAGTAAAGGTGATTTGGGTGATGGTGAAATTCTATCATCTCAAAGGTGTCGAAGAAATATTTTTTTAGGAGGATGGATATGAGTCGAGACTTTATTCGTGTGATGTCTCGCCTCAGGTCTGATCATTTTTCTTTGAACGATCATTTATACCGTCTTGGGCTGAGTTACAGCAATCTCTGTGAATGTGAACAAGGCTACCAGGACGTGGATCACATTAATTGGTCTTGTGCCGAGCATCAAATCCTTTCGGGGCCGCTTCCAAGAACTGGCCACTTTTACGGATGTTCCGGATCTTTTGGAGAGCCAGTTGGTTCCCAGCGAAGTTCTCATGTTGATTAAACTAAAATTGTTTTTTACTTTCAATGTTTATATGCACACCACGCTGAATTCGAAAGCTAAGATTATTTTTGCTTTAATTCTGGGGAGGAAGGAACCTGAAGTCCTGTCACCAAATTCGGTAAAACTCGAAATTTGCAAAATATTTCATGAATTTCTTGGCATTAAATTAAAGGTTTTGATGATAGCTAGAAACTACCATGCGTGAAATTTTGATGTTCACTGATTTTTCCTCACAAATAATTTAAAGACATATGATTTCGCCCCGCTGAAACGGTAACCTTAAAATGAATTTTTTGAACATTTTTGAATGTTTTAGTAAACAAATACTTCTCCGGTTAAAATGTATAGTGAAATCCTTCTTAAGATATCCATATATAATGATTCGTCATGCAAAGCTTCTAAGCTCACATTCCACAAGCTGAAACCAAAATTACAAAATCTTCTTCTTGTGAATTGTGTAAAAATACTGTTGTTTTAGTGAAAACTGTTTATGAAAAATTTGTCAAAGATAGTCTGAGAAAATGTAAAAAAATGATAAAACCTTAATATGTTTTGAAAAAACATAAACCACAACTATAAGAACGCCCATACGTAATTATAGGAACAATTTAATATTTTATACTTATTTTAATTTTATTAACTGAACGTACATTTGAGTAATTTTCTAATGCCGTGAATTATGCAGATGCTTATGTACGTTTGCCTGGAGTGTCCAGTGATGGAACGCTGCACTTTATCGGATTGCCTTTTGTACCTTGGACAGTCCTGCGGAAGAGTGAGGATTCTAACCACAATACCGTAGCTTTTCGTTTCACCTGTCATATCATAGTAGGTTGAGAGAATAAGAAGCCAATTTTCTAAGTTTGACAGACACCACGCGCAAATGTTTCAAAAAAAAAAAAGAATAAAAAAGTCACTTTTTGGTAATAAAGAGTCACTTTTTGCGTGACATAAGGTCTGTATCCACATTAATCCGGACACCTTCAAATCGTTGTAACTTTTGAAATATTGCACGTAGGAATGAAAAATTTCACTGTGGTATAGCTGAAAGTCTATGATGAAAAACAATTTGATTGATGTTTACATTTCATGTTTAGTATTCAAGATGGCGACGAAAGAAAAACAAGTGCACGAGCGAATTTTGTACGGGCGTACGGAAATTCCTTTCTTGACTTGTCAATACGGGACCTTGCAAAAACATTGGATTTGCCTAAATCCACTGTTCACGATGTGCTCAAATCATTTTCGGAACGTTTGACAGTGGAGAGGAAACCGAGAAGTGACAAAAACATTGGACGCGCTGATCCTGTCATGGACCGAAAGGTGAAAAGGATATTAACGAAAAACCCAAATCTCTCAATTCGAACGGTGGCTCATAAAATAGGGATGTCACCTGGTTTTGTCCAAAAATCAAAACAACGTTTGGGACTTAAGTCGTATAGAGTAAAAACAGTTCCAGATCGCAACGACAAACAGAACTTGGCAGCAAAATCACGGGCTCGACGTTTGTACTGCGAATATTTGACGAAGTTTTCATGCGTTGTTATGGACGATGAAACGTATGTCCTGGAGGATTTCAAGTAGCTTCTAGGGCTGGCTTTTTATTCTGCTATGGCCAGAAATGCTACAGCTGAGCATTTCAGAACGAAGAACGCATCGAAATTTCCCATAAAATAGCTTGTGTGGCAAGCAATTTGCACGTGTGGCAAAAAGAGTAAATCTTTCGTCACTACAGGCACAATCAACAAGAGATCTATCAGAAAGAGTGTCTGCAGAAGTGATTGCTACCCTTCATCAAAAGTCACAAAGAAAAACCTTTGTTCTGGCCCGATTTGGCATCATGCCACTATGCTAACACAAATCAAGTGAACATTGTACCAAAAACCACAAACCTGACAAATTGCCCAGAGCTACGACCAATCGAGAGATATTGGGCTCTGATGAAGCGGATGCTTTCTGAAATGAAGCAAGGAATCAAACACATCAAACACTTCCAGCAAATTTGGACAAAGCCGGTTTCTACGATTTCTGAAGAGTCTGTACAAACCCTAATGGACGGAGTTAAGCGCAAAGTTCGATTTTTATGCAAATACCGACTAACTATGTTTTGTCTCCACGAATTGTTAAAATCCATCCCATGAATCTGAAATAAACAACTACGACGGAAATATAATGCGAAATTTATGTTTTATTCATGTTTTGAGGTGTCCGGATTATTGCGGATACAGACCTTAATTAATGGACGTTCCCCAGGTCGTCCGAGGTCAGCTTGGTTTCCGAGGGTTATCGCTGCCATCATAAGGAAGATTCGGCGAATCCAGTGCTTTCGTTGAGGAAAATGGCGAAGGAACACGGGATCAGCGACATTACGGCACGGAAAATCGTGAAGGAAGATTGCGAGGTAAAGTCGAAGGTACGGAAAAAAAACTCACCAACCGCATCCAAGAGCTACAAATCGAGCGATGTAAGAAAATCTTGAACTAGAGATTTTTTTAATCTTGTCATTGCTCAATTGTGCAAACATTATGATGCATATGATAAATGCTTTAAATTGTCTAAAGTCCAACTTATGTTTAAAACATTCAACTGATAATTCATAAAATGTGAATTACACTCGCTTAGTTCCTTGATATTGCGTTCCTAGTTATTTCTTAACAGTTGATCAAAACAAAGATGTCTGTTTGATTGATTCTATGAAAATACTGTGGTTCTTATGATTTAATTTTTGCCTTCTACATTGTTTTTCGTTTGATCTGTCATTGATAAGCTGCTTCAAGCGAACTTTCAAAGTTTGCTTCTTTGGTCGAAATAAATGCGTCTGTTTATTTAAGAGAAGCGTTATTTCGTCACCTGGCGCACATTTCCGTTGTGTGTCTAAAATACCATGACAACAAAACGTTTTCATTACTCCGTCCACAAAATTGTTTAGCTCACTCACAAATGTATGATTGATTTTTAAACCCTAACTGCACTAACTGATTAAAGCAGGGTATGACGAAGTGAAGTGGAGTACGAAAAAGTAGCGCACCACTTCTTTGTGCCGAGAAATGAAATCAATTTCCAATCCGAAGTATCTCCTCGACCGGACCAGCCCTACTGATTCAGGATGTTAAGATGAAATGCGCTTAAATTGTGAGAGTTCTAAGCAGAGATTCTATTTCACCATGCCTTTGAAATGTCGATAGATGCGATATGTTTCTACAGCATGATATTCTTTAACTTATACGAACTTTACTTGAGGCAATTCCGTCAAGATGTGTAGGGAGTATCCTTACCTGGAAATAAAGAAATATAGAATAATAAATTGATTGTAGTTAATTGATTTAAGATAAACTATCCAATTACCCGAGTAACACATGTTCATGGTTTTATGTTGAGTAAGCTTCTTTACAACCAAATCTAGTCATATAAAAGTATTTTCAACCATTACAAAACATTTGTGTTGCTTGGGTATTAAACAAACATCCTAAAATGTTCAAGATTTTAAACCTTTTAAACCATACGTATTTATCTTCTTAACCAACCATATTAGATGCCTCTCAAATTCTATAGGAAAAATATTTCTTCTAGTGCTGTTTACCACCTCGGCGACGCTGAAAAACATCTCACATCCCAAATCGAATCAGCTTCAAAGTCAGCCCGACCCAGTTGCACTCAACAACGACCTAGATTGGAAACTTGTCAAGGTACATTCAAACCAAAGAATAAAAAAAACAAAAGTGACACCATCTCACCATCTGTCTCCCTTACTTGGTTTCTCCCACCGCCAGGAAGTTATCCTCCATGAACAGAAAAACATCATTTTCTCCCCATTCTCCATCAAACTACTGCTGTCCTTGCTGTACGAAGCATCCGCAGAGCACAGCAAAACGAGACAGGAGCTATCGCAAGCCTTAGCCGGCTCGGATCTGGAAAAGAACCGACTGCTCTATCAGGAATTCCTGGAAAGCTCCACGGTTAGAAGGCATTTTCTCATTATTTCGTCGTCATAACTTATGGACTCTCCTTGTTATCCTTGTATGTCAGAAAGAAAACAGTAACTATCAGTTCAACGTTGGCACACGGATATTCGTCGACCAGGCGGTGGCAAATGTGACGGATGCTTACACCGACTTAGTTCAGTCATGCTACAGAACCAGTATAGAACCAGTTGTATTCAACGATTCCGTGGAGACGGCGGCCAAAATCAATGAATGGTGCTCCAACATCACTCAGGGACGCTTGAAGGGTTTGGTGGATGAAGGTTTGATGATATGCACAGTAAGAAATTTCCAAACGTCTTAAAGATATATTTCCCTATTTGCAGAGCTAATTAAGAATGCAGCAATAGTCATTGCCAACGCCTTATACCTCAAAGCTTCCTGGAGAAATTCGTTCAAAGAAGAATTTAATCAAAATCGAACGTTCTATGTGGCGGAAGGCACCACCGTGGAGACTGATTTCATGGCGCAAACCGACATCTACGAGTATCTGAACGATCAGGATCAGCAGCTCGAGATGCTTCGATTGCCATATAAAGGTCGACACTTTTCAATGACTATCGTTCTGCCGTACGAAAACAGGTCACTGGAAAAGTTAACTGAAACCTTAACTGCTGAAAACCTGCAGAAGCTTGAATCAAATCTTCAACGGGAAGAGATTGTAGTGGTCATTCCCAAATACAAATTTGACTACAGCACCACGTTGAACGACGTGCTGATAAGGGTATGATGTAGAGCAAGAATATTTTTAGAACTTTCTGCTTACTAAGCCAACAAAAACACATTTCAGCTGGGAATCACAGAGGTGTTTACGGACGGGGCCTCACTTCCGGAACTGTCAGGGGGAAAGAACTCGACCTTGGAAGTGTCCAAAATACTGCAGAAAGCGGGCATAGAAGTCAATGAGAAGGGAACGCTTGCTTTTGCAGCCACAGGTATGTGTGTGATGTCAGTATAAACATTGATAACCCTTGACAGTATGATTCGCATGATAGCATATAACATCTCCCTCATTTCCAATTCATGTTTCTTTGTTTTTTTTAGAAATTCAGCTAGTGAGTAAGTTTGGAATTGATGAAAGTACGGAGTTCAATGCCAACCGGCCGTTCCTGTTCTACATCAAAGATGAAGATTCGGATGCCTTGCTGTTCGTGGGAAAGGTGGTGAATCCAGCAGTGACAACAGCTGATGGAAGGGGATATTTGAGCACATAGTGGAAGATTGCTCAGTAACTGTTACCAATCGACTGCATGACAAACGATAGAACCAGAAAGACATCTCTAATACCATCTTTCAAAGCGAGCGACTTGAAGCTTTAATTATTATTTTTTCTAGCCTCCCATTGCGTACAATCACTAGCTTATAATGCGGACGATAATAAAATACTCTGATTGTATTACCCATTAATGTGTTATTAGTTTTGGGGCTTTAAGTCAATGTTTATATAACAAATAAATGGCATATATTACTTTTTAACTTATCAACTCAAAATGTGCGTTAAATTTGGATAATTCACGTTGCCAATCCATTTGAATTAAGTTGTTTCACCCGGAACGCCAGTAGACCATATTTTAAAGCCAACGTTTTAACGTAGGACTACATTTCTCTTTTCTGTACCGGGTGTTATTTCTAAAAAAAATGAAAATGAGAGCGTTACGCTAAAGTGAAAGGTTTTTGAACGCTCATAACTCTGGTTCAACTGGACACAATGACTGCATTCATACACCATTTGATAACAAAAACTTTCAAAAATTTTGCATTGAAACAACAATTTTTACTTAAAAATGGCC
Organism: Aedes koreicus; assembly: GCA_024533555.2. Classification (NCBI taxonomy): domain Eukaryota; kingdom Metazoa; phylum Arthropoda; class Insecta; order Diptera; family Culicidae; genus Aedes; species Aedes koreicus. The sequence goes on from JAHHFK020003750.1 coordinate 121,633, forward strand.
TACTTTTGCTCCCATACAAATCTCCGTATTAACCAGAGGACTGAAGAAAGCGTTAGTTCTTGGAGCCCGCCAATTTTGGTGTGGCGCTAGTGACGATTTTGACATTTTAAGCTCGGTTCACAATGGATTGGTAATGTAACAATATTTCTTGTACTTAACTACTAGTATCAGTAATTTCGATAAAACATTATATTGCTGATTGCAGTTAAAATTAGATTCCGACAAAAACAGAAAAAGTGTGATAAAAGTGCATGTTTACGTCAAATCGTTTCCTGTCTTCAGTGAACTTATACCTTTCAGCATAAAGGATAAGTGCACCGAAGACAACAAAACGATTTGACGTAAACGTGCACTTTTATCACACTTTGAAATGCGCAAAAAGCACATCTAGAGTCCAATCACAACTGCAACCAGCAATAATACCTGGCTGATAAACAATGAAAAAATAATATCGTTGCGATAACCACTGCACTAAGTACAAAACGGAAGATTTCATTCTCTAGTAAAATTAACGACAAAACACGACAACTTCCGCCGCGAATATTGTGTTTGCTGCCTAAAGTCTTCAAGAATACCGAGCTGTCAAATTAACACCACACGCAGCACCAAGTTTTTGGCTTCACGATTGTTGTTCGTGGATGACAACCGCTTCAGTCCTGTGGTATTAACAGGTTGATAATATTTTTTTCCCTATCCGGGTCCTCAAAAACGAGTAACAAATGGTTCAAATTATCTTCTTCTTTTTATTTCATTTAGTTTCATTCCATAATGAATACCGAAATAGTCACACCCCTCAGCTGCAAAATTATTTTGCTTTGTTGTCTGATTTTATATCTGAGGCCCATCCCCTCTTTAGAATTTTGGTTCGTACTGTATTTTTGTACCTCTCTTCATTCAGGGCTATGCCATCAACGTTAGTAAATAGCACGCGAGATGAACCGAAATGATTTCAGTTTTTGACACGAGCTCTCAGCTGGTGGCTTTGTCCACCCGACACAGTCCGCCCGGTTGTGGTATGGGAGACAGAGTCTTGCACGACCGGCTAATCGGACAGTTACCGCTTTCAATGGCTACCAATTGCAATGATTAAAATTCGGGCCACTGAAAACTGGCCATTCGTCTCTCGTGGCCATAATTAGTCGCAAACCAGAAAGGTGAACAGAGAAACATATCATAAAATAATTAGAATACATATGATTATTGTGTGATTTAGATAATTTACTTATGATACTTAATCAAAATGTACCCTGAACGAACTGCGTGCTATAGTTTAAAAAGAAAAAAAAATCCAAGCCAAATTTATAGTCATCACGGTTGGACACCTTTTTCACTTTGTACGCCTTCAGTTTTTGTACGTATGATTTTGGCTTCCCAACTTTGCGAGCCACATTTCGCACAGAAAGATTGGGATTTTTCTCAATAATGGCTACCACCTACTTGTCCATTTGCCGGGAGCATACTTTTCGACTTGTTCCACTTCCAACCTTCCGATTCACAGTCAAGCGCTAGTCAAATGATTTCAAACACAAAACACGATATTTTTCGGTAGTTTAGTTTCTTGGCAAGATCGCGTACCTATAAATTCTGATTTTTCTGCAATTCGTACAAAATGCGTTTGCGCCCTTCCACTTGATTCGACGCCATTTTACTGAATGTAACAAAAATGTAAACATGTTGAACCACGAAATGAAGTGAAGAGTTTCAGCTGTCATATAGGTAAGTGAAACGTTTATTTTTTATTAAATGTGCCCAATTAACCATATGTGCTATAAATATATAGTCTTTAAGTGCAAGAGCTGAACAGATATTTATTATTGTGTACATGGATTGCATTAACTTGTCCTAGCAAAAATCAAATGAGTTTTAAATACGTATTATGTGAAAAGGTGCATGAATTTGTTTTTTCATAAAAAGTTTAGCATTGGATTTTTTGTACTTTTCATGTAATAAAACGAAATGTGTGCATAAAAGAGGTTTTATTTGTACCATCATAAAAACTTCATCACTTTTTGAAGCTATCGCGTTCAGCAGCTCTTCTGCGGGAATGGCAAAAATGCTCGGCAGATATGAAATATTCACAATAAACACCGTTAACATGGCAAAGAAGAACATCTATAGTTATTTATTACCTTCACAAATTCAGTTATGGTATCTGCTAGCATGTCAAACCATCTTGTCGACGTTCGCCTCACGTCATAAGGCTTTGACTCGATGTTTTGACGTTTTATGTGATGGTACACCTCCGCCACAGCAGTGAACGCCTCGCCTAATAATACCAAATCGAGGTGATAATCAAATCAAGACGGCCAAACACGACACTGCAAGTTGTACACGGAAGAGAAAAGATGGCAGATGTTTTCACGCATGTGAAACTGTAGAAGATACAGTACTGCACGCAATAAATCAAACACTTGGCCTAAAAACGCATTCTATGTTATATTATTCTTATTTCGACAGATACATCTGTGGTATATTTGGGATTTTTTTTTAGCGTGCTCAATACAGAGGCCAAGACGTTAATCATTATAAGTTCTTGTTTTTTGCCAGATTAGTTTTTATCTCAAAACCGATATTTACATTGACGCAATAATATTTCAACAGCAATGCATTATTCCACAGTTGTAGTCATAGGGCAAACGCTCTATTGAATGTTGAAGAATAAAATCAAAGGTAAAACCGTTTATTAAAAAATCAGGTGAATTTGTCCATTTTGAAATATCGCCTTAGCAATACATTATTTTATATAGAGCAAGTCATACACATTCTTAAATGTTTCATGCCGGCACAATTTTTTCATATAAAAATACTTCCTATGCCCAGAAGAAACTTACCCTCTACCATTTAAATCAGCTGAGATATCGAATAAGAATATTGGGCCATCGTCAAGCGGAACCTGGAGAAGAATCAAACACTGTTGAACGCGAGAAGACAGTTCGGATTTGCAACAGTTTAAAACTAACGTAGTTCCAAGATATTCAGCATGCAGAAAGAGAAAAGAAAAATACTTGTGCACAGTTACCTGCAAAGTCCATCTGCGTCAACTTGGGAGCTCACAATACTGCTGGATTATCCTGAAATTACTGTGGTGTTAGTGATTTAAAAGTGCGAGGAAACTTTAACAACTGCCCGCAAAGTGAAAAGCAAGCGTCGTAGTGGAACCGTTGATTGCAACTGCAATCCTGATCCCAACATCTCGGATTATGATTGGGCGAAAATACTGAATGTCGTTGCATTGAGTGGCGAGTCCGTCTCCAAGAAGGTTATAAACGTTACTGAGCAAGTAAACAACCCAACCGAAGCCTCAAACAATAAACAGTGGCCAGAACTCGGGCCTCTTGATCGATGATGAAACATATAGTAAAGCAGATTTCAAACAAATCCTGGGGCTCATATTCTACAAGGCTCCTCCTGCGCGACAAGGTTCCTGGCAGATTCAAGTTTATTTTCGCAGATATGTTCGCGAGCAAATTCACGATTTGATAAGATATCTGTTCATGTGGCAAGAAAAACCAAGTTTTTGTGATGGATGAAACAATGAACTCGGAAGTGTACAAAAGGGAGTGCCTGAACAATCGGATTCGTTAAGTCCCATGATGGTCCAGTTACGTTTTGGCCAGATCTAGCCAGCTGCCATTAGAGCAAGGAAGTGCTACAATGGTACAACAATAATGGAGTCCAGTTGATCCCATAAGAGCTGAATTCACCCAATTGTCTTAAGTTCCGTCTAATATAGAAGTAGCGGGCGATAATTAGGCGGAAACTAAAGTTGAAGGGAGCAGTCACCATCGACATTGGCCAGATGAAGAATTGATGGAATCATTTAGCCAAAACCAGGACTGAAGAAGATAAGCACCGGCTGAGGAACGGCATCAATAGAAAAGTGCGAGAGTTTCTTCGAAATAACGACGAATGATTTGTTTCAGTTATTTTTGTGAAGTAAACTAATGTCAACTTTGTTTCATTTTTAGAGCTTGTACTCGAAAAAAAAGCAACACTTTCCTTTGTGTATAACTTTTTGTTGCATGAGTTAAAATTTTGGGTAAAACTATTAGGTGCGCAACTAAGTTCCCGCTGTTTAGCATTAGATGGCGCCAGTAGTAAGTGCTGGTCGAATGTTGTACATCTCAAGCGTCATAAACTAAGCTCAGACATATGGTAAACAAACCGCTTTTCCAAATCAGTGATTTTGGTTTAGTGTTATATATTTTGGTTGTTTGAAGATGTCTGATTTCGTGCCAAATAATCGTCATTTGCGGGAAGTGTTGATTTTCTTCTTTCATTCGAAGAAAACGGCGGCTGAAGCACATCGAGAGCTCCAAAAAGTTTACGGTGATGCTGCTCTGAGTGAAACAACGTGTCGTGATTGGTTTCGTCGCTTCAAAAACGGTGATTTCAGTGTTGATGATAGTCCGCGTGAAGGAAGGCAAAAAAACATCGAAGAATCTGAATTGGAGGCATTGCTCGATGAGGATCCGCGTCAAACGCAAGAAGAGCTTGGTTCAGGATTAGGAGTTTCCCGCCAAGCCGTTTCTAAGCGATTGCATGCGTTAGGAATGATTCAAAAGCAAGGAACTTGGGTTCCTTACGATTTGAAGCCAAGAGATGTTGAGCGTCGTTTTTTCGTCTGTGAACAACTGCTCCAGCGGCAAAAAAGGAAGAGTTTTCTACATCGCATTGTGACGGGTGACGAAAAATGGATTCATTACAGTAACCCAAAACGGAAACATTCATGGGGACTGCCCGGGCATGCTTCAACATCGTCGCCTAGGCCGAATATTCACGCTGCGAAGGTTATGCTGTGTATTTGGTGGGACCAAGTTGGTGTTATTTATTATGAGCTGTTGAAACCAAACGAAACCATTACCGGGGAACGGTATCGAACTCAATTGATGCGATTGAGCCGAGCACTGCACGAAAAACGGCCACAATACGAGCACAGAAACGAAAAAGAGATTCTTCAGCATGACAACGCTCGACCTCACGTTGCGAAACCCGTAAAAACCTACTTGGAAACGCTCAAATGGGAAGTCCTACCCCACCCGCCATATTCTCCTGATATTGCACCGTCCGATTATTACTTGTTCCGTTCGATGGTCACTGGTCAGCAATTCCTCTCATATGATGACATCTCAAAATGGCTTGATTCTTGGATAGCATCAAAAGACAAACAGTTCTATCGAAATGGTATTCACGTTCTACCAGAAAGATGGGAAAAAGTCGTAGCTAGTGATGGGCAATACTTTGAATAATTCGTTTGTAACCTTTGTTTTCAAAATAGAGTTCCTTTTTTACCAAAAAAACAGCGAGAACTTAGTTGCGCACCTAATAGTTTAGAATGTAATGTTTATATATTTTTCGTCATAATCTGTCAAGTAATTGTTGAGATGGCTTCCAAGCTAGAATTGCTTCGACAAAAAATGGGTACGGTCGTGAAAAAACCAGGCTAGTCCTAAGTAACATTGCTAAAACCATCCAACTTTATAAAGTTTTATGAAGTTATATGAAAGCCACTAGAAATCAATTTGGTTTTATTATGGCACCAAGAGGTGCCAATAAGTTTCATATTTTAGTCATGTTTATAGGTTCTCATACAGCTTGCTTACAACGATCTTAAAACTTTGTTTTCCCCGATTACTTTTACTCCAATCAAAGGTTTTATTTTACCTTTTATACTCGTAAAATGCTGTTTTGAAAATCCGTTTTAGCACTCAGTCATATTACCTTATTATTCTCAGTTAAAAAACCATTTTAAAACTATTTTGCCTCCAGAAAGTGCATTAATCGGCACACTAGCTTTATCGTAGTCATTGCGAAGATAAATTGGCTTTTTGGCAAAACTGGGATTTTTTCCGCTCGCCATATTGAAAATAATATATAGTTGAAATGTGGAAAATAAATCCTCCAAATTTTAAATGTTATCAAATGAACTGTAGATCGAAGACCAATTTCGGCATTCTTGCAGATAAACCTATTGAATTCCATCAATTTTCAGAAAAGTCATGATTAATTTATCGAACATTTTGTTTTAGTTTTGCTTTTGTTGTTGTAAGCGAGCATAATTTCTAAGGCGCATTAATTTTCGACTCTTATCGTGCCAATATTTATCATAAACTGAAATGCGCATATTATTTGGAGCCTGATACGCTATAAAAAATTCAATTTGTTTGATTATACTAGAATTTTTTTCACTAGAGCATTAAAAACACTAGAACTTTTTTAGATATTAGATATTATATACTATATTATTACATATTATGTACTGCAAAATGATTCAGAAGAGCAGAAAATCGAACAAAGCAGAAGAACAAAAACCAACCACGATATCACAGTGCCCAAGTAACATTGCCAACACCATCCAGCTTTATTAAGTTTTATTAAAGTTTCATGAAAGCCACTTGAAATAAATTTGGTTTTATTATGGCACCAAGTGGTGCCAATAGGTTTCATATTTTAGTCAGGTTTATGAGAACCTACACAACTTGTTTACAACGATCTTAAAACCTTGTTTCTCAAATTCTTTTTACTCCTATCAAAGGTTTTATTTCGACTTTATGAACTCTTAAAATGCTACTTTGAAATGCCGTTTTAGGACTCACTGATATTATCTTATTATGGTCAGTTGAAAAAGCATTTTAAGACCATTTTGTCTCCAGTAAATGCATTAAACGGCAAATCGACATTGAAGGAAGTCACCATAAGACCAAATAGTTTTATAATAGTCATTGCGAAGAAAAATTGGCTTTATGGCAAAACTGTGATTTTTTTCCAATCGCCATATTGAAATATAGGAAATAATTGAAATGTGGAAAAATAAATGCATCAAATTTTCAATGGTGTGCAAATGAACTGTAGATCGAAGACTAATTTCGGCATTTTTTTTAGATAATTTCATCCAATTCCAAGCACTTTTCAGGAAATTTATGATTAATTTATCGAATGTGTTTGTTTTAATTTGATTTATGTTGTTGTAAATTCGCATAATTTCCGAGGCGCATTAATTTTCGGCTCTTATCGTGCCAATATTCACCATAAAAATAAATGCGCATATAATTTGGAGCATAATACGCTGTAGAAAATACAATTTGTTTTGGATATTTAGCCGTCAAACAAAATTTCCCGCAACATTACACCTTTTTTTTACTGCTAAGTGAATAAGAAAGGCAGAGAACCGAACAAAGCAGAACAACAAAAACCAACCTCGATTTCACAGTGAAGTTTGACAGCTGTGGCCATTTGGCCACATTTTGGTTTTCATGGCGACCAATAGGTTTTATGAAGGTTCTCAAGTGGTCATAACATCTATCACTAGAACATTTTCAAAATCTTTATGTTCTTATAAAGGTTTTATTAACTTGTTTTCCCAACCGTCTATAGAGTGGGCCATTTTGTACAAATTTCGGCTTTAAAGAAGCATAGAGGAGGTGTTGGTAGACAAAACAGTTTTGAATGTAGTTTTATCAACAAAGCCGGAGGAGTGCTAATCGGCTAGAATAAAACTAAAATTGTTACTTGGGTGAAGCTTGACAGCTGTGGCCATTTGGCCGTATGCTGGTTTTCATGGCAGCCAACAGGTTTTATGAACGTTCTCAAGTGGTCATAACATCTTTCACTAGAACATTTTCAAAATATTTATGGTCTTATAAAGGTTTTATTGACTCTTTTCACAACCGTCAATAGAGTGAGCCACTTTGTACCGAATTTGACTTTAAAGAAGCATAGAAGAGGTGTTTGTGGACAAAATATTTTTGAATCTTAGTGTTATCAACAAAGCCGGGAGGAGTGCTATACGGCAAAAATAAAACTAAAGTTGTTACTTGGGGTTCCACAGGTACATCGCGAAACAGTTAGGAATCGACAACCGTGTCCTGGGTGGTAAAATCGTGCGTGAAGATCCAGACGACCCAGCGGCGAGCTGACCGCGGAAGTTAAGCGAAGACGACCGACCCCGTGAACGGAAGGAAGGTGAGGGATTACTTCAAGCGCAATCCGAACCATTTGGCTCGGGACGTCTTCCGTCTGGTTCATTACAATTTTTCATTATGTTAGTTGAAATACTGATCATCAAATGTGTATTTATACTCGTTTGGTGAGGGAACATGCAACAACGTTAGTAGAACAAAATGAAACAGGGATTGCTAAATATTGGTTATTAAAATATTGTTCTATTTATATTGACCAAATCACTGTCTGTTTGAATAATGATAAGCAAAACTATTGACAATACGATATTATTGGCGTCGTACGGTATTATTCGACTACGATTTATACAAACCATTAAGTAAACCTGTGGTGTTAATTTTGACTCTAAAATAGGATCGAGAGCTCCTCATTGTGCAACATTAATAATGGAACACCGTTAATACAGAACTGTGCGACGAAGCGACAAATTTAGGTGATTTTATTCATGTACGTCATATAAACTAGCTAAAATTGACATAATCACTCACTATTGCTATAAATTCAAAGGATATTTCAATGACGCCTTTCATGATGTTGATTCCAAACACGTGAACACTATTTTGCTTACCAAAACAAACAATAAATCAGATCAAGAAAACGATCGAAGCTCATCTCCAACCGTTCAATCAGCAAACAAATGAACCACTCATCGGTAGCCATTCCTGGAATAAATTATCATTCCAAAAGCCCCATCCATGCTCGAAATCGGTTGACTAGTCACAAGGCGCACTTTCTGTTGGTTTCGCTGCCGTGGCTAATTTCAATCGGCTCGCATAAATGAGTGAGCATCTCCACACAAGGCACGAGCAGGTTCTCAAGTACTGATCGCCATCGTCGTTCTTCAGTAGACCAGTGAACGTCGAACCAAATACATCTCCATTCGCCGTTTGTTTGGCAGATATTGTTTTGCTTTTCTCTGCCTCCAAAGATGACTTCTCGTACGAATCTGAGCTTGTTGTTGCTACTGGTGATAAGCATTTACGGTAAGAAGGGTCACTCATGCTTATTGCGCCGATCAATCTTTATCTTTGTGCTCTAACACTTTAGTGCCTCCCAGTGAAAGCGGAAGAACCCGGAAAGTACAGGCACGTTTCGACCAATCGGAACCAAGTCCGACAATGGATGACCACTTCGATTGGATGTTGATTAAGGTTGGTTTCGTTGTATCTATTTTACTTCATCGTTCTTGTGTTTCATGACACGATTGAAACGAATATGCAACTGGTTTGCTGAATACAAAATTAGTGGAAATTTCCTAAGCCTGTGGCGTCCATGGGCGGTGCAAACTCATTATGATGTAATTACTTTATTCTAGCCAGTCACTTCAGCGATACTATTAGCCCATAGTGAATCATTTTCAATTCTTGTTTGTTTTTTATTCTGCATCAATTAGCACGTACTTGCTCAAGAGAGTCGAAATGTAGCCCTATCATCATTTTCAATCAAGTTCCTCCTGAACATGCTTTACGAAGGAAGCAGTATCGATTCTTTGACTCAGCGTGAACTAGGTGAACCCTTGGGACGCACTCCTCAGAACCGAGAACCGCCACGATGCACCGTTGTTATGAAAACCCTTCAACGGCATCCTGAGCAACTTTTGATCAACAGTCACATCTTTGCCGATAACCTGGTAAATGTGGCACAGAAATATGCTACCATCATTGATATGCAATATAATGCCAGTATTGAGAATGTCGACTTTCGGCAACCGGAACAAGCAGCCCAAACAATTAACCAGTGGGTATCGAACAGCACCAGAGGATTGATACAACAGTTCGTCTCGCCGCAAAACATTAGAGACTCTGTGATGTTGTTAGCAAACACCATCTATTTCAAAGGACTATGGGCTAATGTATTTTCACCAAGTGCAACCACAATTCAACCCTTTAGAACCAGTACCGGACAAATCGTGCAAGTACCCTTTCATGAAGCAAATTCTCTATCACTACTATGCGGAATCAAAAACCCTTAAAGCGAAGTTCCTTCGGCTTCCATATTCTGACAGCAAATTCTCCATGATCCTGGTGCTTCCTAATGAAGACAGCAGCATAAATGAACTAGTTAACAACGTCACCCCACAAAATATCAACGAAGCGATCAACAGCATGGAAGAGTTTGAAGTGAAAATTCAACTGCCCAGATTCCACATCGAATACGACAGTTCTCTCAAAGCCGGTCTTCAAAAGGTAGTAGCGATTAAATAAGTCAAACATAAAATATCTCTGAGGCCCGTTTTCTCCTTATTTCAGCTGGGCATCAACAGGATCTTCCAGGACAATGCCGAGTTAAGTGGAATCTTCCGCGGGGGTCAACTTACGGCCAAGGTTTCAGATGTGCTGCAGAAAACTGTGCTTATTGTAGACGAGGAAGGCAGTACGGCTGGTTCGGCTTCGGGATCTTCGCTAGTGTTCACAATTGCAAGCGAACCGGAAAATTTTGCTGCAGATCGACCTTTTCTGTTCTTTATCGAGGAGGAATCCACCGGCACGATTGTGTTTGTCGGAAAAGTGGAGAACCCAGCCTAGAGGATTCCAATGGAAAGTTCACCCCGGAGATTAAATTTTGTGATAAATGGGATTGGATTAAACGAGGTTTTACAATATAGCCTGACTTTTTTTTATACTGTTATGTGTAATATAGAATGAATCCAAATGAAAATAGTAAACAACATTCAAGAACTCTCCCCCAGAAAGGGTTTTTTTTTCTACAAGTAGAAAAGAATAAGTTAATCAAAATGGACGTAAATCATAAGCACATATCTCTTGAAAAAAGAGCGTAATGCGTTGAGAAAACAATCCAACCTCAAAAAACGCCTATGCCGGGAATAAGAAAGTAAATCACTTCTTTTGATTGGAATTTTTTTCATGATTTTTTTACTGGCGGGACTCTGAATAGAGTAGAAACCTCTACACCAGGCCTTTGATGATATCGTTGCGTAAATCCTTTCGAATCATTTTTTTCGAATTTTTCAAGATTCCGGGATTTTTTGTCCCGGGATATCCCGGGTTGGAGCCTCTATTCTACATACGTGAGGCGATATTAAAGAAGAAGCTGATGACAGTAACTGAACTGTTCAGGAAATCACAGATGCAGGTCGGATTCTGGAAACGGTATTTAGGAATCGAGAGCAAATAAAGAACCCTGAAGAAGAAGGCTCTGTAAACTTGTTGAAGAAAAGTGATCCGATATGGAAACCACGAATACTTTGCAAACGATAAAAAATGTCCAGCCTAGTCCAAGTTATGCGAAAAATGTGGAATCTTGAGCCACTTTAAAAAAATATGCAAAACCAAAACAGTGAAGGCAACGTCGAGCAAATCTCGTGTACACCAAGTTCAGGATGGTTACGGCTCTGTTTTGGATTCGTCGGAGATAGGAGACGACAATGCAGGGCACAACGACTTTCAGCATGTTTATGCAACTAGTGTATCATCGGACAAAGTAACGTGTTGTGTCGGCGGCGTGGAACTTAGTTGGATTGAAGACTCCGGAGCACACGTAAATGTGATTACTCGTGGAATGTGGAAATGGCTAAAAGGACAACACAGTAAACATAAGATCGCATATATTAACGGATATGAGTATAAAGAGTAGGCGATATGCTTACATTTAACATAGAGTTAAATGGACGAATGAACGTACATCGCCTCCACGTTGTACTCATATGCGCTATCATATGCGATTTGGTGTTGACTGGGAAGGCTGTGTAGCGAGTAAGGAAGAAAAATTGGACAAAAAGTTACGAGTTTATGGCGATGGAAAACTGAAAGTGAGAAAACACATTAAATACGAAATTGCAACAAGGAACGATCAAGTGTATCATGAAACCTTTGTCGTCGAGGGAAGCAAAGGAGCAAATTCGTTAAACAAAAAGATGTCGATGGAGCTTGGGATCCTCGAAATCCATAGTGAAGTGAGCAACGTTACTGGTTCGGGGAAATTTTCAATCAGGAAGTTGATTGATGCTCAAGTCGACCTCAAAATTGACTATTCCGTTCCGCTGCCGATTCCATTGAAGAAGCTGGTTGACGAAAGAATCGAAACATGAACCAGTATATCAATCGAACATGAATCAGTATAATCGTAATGAACCAGTATATCATTGAGCTTGCACCTCTCAACATTATTTGGGCATCGCCGTTAGTTGTCACCATCAAAAACAACGGAAAAATGTAAGGTTCTGGGGCTTAGTACGGTTCTCACTTTCCCCGTGACAATCGTAATAAGAACAGTGGCTCCCATTTGATTTACAGGTGAGTTTTTTCACCGTGATTTATTTTCACTCGTGAAGTGACACTTATTATAAGGCCTTCTGCGTGGACATGAGCAAAACCAATAAGGCGATTATTCCGGAAAAAACATCCTCTGCCAACGTTCGACGAAATTATGCCCCACTTGGAGGGTTGCAATACGTTCATTAAAGTAGATTTCGTGAAGGCATTTCATCAAATCGAACTCGAAATCGAGTTCCTGGTTCTCAAGAAATATCATCTTTTGTAACACAAGATGCTTATTATGATTACAAAAGATTAATGTTCGGCATATGCGTTGCCCCCGAAACTTTTCAACAGTGTATTGAGAAAGTGTTGAAGGGTTTGAAAGGGGTCAAAGTCCTCTTAGACGATTTGCTGGAGTACGGACCTTCCCAAGAAGAGCACGACAGAAGACTCAAAGCGGTTCTCGATCGCGAACGCGAACATGGTCTCACAATCAACGAATCAAAATGCTAATTTGAGAAATCAACAGTATGCTTCACGGAACATCAACTTTCTGCTGATGGAATCCTGCCCACTAACGACAAGGGGAGTGCAATCCTATAGATTTTCTGTTATTCATGTTCCGGGTGAAATCAATATAACTGACGCAGTATCAAGGCTCAAGGCTATGTGACGCAGTTAGCTCTACTAAATTTGACAAGACAACGGAGGAATCCTTGGGTGTGATTGTCGAGATGAATAAACCAGCAGCTATTACGATAACACGCTACTCACAGGAGGATGCAGATATTCAAAAAATGAAGCAAGCACTTCTGGATAATCGCTGGGACGGGAGCCTGAAAGTATTGGTGCCATTTAAATTCTGCTCCGTGAAGGAAATTTTGCTGAGGAAAAACAAAGTAGTAATTCTTGAGGGCTTGCAATCAACTTTGCAAGATTTTTCGCATATTGGACACACGGGGAAGGAAAAGATGAAACGGCGTTTGCGCTCTGCTGTTCGGTGTCCAGGACTAGATGCCGACGTCGAGAAGTCTTGCCAAAAACGTGTGGAATGTCAAATGATCTGACCGTTGAATAAACAGGAACCGCTACGTTTACGAGGAATGCCATCAGCTCCGTGGGAGTATTTAAGTGCTGACTTTCTTGGTCCGCTCCAGAATGGTAAATACATCTTCGTCCTAGTAGTTTTATACAGCCGCTTCGTAACTGCCGAGTTTGTGACCCACACTATGTCGTCCGATGTCATAAAAGTCTTGGAGCAAGTTTTCACGCGAATTAGGTAGGTCTTCCATTTGTGTTGACAACCGAAAACGCGAAATTGTGTTCCAGTCAAGAACTCAGAGACTACTGCGTTGATTTGGCATAAAACTCACTCATACAACACCTTACTGGCCTGCTGCGAACGGCGAACTAGAGCGGCAGAACCGTTTGCTTATGAAGGTACTCAAGATTAGTCAGTACCAATATGAAAAACGCGCTACAAGAGTACTTGTTTATGTATTCGGTAACAGCTCATAGTGAAACTGGAGTTTCCCCTGCAACACTGATGTTTGGACGCCGATTTCGAGATCTGTTTCCACATATGCAGGATGAAGTTATCTTCGACGAAAATTTGCGAGACAAGGACGTCGCAATGAAGTACAGAGCAATGGAAAATAGAGATAGAAAAGTTGGAGGAAAAGAAATGACTATTACCACCCAAACACAATGATAACGGAAGCGGAAAAGCCCGATCTGAATAAACCTGCTTGCCGGAAAGAAAACATGCTAGATCCAAGCCGATTCTTGTTGGAAATTTCGAAGTCATTTGCAACATCTGTCAAACTTACCGTTGCCGTCCACATTGGGTTTGGGCCATTAGAATTGGTAACGATGTTTTGATGAAGAATATGCAGCCCCAAAAGAATTTAACCCCTACACTTTTGCCCACACCCGCCATGGTCGTCGAGAATAGCGGTAGTACCTTGCTAATATGCATTGCCTGGTTGCCAGGCTCAGGAGAAAATAACAATTTGAGCTGTCAACACATCGGCACCTTCGGCGCATTACGGGAACACCCAGAACAAGGCAACGCTTGTAGACACACTCAAAAAAAATAGCACAGGAGAAAAGGAGCTGAGCGATCCACCCCTTGGTTTCGTCCCACACATCGAACCACACTCAGCAGTGATTGCAGGAACAACTGCCGTTTTGGGCGAAAGATATGTGGCAGCCATCCAGCCCCAATCTTAATCCGCTGTATTACTCAGTATGGCGCGTCATGAAGTCCGAGGCCTGTTCTATACGCCACCCGAGTTCACATACTTAGAAAATTTTACTGTATTCGGTAATTTTTTACGTTCGGTAGTCCGATTTAACGGATTTTGGTGAAATTGGACAACTACCGGTAGTTTTTTTACCCGAATACTGTAAAATTTCACCGAAATACGGTAAATCGGATTACCGAACATTCAGCTGTTGAAAGTTCGGTAAAAAATTTCCGAATACTGTAAAATTTTCTAAATGTGCAGCCAGCAACAGACAAGCATTGACCCGAACCTGGAGAGAAATGGATCCAGTCTACATTATGATGACCTTTCGTGTATTCCGAAGCGTGTGGAGGCCGTAATTGGAGCTAATGGAAACTCGATCGAATGTCAATAAACAATGTTTAAGACATTCCATCAGAAGAAACATCCCTCTTGTGAATAATTTTTTTTTTTAAATTGAAAGTAAAAAATTTGATATCTTTTTTCTTTTACGTTGGTCAATGGTGCAAACAGGCCCCTGTCAAATAATCACTTTCGCCTCCTGAAGGGAAAGTCAACGGTGGATGCCATCTTTTATGTCACCAAAAAAGTCGAGACGGTGCCTTGGTCATTCTTGACGTGCGAAACGCGTTCAATATCACCAGTTGGGAGGCTATTGCCAACTTGTTCCAACGCCTCCGAGTACTTATACAGGTGTACAACTCAGTAGTGGGTCAAAAATGTGTCCAAATCACCTCAGGACCTCCGCATGGTTCAATCCAGGGCTTGGTCAACACAAAGTATGACGAAATGTTGAGTAAAGATTGTCAGCTTCGCGGACGGCATAACCCTGAGGCCTACGGAGAATCCATAGAAGAGGTGAAGTTAACGGCCACACACTCCATTGACTTGAAGTGGGATGGATGTGCTCCAGAAAACTAAAGCCATTATAAAACAGAGTTTATTGTGGTCAATGACAGAAAATAGGAGCAACAAACGACGATTAATGCCAGTAACTGTACTATCACCTCAATGCGCTCCCTGAGTTACTTGGGGGGTTATGATCGACGATAAGCTGTCCTTTATCTGCCGCGTCGATTACGCTTGCAAGAAGGCCTCCATGTTAAAATCGGCATTATCCCGCATGATGGCTAGTAGCTCGGCGGTGCAAGGGAGCAAACGTGGCTAGTGTCGCCTTGCCACTCAGGTACAGCGGGCCGACGTGAGTCACCGCGTTGAGTACTAAGAGCTACCTAGGTTAGCTGGATAGAATGCGCAGGCTAATGTGCCTGAGAGTGACCAGCGCCTACCACACAGTGTCACGCGACGTGGTCTGCGTCATAGCGGGGATGATGCCCGTTAGCCCAAGAAGTATTTGGAAGACCACTAGAGTTGCATCTATGGTCAAATGGCAACACGGATTGCAACAACTCCACAAAAGGTTTGTGGACCCATCGACTAATTTTAGAGCTACCTGGATGGGTAAGTGGGCGACTCAGTGAAGTTAACTTCCACTTGACGTAGATCCTGTCAGGCCAGGGTTGCTTTATACAGTACCTGCGGAAGTAAGGGCATGTCGAGTCCTCCGCGTGTCCTGGGGGCGCGGACGCAGAGTGGCAAGGACACAACCCCGGATAACCTTGTCCAAGGGATGTGCCAAAACCGGGACACCCGGAACGCTGTAAGCGCAGCGGCCTCCTAGTGCTCATAGAGCCCTAAAAAAACATATGGCACAATGACCAGCGGCAGGTCAGAAGGAACTTGCTAACAACTTTTTATAGTGCAAGGAATGGCATGCTGGCCGTGAGCGGCAGGGACACAACTCCGGATAACCTTGTCCAGATGATGGACTATGACCGGGACATCGGGAACGCTATAATCTGGAACGAGTGTAGCAGAAATGCATCGTAATGGCCACCGAGACGTACATTGAAGCGGACACTATGCATCTGCCTGGAGTTTTTCGTTGGTAAGTCCTGTGTGGATGTTCCGGGAAAGTTTCGGAAGAAGAGGGTTGACAAATTCAGCAAGCCGAACATAACGAACGGCACCATCAACAGCCATATATATAAAAAAGAATGCCTTCAGAAGCGTCTGCTAGCCTTCTTCCGGTCCCACGAAGGTGACACTCTGTTTTGGCCAGTTTTGGCATCGTGCCATTACGCATCACCGGTGTTGAAGTGGTACAAAGCCAACGATGTTGTTCTTATACCAAAGGAGACAAATCCGCCAAACTTCGCCCAATAGGAAAATTCTGCACGAATGTCAAGGGCAAGCTCAAGAAAACAGGGAAGGTCTTCAAAAACGACAAGGATTTGAAAAAAAGAGAGGATGAAAGTGTGTAAGAAAGATAGCGCAAGGATGGCACAGGATTTGATGGCCACCGTTGAGTCTAAGGTGCGGGCATTAGGCTAGGAGAGGAGGTTGAATAAATCTAAATACAAATGCCAAACCATAGCTAATATCTGTTTATTTATTCCCTGAGAGTTTCAAAAAATATCCGAGTTAAAATGAATTTTTGGTGATCATTTTTGTCTGTTGCATATTTTTCGAGTACATTTTTAGAAGGCTGAGGCAATGGACCCAAACCCTAAGTCACAATAAATGTTTTTGTGGAAAATCGAGGTGAATGATTACTAGGTACAGTAAACCCGAGTGGAGTCTGAGTTCAAATAGAAAACTTCATATGATGTTGTGATGTTGCAGATAATTATTACTCAGGATGCTGTCTTTTTGGTCGTTTTAACGGTTAAAAGGTCAAAATTGATTGCAGAAATTTATTCCTGTGACATCAAATTTAAAACTGATCCTGCTATCAGTGAGAGCAAATTGAAAAGTCAATTTGCTGCACTTTTTTTTCTGCTGATAGCAAAATGAGTATTCCAATTGATGTTCTGTCAAGACAATGAAAACACAACTACTTTTCTTAAAGAAAATTTTAACCTAAGTGAAGGCATGGTTGGCAAACTGAAAACTAAATTTGATGTCAAATTTGACAATTGCGAAGTGAAATCAAATTTTGAATTCAATTTGTTGTTGATATCGAAATAAGTTTTTGAATTGCTATTTTTATGATGTTAGACTTTATTCGGAAAGTAAGCAAAAGCTCTGCTGCTATTATTTCCAGTTGTTAACATAAAACCTAGGCATAATGTTCCAGTGTAGCCGAAGGGGCCCGATTTGCAATGTTTACTAGATTGAAACTGTCTGAGTTGAGTTTCAGCTCATTTCTAGAAGTGGTGTGAATAATGTTCAGTTATAGTGAACCTAGCTGCCGATTAGGCTTAAAATCTGAAAAGCTTTTGAGCGGATTAAGTAAGCTCTTTTTAATTCCGACATATGTACTTATCCTTTGACAGATACGCTTATTTCGTTTTTAAAGACAACACATAGAGCTGTAGTACACGAAAACGTAAATCTGGCAAAGTTAAGCGTTGGCAGTGGTTTTGCCAGTAAGCACAAGTAGGATACAATTGACGTCTTATTATAACCGACTTGAAAATAAACAACTCAAACAACCCTAAAGCCTGTATTATTCTTATTGCTGCCAAACAGAGCAGTATTCCTTCTATCTTAAGATAACTTTCAATTTCTGGGGTTGATTCATCATCGTTCGAAACTAACAAAGATCTCAGTTTGTTTACAAGTCTACAACTTGGCTGTGTGAATTTCCCCAAGTAGGCTATTATATAGGGATAAGAAAATCAACTGTTATAAGGAATCTAATTTATTTGACTTTTTTCTGGAAAATGATGCACTCTAAAGTGTCATGAAACTCGTTGCTCCGTTAAATAGCGAAGGGAGGAGTTCGTTTCTCAACAACCACAGACCAGTTTTTCTTCCCCTGTTTAATATCATGCCACTGCAAAATAAGTATGTTTGTAGCTTGCAATGCACCTCTGGGGCAAACTAATTCGACTTGGGTTTCCGTTGCGCTTTCACAACAAATTCTTTTGATTTCACGTGTCCAAATATAGCTGGGGAATGCCACTCAGAACCCTTTCATTCTACGGTTGCGGTTAGGCCTCTCCTACATACGTCCAGCCGACCTGAAATTGAAAAACACTGAATTAAACACAAGCAAAACCTGTTAACGATTGGGAACCCCAGCTTCTGTGTCTTCCGTTTAAAAGCAATGTTTAGGAATATGATCTTCATTTTCAGTTCCAGTGTTCGAAAATTGCGCGTTGGCTCTCCCATCTTGAATTGATGAAACGAGCTGTTTTCGATTCAACGTGTTTTCGGCCAACACTTTCTTGAGGAGGAAAACATCTTACCTTATCAAGCTGAAGATATCTTACTTCAAATGGATTGCTAGTTAACAGTCAATTGGGACTACTTTGACCTCAACTACCTGTCAGCTGGAAGACCTCCCTCTCGCTTAACACAAAGAAAGGGCATGTGTTGTCGGTTCATTCCCTTCACTAACATTGATGGTGCTGTAAACGAACTTCTGGCTCAAATCGACTGAAAATTTTCTGCCTCCAGCTTGAACTGAAAACCATCCACTAACCGGTTCAGGTTCATTTCCAGACGCATTGTTCTCAAACTCGAAAAGCAACAATGAGTACCAGACAACGGTAATAAGCCCTTTCTCGATGCTAGGCGAGACCTAACGATGGCATTATTGAATTTTATCTTCCACACACACTTTCTACACTACACATTCTGGTCGCATGAGCAGCGTGAAGCGTGCCTCATCGTCAGGCCAATCCGGTTCAGTTGCCGGTGAAGAACGAGCGAAGGTGGATTCTCGAGAGAAACGCACGAAATGAAAGCGTCGATTGTGATTTTGTGTGAGTTGTTTTTGAGGTTTTGTGAATCGTTGTTTTTGTTTTCCTCTTAGTTGCAGTCACTGTAAGTTATATGAACAGTTTACAATTGTGCTTAGCGATTAACAATGTTAACATCAGCCAACATCAAATATGCTTTGATGAATATGTGAAATCAGGAGAGATGTGCATGGCCCAAGAAAAATACACGTTTTAAAATGAGCGTGAAAGTTCAGACTGATAATTCAGACAGTAAAACAATGGTAAAATTAAGCCGTAGGGGACAGGATTGACTCAGGAATCGGTCGAAGAAGTATTTTCTGTAGTTAATTTGTTCATCTTCTCTGGAAATGGAGTATTAGTGAGCTTGGCACTAAATCTGCAGATTTTTGAATTTCAAAAAAAAAATGACAACATTTAGTTGGAAACTGGTGAAGAATTTTCACTAAGAGCAATAAGCGTTTCTTGGTTGACAGTGCCAGTTGTCACGAAACCTTCACGTTTTAGGCCACAGGTGCAAATCGCCTGCCGAACCAGGTATTTTTTTGGGAAATTTGAACTTTTTTTTTCTGCTTAAACTTATCTTGAACCTTTCCTTTTCCGGTATCCGTATAAAACCTGGGAGCTGCTTGAAATCAGCCTTGACGTATGTTCCATCGTCCATTACGGCGCCATCAAACTTGGTCAACAAACTCGTGTACAGCTTACGCGCTCTTCCTTCGGCTATTGTGTTTTGCTTATCATCTCGATTTGGTGTCTTTGTAACCTTATATGTTGACAGTACGGCTCGTTTCTTTGCTCTTTGCACTGTTGTGTGGGACTTTCCCTATTTGTTTCCGATATCTCTGATGGAAAAGTTGGGATTGCGTTTGAAAATGCTGGCCTTTATTTTTCCAGTCGCTGCGGCTTCCTGGTTTCGGTTTCTTCCTGATCCCGGCTTCTGGACAGTCGTCAGACGTTCTCCGAACACTTTTATAACATTCGTCACGGTTGATTTGGCAATATAAAGTGATTTTGCCAGGTCGGCGTGTGAATGATTTGAATTTTGCTTATGCGCGAGCATAACTTTGATACGCTGCTCTTCTTGCTTCGACGCCATTTTGACAACTGAATAGAAAATGGCAAAAACAAAATAGAGTCAACATTTCGTACGCATACAGCCGCAAAATGAGGGGGGTTTAAGTTGTTTAAATGCAAGGTTAAAAAAAACTACGTCATATTTGAGTCGACCACGGTTTTAATGTTACCCTTTAATGCAAGTTAATGAATTTAACGTTATCAAATAAAATTTAAAAAAAATAACACACACACTTGTATTTTTTTCTTTTGTTGTATCTTGATTATCGAGATTTTCAGACTCCAGCTGGTTCATCTCCCATCGTAGTCACTCAAATACCTCTTTGGGGGAATTTTCGTAACTTGTCCGGGGGTGATATTTGAACTCGTGACTTTGGCGTGAGAGGTATGGATGTTTACCACTACGTCGGGGTCACACCCAGACACACACACTAACACAGTCCTGAAAATTTAACCTTAACATATAAGTAAGTCAAACTACAGTCTAAGATTAATGTTAGTCAAAACACATAAGTATATTAGTTTCTGGAATTCTAGATTGCGCACGGCTTAAATGTCTCGAATCGGTACATTGGGTTGTCTACCTCTAGTCCGAAGTGAATCAAAAAGTTCTGATCTGACTCTACGGTGCTCAACACAGAACTAAATTACGTGATCTGCGTCCTGGTAACCTTGTCCACATTCACAGAGATTGCTGTATCCCAGCCCAATACGGCTTAAATGAGCGTTTAAAGAACAATGATTGGACAGGTGAGACTCACATTCAACCCCACACAGAAAAAAAGCGTTCCTGAAAATTAAAACGGACCGTGAAATAGTTCACGTTTTCAGGATTTTTCTCTTTAAACGTTATTTAGTTCATGATTACATGATTCAGCTCACGGTGTATTTTTGCTTGTTCTCGAATTCATGACTGCAGTTCACGCATCTGGGCTCGGATTTTTTCCGTGCATGAACCAACATTTTTTTGACACCTTATTAGTGATAGAATGTAAAGGGTATTCCGATCAAAATTTGGTCAAACAGTGAGTCGATCAAAGTTTTTATTAATAATTCAAATTCTTTTTCTTTGTCAAGTTCAGTTAATACAGAATACAGGAGAAATATTCAGCTAAGCTTCCTTTTTACCGAATGCGCATTGCCGGGTCTTTCCTTTAACACATGCCATAAGATTTTGTACAGTCTCCTTGTTCACTTTATTCGCCGCAGAACGCCAGTTTGCCTTGAACTGTTTCTCGCTCACAACAGCTTTTTGAGTCTTATTAACGGTCCGCTGGACGATGGCCCAATATTGTTCGATTGATCGGAGCTCTGGCGTGTTGGGGGGAGGGTTCTGGTTCTTGGGCACCACTTGAACGTTGCTGGCAGCATACCACTCCATGGCCTTTTTTCCCTAGTGGCAAGATGCCAAATCCGGTCAAAATAGAACGGAACAATTGTGTCGCTTCAGGAAATGCAGTAGACGTTTTTGTAGGCACTCGGTCAGATAAATTTCCTGGCTGACGGTTCCGGTTGCAAGGTAAACGTAGCTCTTCAAGCCACAGGTACAGATGACCTGCCACACCAGATATTTCTTCGCGAACTTTGACAGTTTAGTGTGCTTGAAAATGTCTGCCACCTTTCCCCTTCCGGTGGCCGTATAAAATTCTTGTCCATGAAGCTGATTTCGCGATCGTGCTTTGGCCGACGTGTTTTGTTTATCGTCGCGATTTGGAGTCACCACTTTTTTGTAAGTCGACAGTCCAGCTCGTTATTTAGCTCTATCCACGGTTGAAGGCGCCTCTCCCAGCTTCTTTGCGACATCTCGGACGAAGAGGTTGGGGTTCCGCTCGAAACAACGGGCAACTCTTTTGTCGTCGCTGTGGCCTCCGGCTTTCGATTTCTCCCCGATCCAGCTTTCCTGGCTGTCAACAAACGTTTACCGAATACTTTTGATACGTAAGTAACAGTTGATTTAGCCACATTCAACAATTTCGCCAACTTGGCGTGAGAGTAGCTTGGATTTTTGCCATGCACGTGAAAATTTTGATGCGTTGCTTCTCTTCCTTCGACGACATTTTGATAACTGAAATGCTAAGCTCAAAATCAAAATAGAGGCATGATGCTACACGCACACATCTTCAAAATGAGGAGTGTGCAAACTTTTTGAATGCACGATGAAAGGAAATGCGTCAAGTTTAAGTCGACCAAATTTTGATCGAAACACCCTCAAGCCATGCCAATGCCCTGAGTCTCCTTTACTCCATTTATACTGCCAGCTAACGAGTGATATCTGTCGATCATAAATATCACCTTCCATAGCGCCCACCTTTGCAAGCCAGTCCGCTTTCTTATTGCCTCATGTCTTTGAACAGTGATAAGGGACCGACACAAAGGTGATGATTAAAGAACGTGAAGATAAAGCACTAAGCAGACCTCGTATTTTAATAAGGAAATAAAAGGTGTATTTGGTCTTTAGTAGCACCGGAAGTCCAACTAATGGATTCATGTGCAATTTGGCTGATTCTGTCTAAAGGCTCACATCAAGCTTAGTTAGATATATTGAAATGGCTTTTAATAAAACATGTAGGTATATGAATTGATAAAATGACGTCGTCATTTCTAAGCATTGAATATATTTACACAATTAACTATTCCAAACATAGATGTTATATTCGAAAAAAAAATCCATCAATTTCATGATATCATTGTAATTTAAATGCCTGCCAATAAAATGATAGTGCAATCAAAAACAAACAGATGTAACTCTCTAATTGATGCCCATCGTTCACTTAAAAAACGATTAATTTGAATACAAATAGTTGTCCAAGCCACCACTCAAAGCGCTCGCATCGACAATTATGACATTTTCCTCCTGACTGATTTCCTTGCACTAGCATCGCATGCAAGTGTGCGTGTGTTGGGATATGTTTTGTTTTTTTTTCTTTGTCAAAACAAAACATGGGCGCAAATGTGAATTTTTATTTTGCTCTAATCGGGAAGGTAAAAACTGCCGAAAATGCTTCTTGAGTTTTCCCCGTGGCGTGGAAAGGTATGAAATTTATTGAGATTAATATTACCATTACTATTAATATTACAATTAGGTGCGCAACTAAGTTCTCGCTGTTTTTTGGTGAAAAAGGAACTTTATTTTGAAAACAAAGGTTACAAACGAATTATTCAAAGTATTGCCCATCACTAGCTACGACTTTTTCCCATCTTTCTGGTAGAACGTGAATACCATTTCGATAGAACTGTTCGTCTTTTGATGCTATCCAAGAATCAAGCCATTTTGAGATGTCATCATATGAGTGGAATTGCTGACCAGTGAGACCATGTGCCATCGAACGAAACAAGTAATAATCGGACGGTGCAATATCAGGAGAATATGGCGGGTGGGGTAGGACTTCCCATTTGAGCGTTTCCAGGTAGGTTTTCACGGGTTTCGCAACGTGAGGTCGAGCGTTGTCATGCTGAAGAATCACTTTTTCGTGTCTGTGCTCGTATTGTGGCCGTTTTTCGTGCAGTGCTCGGCTCAATCGCATCAATAGAGTTCGATACCGTTCCCCGGTAATGGTTTCGTTTGGTTTCAACAGCTCATAATAAATAACACCAACTTGGTCCCACCAAATACACAGCATAACCTTCGCAGCGTGAATATTCGGCCTAGGCGACGATGTTGAAGCATGCCCGGGCAGTCCCCATGAATGTTTCCGTTTTGGGTTACTGTAATGAATCCATTTTTCGTCACCCGTCACAATGCGATGTAAAAAACTCTTCCTTTTTTGCCGCTGGAGCAGTTGTTCACAGACGAAAAAACGACGCTAACATCTCTTGGCTTCAAATCGTAAGGAACCCAAGTTCCTTGCTTTTGAATCATTCCCAACGCATGCAATTGCTTAGAAACGGCTTGGCGGGAAACTTCTAATCCTGTACCAAGCTCTTCTTGCGTTTGACACGGATCCTCACCGAGCAATGCCTCCAATTCAGAGTCTTCGAAGTTTGTTGGCCTTCCTTCACGCGGACGTTCTTTCACTCAGAGCAACTTTTTGGAGCTCTCGATGTGCTTCAGCCACCGTTTTCTTCGAATGAAAGAAGAAAATCAACACTTCCCGCAAATGACGATTATTTGGCACGAAATCAGACATCTTCAAACAACCAAAATATTTAACACTAAACCAAAATCACTGATTTGGCAAAGCGGTTTGTTTACCATATGTCTGAGCTTAGTTTATGACGCTTGAGATGTACAACATTCGACCAGCACTTACTACTGGCGCCATCTATTGCTAAACAGCGGGAACTTAGTTGCGCACCTAATAGTACATAGTTACCCACAGTGGGTGAAATTTGCCAGTCAAGGGAGCCTGCGGTGGAGTTTGATGGAGGCGGACAAAAGGCGGTCGAAAAGCGGAAACTATGCTCCGACCATTTCAACTCGACAGCATACAAATACTGTTACAAGCCTGAGAAAGAGTAAGCAAAAAAGTAACTTAGTTGTTATCTATTATAAACATAGAATCAGTGTTTAGGCTACGTGGCCTTGGGTTCCTTGTCAGTGCGTTCAATCATGAATTGACTGAGGATGTAACGGAGGAGCACGCGTTCACCAATTTTCACTTATCTACGAACCTGCATGCTTGCTTCGAAATAAACGATTGACAGTCAAGCAAGCCTGAAGTAGTGTGCGTGTGTTTCATGGGCGCGCTCGTTGGCAGCTGTTGCGGCAGGCAAAACAATCAAACATGGTTGACACTGAAATGGGCAGAGAAGCCGTCAGATAGCGCTAGTGTTTTAACGTATCTAATTTTAAATTTATGACGATGTATTGTAAGGCAATTTGTTCTTAGTGTTACGTCTGTTTGTCTTTGTTGCAATATTAACTCAGCGTTAGGTATTGCATACTGCTTCAACGATTCCAGAGTAAGCCACTCAAAAGTATGGATCTGACGTTTGATTAATAGGTTTGCATACGAGATACAAATCCATCCTAAGCTTCGAAAAGTTTGTCATTTAATTTTGAATACTTTCTCATGAAGATGTTTTGATGAAAAATGTAGTTGAAGCTATAGTCAATCGCTTAGGAGCTTCCGAAAAATATGTATTGAAAAACGTATTATCTCTAAAACATTCAAGCACTTTTCCACTTCCAACACATTGAAATTGTCCAATTTATTGAAATTCCAGAACAAGGCGAAAACAATTTTCATCTAACAATTATTGTTTTTATGGGAAATAGAGCAAAAAGAAAATTTTCAAAAGAATTTACAAACAGATGCACTGCCAGGATCATGTTTGATTGTAATTGAAGTGAACATTAACGAAAACCCCATTTCCCTCCCCACAGCTTTCATCATAGCAACTTTAACTTGCGCAGATGACACCATAGAACCCGATGATAAACCATTTCGCGACATAAGGCACGTTGAATTTGACTGGCTGCTCACAAAGGTATTCTTATCATTCAAAATCCCGGACTTCTTCAACACACTTCAACTCATTCTATATCCAACCATCAGCGTGTGTTCGAAAAACATAAATCCAATGCTGTGATATCGCCATTCTCAGTGAAAATTCTCCTGGTATTGCTGTACGAAGCGACTAGCGATGCCAATGTACACACCCAAACTCAAACCAAGAACGAACTGCAATCCGTTCTGGAGCCGAATGGTGACATAGAGGCAACTCGAACCCTTTACCGACAGTGGCTGGACTCGGCAAAGGTACGGCTTAAGCCACAATACCGCTCTATGCTCAGTGTAAAACAAATCATTACAATTTTAAGGTTCCCAACGAAGAGTTCGACTTAGAGATTGCCACCAATTTATTTGTAGAAGAATACATCGACGTAATCACGAAGTACCGGATCATTTTGGATTACTACTACAGCGCAACGGTTGACAAAGTTCCATTTTCCAACCCAAAAGCAGCAGCTGAGATGATCAACAGCTGGGTGAACCAGACCACTTATGGTAGGATTCCACAACTTGTCACTGCTGGTAAATTTATCAAAAAAAAAAATCTACGAACATACCATCAGCAAGTTTTCAAACTTCTATTGCAGATGCTATTGAAGGAGCTGTCATCACCTTGGTCAATGCCATCTACTACAGGGGCCTATGGACTTATCCGTTCCCAGAAAACGGTCCAAGATCGACTTTCCATGGCATTCGGAATCAAGTACAGGCCGATTTCATGGAACAGAAAGGTCAGTTCTATTATGATGACTCCGCTATCCTGAATGCTCAGCTACTTCGGTTGTCATATCGAGGTGGTAAATTTGCCATGTACATTATTTTACCTAATGAGGGAAGCTCTATCGATGACGTCCTTGATCGTATCACTCCTAGCACACTTCACCAAGCACAGTTGAAAATGGACAGAAGCGATGTCAACGTTACGATTCCCAAGTTCAAGTTTGATTTCTCGGAAGAACTGATTCTACCTCTGCAAGACGTGAGTATTTTTAAATTTCACATTTCTCTATGCTTGCTAATTGGTAAAATTCATCAGATTGGAATTCGTGAGATTTTTTCCCAAAATGCCTCCCTTCCATTATTGGCCCGTGGTAAAGGAACTCAAAACAAAGTTCGTGTATCGCGAATCTTCCAGAAGGTTGGTATTTCCATCAACGAAAAAGGGAGTGAACCCTTTGCTGCTTCTGGTAAGATAATTTGGATAGTTTGATAGTTAGTTTAACTTTAATAAATCTCATCAAACCCAGGCGCAGACATAAATTCTGATTTGGTGACCAAGTTTGGAGGAGAAAGAACGGAGATCTTCAATGCCAACCGGCCTTTTGTGTTCTTCATCGAAGACGAAGACTTTGGGACTCTGCTCTTTGTCGGTCGGGTAGAAGACCCGAATAAGTGAGAGTTTTTGCGTTGAAAGATAAGCTGAATAAATAAAATAAGTTCAATGCATGTTTGACATCTGTGTGAAAATCCCAACCAAATATTTAATGATGAAAAAGCACGGTATAATATTTTTGGGAACGACTGAATAATCCAAGAAAAAACCATCTTATGTGTTGGTCAGGCAACTTATATTTTCATAAGCGTCCTTGTATTTTCCCTTGAAGCTAGTGATTCATGGATAAATAAAAATGAACCGAATTGTCAAAGTCAGAGAAGCACACACAATTGTGGAATGACATCCTGTGTTAGGAACAAGTAGAACAAAGTCATAAAATGAGTTTGAGAATTCAGCTCAAAGAGCTTCACAAAAAAGGTTGATCACCTGAAACTGAAAATCGATCCAAGAGTGGCAATATGCCAGCCAGCACTTGGGGACTCATCGTATGAATCGAGTGCATGAAACCTGATGCAATACGAAGACACGGATACTGAATACGTTCTAGATTGACGATGTGCGTTCGAGACGTCAACTGAAAACAAAAAAGACCTTACTCTACGACTGACAGAATGGTTGTCAGGTACAACGTCAGAAGATCTTGTGAATGTACTGCACGCTGGGTTCCGGTAATCGTTAGAAGGAAGTTGATTTTTAGTTTGCACTTTTGTTTAAGATACTCATTATGGGATCTCCAGGTGCACTTAGAATCGATCCAGACCCCAACAAATTTAAATGCCATTAAATGAGTTATCGGTGAACCCCAAATTTGAAACTTCGGTTGTGCTGTGCTAATTAAAACAATCAACTCAGTTTTGCCCGTAGGGAATTCCAAGAATTCGCACCTATCCACCTTGGTCTGTTAACACAACCTCTCTTCTGTGACCTTTGTGGCAACGCAGGGGTGAACATGGTCCCAAAACAAATACAAAAGTTACACTAATATTCCTTTCTTATTCCCATCTGACTGCAAGGACGTTCAACAGCGCCCGGTAGTCCTCAAGCGAGCGGACGGTTTCACGGACGACCCCGAAGAAGTGGCAGAAGAACTGGCGAGTGTTTAATGTGAAAGGTCGGCGACTTCCAGCTACCCTCCAGCGAAAGCGGCAGCTGAACTAGGATCCATAGATTTTTCGCACAACAACGGTGATTTGTACAACATCGACATCAACCTGAGTGAACCTCTGTGGGCTCTCGATAAAAGGCGAGGTGCCTCAACAGACACATATTGATCGGGTACCCTCTTCCACCCCGTTTTTCTCTGTCTGTTAAAATTATACTCCTCAAGCTGCTGAACGATATCTTGTGCAGTGGCAAGTGTCTCGCCAGCTGGCGGAACATCATCGTCATTCCAATTCCGAAGAAGAACTGCCAAGATTCCGGAGAGAATGCTTTCCGGCCAGTGTCGCTCACCAGCTGCACGGCGAAGCTCCTCGAGCGGATCACGACGGCTTATCGACAGGCGACAGCACGCTTTTCGTGCAGGACTCGTACTTTGCCGAGCTTGATAGGTCGCTGCCTACTACTGACGAGCACTGCCTGATAGCGTCTTCAAACCAGTCGAACGCGTACGACACCACCTGGCAACACGGCATATTGTGAACCCTGAAATCTTGGCGAGAACGTGGTCGTATGCTGAATCTGCTGCAGAATATCCTCTCGGAACGCACGTTCCAGATGTCCATAGGGGGACACATGTCTCGTGAGTACCCGCTGAAGAATAAAGTACTACAAGGTTCCGCATTCTCTGTGACACTATTCCTCGTTGCGATGCAGCCGATTTTCCGTGTGCTGCCCGTCGGAGTCAATATTTTTTTTGTACGCCATCCTCATTGTGGTATGAGGGGCGAACGGGGAAGGCTTGCACCGAAAACTGCAGGCCGCTATCAAGGCTGTGGACAAGTGGGCGAAAAGCGTTGTGTACGTCATATCCGCGACGAAGTCGCAGACATTCTACTGCAGGCCGAATGCGCGTCGAGAACCGGCGCAAGAAATCACCATCGATCGAACCCTCGTCCCGAAGGCCACCGTCTGATGATCCTGAGTGTCACGCTGGACTGAACGATGACGTTCAAGCCGCACTGCAATGAGCGGAAGAAAGCGTGCAATTCACGGCTGCAGATGATCAGAGCGAAACACCCGCGTGGTAGCCGAGCAATCCTGCTGCAGGTGGGTTCAGCGCTAGTCACTGCGAAGCTTCGGAGTTGGGCAAGTTATCCAGGCTAGTAGAGGCTGGAGACTCTATAGACCTCCACCTCAGCATTCAACAAAATGATCCGCTACGCTTCCGGAGCGTTTGTGGCCATAACCGAAATCATCGGGCAATCATTTCGGTTATGGCTGAAGCTGGAACTCTCCCTTTCAAATTATAGCTAAAAGCCGAACCAACAACACCCTTCCACTGATCCGGCGAGCATCTCACCGTGTACTTGAAGTGACGAGTACCGAACTTCCCACTGTCGGCCATTAAATGAGACAGAGTGATCGTATCTGGCACGCACGTAGACCGTCGATAGTATGGGAAGTAAAACAAAGTGTACGAGCCGGTGCAGCTTAGAGTCCGTCCAGTCGTCCAACAGCTGCTTTTGACCAGATTCCACAGGTCAATGGTTGTCTCCACCGATGGCTCGAAAAGTGAAGACACTGTTGGAACGGCGTTTTACCCGACCGGCCGCACAGCCTTTCGAAAGCGTGCAGCGCTTTGTCGGCGGAGGCGTACGCTATAAAGAGAGCGGTTTCGCACCCGAATGTGCCAAAATGGTGATTTTCACATATTCACGGTTGTTGTCTGCTGGCCTTAAAATCAGGAAGGTCGAAGCAACCATGGATCCAGGAAGTCAAAAAGATATGTCGTTTTCGGTTATAAACCTGGGTCAGGTCTGACTCTGACTCGCAATTACCGAACGAAAACGGATCCAGAGTCGAGTCAGTATGATGGTATTAGTGCAAAACATAAACATAAACAAACATGAACATTTTATTTTGACAGTTCATGTTTGTGTGTGTTGGTGAATCCAGGTTGGACCTCGAAAAAACTTGAGAGCGATCCTCATCGATGTTGGGTCGGATCCAGAGCGGATCCAGGTCCGACCCGATTGAATAAAAAAACGTTTTGACAGCTGTAAGGGCAGACCTAGGGCGAACCCAGTTCCGCACAGGCAATAACCGAAAACGACAATAGTGCGCAACAAACTCGTTTGCTTCTGTTGAATTCCAATATAGACTGGGATCAACGAAAACACCCAGGCCGATCGACTAGAGAACAACCCGCCGTAGGTATGCCTATTCCGGGCGAAGACGCCATGGGTCGTCCGAGGTCAGTTCGGATTCCGAGGATTATAACTGCCATCAAGAGGAAGATTTGGACGAATCCACTGCGTTTAATGAGAAAATGGCGAAGGAACACGGGATCAGCGACTTCACGCCACGGAAGATCGTAAAGAAAGAGTTGGGGGAGAAGTCGAGGGCACGGAAAAAAACTCACATTATTACCAACCGCATCGGGGAGCTACGAGTCGAGTGATGTATGAAAATCGTGAACTTCTCCAAGCGAAAAAAAAACGGTAATCCTATTCACCGACGAGAGCATGTTAACCGTCGATCCCGATTCATATTCCAGAACCGATCGCTATATTAGTTCGCTTCAGGTCAAATACATGGTCGACAAGCATAAAAACGAGTATCTGACCAAGCATCTTGCTAGCGTTATGATTATTAGATTGGTGGCTTCCTATGGCAAAAAATGAACTCGGTGTGCATTCCAGAAGGCGACAAAGTAAACACGGAGGTCTACATTGGTATCTAAAGTAAGCTCTTTTATGGATCAAAGCCAAATTTCAATAAGATGGAGCTCCGCTCCACACCAAAAACCGCACTCAGAAGCGGTTGCATGGACATCTGCCGTTTTGACGAAGGATATGTGGCCGTCATCCAGCCCCGATCTTAATCTTCTGAATAACTCAGTATGGCGCGTCGGTCATGAAGGCCAAGGCCTGTCCTTAGTAGCACTTGTGACTAATGCTACACATTTAAAAAATAATAACTGGTTGCACAATGGTTACAATAAAGACGCATGTAATATGTTAGGTTAACACAGGATGAAATATGGTTATCTGTTCGTTATCTGGAAACAAAAGTTATGAAAAGTTGCGCAATAGTTACCAAGTGATAAAGTTGTGATCTTTTAATTAAACTTTCAAAGGTTTTTTAGTTGCGATATAGTTTTTGCTTGGTTACGTAGGAACTAAAACCTTTATAGTCAGATATTAACCTTTATGGAATAAATATTCTTCAATGATGTTCATTTATTGACATGGAATAAACGATAATGGATTGTGAGAATTTTGTTCAAGAAAAAGATAGGCAATTGTAGAAGAAAATAAAACAGAATTTGGAACCGTAGGTGGAACAGTAGGTAGAGCAGTCATCTATAGACTTAATGATACGGACCCCATGTCCATAGGTTCTTCGTCCGGAATGATTTGATCAGTCTTGATCGTTGGTGCTGATTTGCTTTTGGAACATGGTGGATCCATGTTTATGTTACGAGGTGGACCGGGAGCACGCAAATCATCGAGAGCTTCAAGAGCTGGTGGAGCCTTTTAAAGACTGGAGGTTTAAATCAACTTTCGTTAGCAAGCTAACAAATCGATAATTCTTTGATTAAAACGCCGGTCGCCTTTTTTTCTCGGTTTGTGCGTGTCCCCCAGTTTACTCGTAGAGCATCCTCGGAATCGGTTATCTAATCCAATCATTTCCTCCGCCTGTTGATATTTTTGCACACGTCCAACCAGCTTACAGTTCTGCTTCTTCCATGTTTGTTTGTCTGGAACCGAATCTCCATTTTTGGAGAACAATACTAAGTTGTTAGGTGACCAATAAACGAATTTATCCTGTACCCAATGTTCAAGAACTGGTGGTAAGGAAGGCATTGCCCTTTTCGACTTTTGCGCTTGCATAATGCAGAACGACATTATGTTTTTGGATACTGAACAAGCTGCTTGATACAACTATCTCGTCGCTTTGATTTTTACGTGGAAGCTTGTTCAAGCTAAACATTGCATAAGGTCCTAAGTAACAAAATAAACAAAACCGAGTTTATTTCCGATATGCATACCAAAACAATGCTTTTCTATGTATCACTTGGAAGTTTTGCAAAAAGTTTTAGAAATATATATATTATATCTTTAACCTGTATGTTTACTTTAAGTTTTTTTTTTCTGTTTTTGTGTGTTTTTTTTTCATTCTCAAAAATGTTCGAGTCAAAAAAAAACCTAAAGATTTATAGTTATAAGTTTTTAGCCAATTCCGAATTTAAAATAAACTTGCTCTGTAAACCACACTTCAAATTCCCGTCCATCTTCCCATTCGTACAATGTGTATTCCTATTAACCTCGAGACGGCCGCGAGTAATCGGTTATATCCCCTTAACGTTAGTTTAAAGATAATTGATGTATAAAAATATGAAAACTTGGCTGTGTAAAGTTGATTCGATTGAGCCTGTACAAATAAATGATTTAAAAAATATATATTATATCGACGATAACAAAACGTCCAATATACAATCCGTCATATAAAGCACAGCTCTGTTACATCGGTCATCTGTCAGACGATAACACGTCAATCAAAAATTTTGACAGGTGTACATTGGACCCACATTTCGTTTTTTCCTGTTTTTTCACTAATCAAGTATTCGACGGAAAAAAGTGAAAAACGGTAGAAATAAATTTGTTTCGTTCCTTGAAGATGTTCCGAAATGATAATATCCAGCGGTGGATCGGTAAAAGTATTTATTTATGGTAAGTTTTCAATAATGTATATTTTTATCAACCTCGTAGATGCTGCAGATCAAATTGAAAAACATCAGCACAACGATCACACTTATTTTCGGAAGTCTAAGAGGAAACGTTACTTGGCGGATAATACATTTGAATATTCGGCTACAAAATTAGAGGATTTAAGAAAACAATTGCCTTACATAAAGCAGAAGGCATACTATGATACATTCTTGAAATCTATAATTTAATCAAAAGGAGGCCGAAAATCTAAAAATTCGATCAAGGATCAGTTTGATGCGGACTTGGACGCTCCCAACTATGACGATTAATTAAGTAGTAATTTTATTTTAAAATCACATTGTACTTCTGAATTGATAAAATACTACCCGAGTAACACATCTTTATGTTTTTATGTTGAGTAAGCTTCTTTATAACCAAATTTAGTCACATAAAAGTATTTTCAGCCATTATAAAACATGTTTGTTGCTTGGGTAAAACATTCATTCTTAAAGAAAAAAATGCACAAATCTGTACATATTGTAATAAACTGTTATTATATGAGCTGTTTTTCTTCTGCAACTTATAAGGTATTACACTGATTCGGCATAATTCACTACAGTTTACCCTCTTCAATCCATCTTTCTCAAGCTTTTTCTAGTTATTTTTCTTCATTATTACCGGTAATCCATTTATTCCTCAAACATACCCTGAGAAGACCAAGTCAATTCTTCACCAAGTGATCTGTGTAAGGAATTCGGGTTTATATCGGTAGCACTATATTTCTACTAAAAGGGTGTGTGCCACATAACATCGGGCCCGACATTGGGGCAGTCATTCAACAGGCCCATGTGATATTATGTTTTACATTAATTAGAATTTAATTTTTGAGCAAAGAACGCAAGGTACAAGGTCTAAAATGTTAACGATTTTTTTTTAATGTTTCAACTTAAGATAAATAACAGGAGGAGAAGCTGCACCAATGTCGTTTTGCTTCTATTGCTGTTGCTTTCACTTGTTATGCGTCCGCTTCCTATCAAAGTGTCATCTATAAAACGAGCAATTTACTATTCTAAAACAGTATATAGACATTTAACATCATTTAAAAGAAAGGTATTTAACTGATTTTCATTATTCACTCAAGAAGGTCCAATGTCCGTTAAAAATAATCAAAGGACCAATCCAACAGGTCCAATCTACAAATGCAAATGCAATAGGTCCTAAGTACCAAATGTATTGATTACACTAGTCGGCAGTGTTTCACTCCCTTCAAGTATATATGTTGAATTTTATAGATTTCGCTACGCTGAATTCAAATATGGGCTCAGAAATGCTGTAACACGTCCAGCTTTTGAGAAACATGTGATTTAAATTCACGTATTTCCGTAGTAATATGATCTACCTCATCAACAACCAGAATATTGGCTCTGCCCTTTGCAAGTTGGACTTGGATTTTATGGAATGGACCTCCATGAATCCATTCATGAACACAGATTTTTCGTAACACGTAAGATTGATGAAATAAACCGGGTTTTCATTCACAAAATTACGAATTTTCATAAAAATCAAGATTTTCTATTTTGAAAACATGAATTTCAGCTCCGCCCTTTGAATGTTGGGTTTGGATTTTATGAAATAAACCTCCCTGAATCCATTCGTTATCACAGATTTTTTGTAACACGTAAGATTAATGAAATAAACCGGGATTTCATTCACAAAATTACGAAACAACAATGCTTTGTGTAGCCTCCTTGAAGCCCAGTGAGCAATGCCACTACCTTAAGGTCTGCACAGAGATTCCACTGGTGTTCCGAATATTTGATCTTTTCCAAAAGTGTTTTTATGTTCTCATAAGTTTCCTTCATGTGAGCTGCAAATGCAACTGGCACTGAAGAATACTTATTTCCATTGTGCAGTAACACTGCCTTCAAGCTTTTGCTTGAAGCGTCGATGAAGAGCCTCCAGTCAGTTGCGTGATACTCTAACTGTAGCTCTTCCATTAAACCTTCGATGTTGTTGCAAAAGACAAGATCACCGTCCATCGAAAAATATTTAATGTTATCTGAATGTCTCTTCTTATAAGATGACACCTTTACATCTTTTTCCAGGACATTCCACTGCTTTAGCCTTGGAGTGCAATGTTGGCCTTGATGGGTATTCGATGTTATACTTCAAAGCTTTGGAAAATCCATGAATTTTTGTCAAACAAAAGTAACAATCGCTCATGTGATTGGTTGGATTAGTCCACACCATAGGTTTGGCAAAAGGTAAGCCTTTGAGCGTACACAGAAAAAAATAATTAATTTTAACAAGCGCGTAAAATTTCCACTCGTTTAATTCTAAGCCACAGGAGGCGTAATCAATGAAATTGTTTGCAATCTTTCATGTGCCATACAACAATGTTCGCAGTCTTTCATACAACAGGCTAGATTCAGGCGTTATGCGACTTAACTTTACATGAAATATCCTATTATTTTCTGACAAATCTAGCATTCCTTTTATGTGCATTAGAAAACGCAAAAAATGCAATGTTTCTTTTTATCTGTGTACCTTTCATCCAACCAAGTAATGTTCGGTAGCATGAGCAACAGGAGTATGTTGTGACTAACACAGAGTCTTTTGTCTCTGTCAATTCTTTTGTTTTTTGAGTGTTTGCGTGTTTTAATGCTGTCTTGCTCACTCCTATCCTAACTTAAAAATACGGCACTGCTGAATAGAGTATTTAATGAGGCGTTTCTGAAGGGCTCTGTGCAGATGACTTTTGAATTAATGAATGAACTTTGAAGGTCTTCAGTTCCCAAACTGCTGTAAGAAGCAACATCAATATACTCAATATACTCAAAGAGGCACAGCTAAAGGGATCGTTCATAAATTACGTTATGCTTTGAGAGGGAGGTGGGGGGGGGGGAAGGGTAGGTGGGTTTTAAAAAGTGACGATGCATACAAAATTTTTCAAAAATCCATACAAAAAATGTGATAAAGAAAGGAGGGGGTTAAAAATTTGTATTTTAGAGCGACGTAAATTATGGACGGGTCTTGATTTTCATGAAAACTCGTATTTTTGTGAATGTAAACCCGGTTTTTACATCAACCTTACGTGTTACGAAAAATCCGTGTTCACGAATGAATTCAGGGAGGTCCATTTCATAAAATCCAAGCCCAACATTCAAAGGGTGGAGCTGAAATTCATGTTTTCAAAATAGGAAATCTTGATTTTTATGAAAATTCGTAATTTTGTGAATGAAAACCCGGTTTATTTCATCAATCTTACACCGATAAAAAGGAACATTGAATTTTCTGCGTAATCTAATGCACATAAAGGGAATGCTAGATTTGGCAGAAATTAATGGGATATTTCATGTAAACTTAATCCAGATAACGCCTGAATCTAGACAGTGGTATAAAAGACTGCAAACATTGTTGTATGGCGCATGGAAGATTGCATACAATTTCGTTGTTTACGCCTCATTTGGCTTGAAATTAAGCGAGGGGAAATTTTACACGCTTGTTAAAATTAATTATTTTTTTCTGTGCACGTGTTGCGAAAAATCTTTGTTCACGAATGGATTCAGGGAGGTCCATTCCATAAAATCCAAGTCCAACTTGCAAAGGGCAGAGCCAATATTCTGGTTGTTGCTTAGGTAGATCATATTACTACGGAAGTACGTGTTTTTGTGAGTTTAAATCACATGTTTCTCAAAAACTGGACGTGTTACAGCATTTCTGAGCCCATATTTGGATTCAGCGTAGCAAAATCTATAAAATCCAACCAGAAATGCCGACGGGAGCGAAAAAAGTTCCGATTTTGCCGACTAGTGTTACAAGCCTAGAACCCACGTAAACCTCAAAAGTTGTATTTCCATTGCATTCTTCATCACGTTTTACATCAAAACCCAAACAAAAATATTAAAAATAAAAACACATTTGAGTTTAAATAACGATTTAGAAATAGATTTTAATTTTTCAACCTTATTTTCCTCGATATGACACAAATGTTACAAAGGACCTTATGCAATGTTTAGCTTGTGGTTACCTCCAAACGTCAAAGCAATCGAGCAACACTGTAATACTGGAACAATATTGTGGATATTGGAAATAGGGGGCTGTGTAACAAAAAAAAAAGCGGGAGTTTTTTTTGGGGGCACCGGGGATTTGAAGGAAACAAAAAACGGTGGTGTTATTTTTGTATAGTTGGTTAAAAATAGTGGATAAATAACGGTTTTAAGGAGTGTATCGAAAAGTAGTTATAAACATTCGATGCGTTATTACGCATAAACTACTGTATATATTTTTAGCGTGTAAGCGCCATTTGCTTTGTTTACATGTCAAAAATGATTATTCGGTTCATTCATTTCCGTTGATAAAGTTGTATTCAAAATGTCGCGAATTGAATTTGAGACTAAAAAGAAAATTCTGCACACTTGGTGCACCGAAAAGGGTGTTACTTACAACCAGATTGCGAAAAGAGTAAATGTTCACCCGGCAAGTGTAAAACGCATCATCGAAAAGTTTGGTAAGGAGTGCTCCCTCAAGGATTTACCAAGAAGTGGCCGGAAACCCGGCTCCAGCAACCCCGATTTGGACCAAAAAGTTGTGGATTATATTCAACGGAACAAATCTGCCTCTACTCGCGATCTAGCCAAGAAGTTCAGGACCAGCATCGGAATGATTCAACGAATCAAGCGCAGGAATGACTTGAAGACGTACAAAAAGCAGAAAGTGCCCAAACAAACTCCGGAACAAAAAGTCTCGTGCCAAAACCAGGGCTCGAAAGCTGTACAGCTGCATTTTGGACAATGTCGACCAGTGCATTTTGATGGATGACGAAACATACGTTAAAGAAGATTCAAGAACGCTACCGGGGCCGCAGTTTTATACTAAATCTGTTGGGGAACGTGTGCCAACCGCAGATACGACTGTTGCGATGGAGAAATTCGGTCAGAAGGTGCTCATTTGGCAAGCTATTTGCACATGTGGCTTGCGTTCTTCAATTTTCTATACAAAAGGAACTATAAATGCTGAGATTTATCAAAAGGAATGTTTGAAGAACAGGTTGCTACCATTGTATAGAAAGCACCAGTCCCCTCCTCTCTTCTGGCCAGATTTGGCATCGGCACATTACGCCAAATCCACTCTACAGTGGCTGACGGAGAATAACATCAAGTTCGTAGAAAAAGACATCAACCCACCAAACTGTCCCCAGTTGCGACCGATCGAACGCTATTGGGCAATAGTCAAGCGTATATTTAAGAAGGATGGTACAGTGTCCCAAAACATGACCGATTTTAAGAAAAATTGGGCAGCGGCATCCAGGAAGTGCACAAAGGTCACTGTGCAGAATTTGATGGCAGGTGTCAAATCAAAGGTACGGGCATTCTACAGAAATGAACATGATGACTAGTTTTTCCGTTTGGATCTTTTGTAAACATGTTAAGCTATAATAAACTGAAATAGTATGTTAATTTTAACCATGTTTTCATGCCTATTTTATTATTTGGAAGTTTATAACTACTTTTCGATACACTCCTTATTACATAAATCACAAGCTTACCTTGTTTTCTTCACAACTAATCTAGGCATCATCGCTTTTAACATTTCCAAAGCATGTATCTCTTTTAGCATTGGCAAAAATTAAATTCGAAGGCTCATCTCCCTCACCACAGCTGCTGTTGACTTTCTACTTTGTTATTTTAACTCTGACATAGTAACGATTTGATACTCATTTCTCTTGTTATCAATTTCATCGCCTTAATCATTCTTTTATTAGTCACTGACTTAAGAGCTTCGAAAAATTCAATTGAAAAATGGAGGTTCCTAAAACGTCAATCGGAAAACCGCGGAAGCGAAATGCAGATAAACCCTCGTTGACTGCAAGTGCTGCCAAGTTCGTTTCACGAGACGTTTTCAAGGCCATTTGCAGAATCGCCGTAGAAAGTTAGTGAGGCTTACAAATTCAAACTAACTTCGATATCGGTTATTTAATAAGGCACCTAGGAACCAAACACACTGGTGTGGCTAAACAAAAAGTAATGGTAGAGGAAAAGTAATGTCATTGTAGTACCCTGAGACATTAATCCTCCGAACTATCCTGAGCTTCGACCTATCTAGAAATTTTGGAGTAATAATGAAGGCTGATAGTTGGTAAATGGAAGGGAGAGTCGAAATCGGTTCAAAGCTTCAAGCAGAAATTGGACAAAAGCTCACAAAACAAGAGCAGAGAAGCTTGTCCAAACCTTGATGGCCGGAGTCAAGCCAAAGGTCCGATAGTTTGGGCGTGAGGGTGAGAATTAAAATCTATTACTGAAAAAGTGTAAAAGGCCGGCGTCAGTGGTGTAGTGATAAGCGTGACTGCTTCTTGGCACCCCAGTGGGTCTAGGTTCAATCCCAGTCGACTTCGGTGGTTTTTCTGAGCCAAAAAAATCTGGTCACGTCTTCCTTCGGAAGGGAAGTAAAGCCGTTGGTCCCGGCTCATATTCATGAGTCGTTAGGTAGGGTCCAGGTGGTGGAGTCGTCTTCCTGGCGACGGTGATTGTCAACATGTGAGGAAATAGGCCGACGTAAAATGAAGAAAAAAAAGGGTATAGTGATATACTTGAGGAAAATAAATGTTGAGAAAAGATTTGTTTGGATTTCTGTAAAACCTATAACGTTCGTGTGATGATACAAAATTTATTTCCGGACACGCTTTACCATAAAAAAAAAAACAGTTTTTTAGTATACAATTCAGAATATAAATAACTTTTCTATCATATTAAGGTCAACATTACCAATATGTCTTCATGCAGTGCATATATGGTGGAACCGAGCTTGAACTGTTACATAAAATTCTCATAAATTGTGACAATATATTTTTACATAAAAAATGTTCTGTCTTCCATATATCGAATACTTTGTCAATATGGGGTCCTGCTGGTTATACTTGATACTCGATCACAATTGTTCGCATTTAATGTATTTAGATTAACTCAAAGTAAACACTTTGCAATAATTGCAAAAGCATTAAAATGATTTGTATATTGATAAATCTTAAAAGAAATCATATTTCCCTTAAAAAAATATCTGCCATGCTCGCACACCGTATTGCTTTTTTCAGATGAATTTTGACTAAAACATACAACAAACATCGTAAAATTTTGCAAGAAGATCTTTACTCCTATTCAGAGGAATTTTCGCATGATCTTCATCCCGGTGTAACTTTCACATCTCCTCAGCCCAGCTTTCACCCAATCTCACGAATGCGAATTTTTATAGTTTCTATCGAACAGGAGTCGAAACAGTTTTTGAGAAATCCCTTACAAAACATTGGCATACGCTTCCAGCGAATCTCTAACGATGACAATTCCAGTTTCAATCGATTGAACCCTCGAATGCAGATCAACGAGACGGGTTATTCCCATCGTTGAAAAGTTATTCCCATCCAGTCAGCCATACTATTTTGGTCCACCTTCTCAGCAATCAAATTTCCAATACGATGCTGCCCGCTGCGCTGATGCGATCGTTGAAACTGTTTAGCCCGTATCACTCAGTGGCTAGGTATGGGAGACACTCATCTTTCTACACTACCACTAATTGGTCACATAAGCCGCCTGAAACATTCTGCATCGTCGAATCAATCTGAGTCAGTTGACGCTGAAGACCGAACGAAGGAGGATCCTCGGAAAGAATCGCTGAGGCGCATACAAAATGA
Organism: Aedes koreicus; assembly: GCA_024533555.2. Lineage (NCBI taxonomy): Eukaryota > Metazoa > Arthropoda > Insecta > Diptera > Culicidae > Aedes > Aedes koreicus. Next base: position 162,178 of record JAHHFK020003750.1, read on the forward strand.
GACCGTTAATTGTGATTTTGTGTAAGTGTTGAAGCATAGTTCCTTTTATTCTTCGAGTGATAGCGAAAGTGTTATTTTAAGTGATCGGCAGTTTGGGCGAGATGGGTTTTCAATCTGAACGACATATTAACAGCTAAAATCAAACATGTTGTATTAGAATATAACTACAATCTGGAAGCGCGAAGAACCATTTCTGAGTCAATTTTGTTTAAATTTGAAGAGATTAACTGTTTTTGTTGATAAGACAGTCTCTAGCCACATTAACGGTCGTTTGGTGTTTATTTGACCTGAAATTCTAGAGGTTACTGATCGCTTGTTCAGGCAACAGAGTAGTGCGGAAGTTATTCGTTCGAAAATGATGACTAAGATATTGAACAAAAAAAAGTTCATTATCACCCTTCCACACAAAATCTGCGAAAATATTGTGATTTCCCAATGATATCTTGAAGCTAGTCCAACGAACTATCTTTTGTCGTGCTCAAACCGCACACAGCAAACCGGTCATTCTGGTTCTTTCGCGCTGCGTGCGCTTACCGGTAGACAGTCTTCTGTAACCTCCATTCGTCGATCGGTGGCGTTTTCGATGTTTTTGAGTTCAGCTGTAAATCGGGTTCCTATTTTACGGAAGCTGGGATTCCCCCAGCAAAACTGGTGAAGTGCGATAATGAGCATATACAGTGATGGCGATGATCGTGAACCGGCTTGAGAGTGTGTATGTCTGTGTCACTTCGATCGCTGGTTTACTGCCGGTAGTGATGTTGACGTAAATTCCCAGCATTTGGTGATGATCGTTGTTGTGTTGTGTCATCAATGCCAGCAATATAAACATTCGTTTAATGTGCTTCGTTTTTTTGTGTGGGTTTGGTGATTTTTTGGTTGAGAAAGAGTTTGAACAAACATAATCCGACGGGAATCTTGACCTTTTTGGGTTCTCAATACATTGGGTTATTATTTACCCTGCTCTTTGTCATAATATATCGTTGAAATGTTATTTGCATTATTTTGGAAAATAAACATCTTGTTTAAAAAGTGCATGCATAATTTTCATGACTTGTCATCTTTATTTCAAATAGTGTAATATTCATATAAAAATATGATCCTTCAAATGCAATTGGTTCTCAATTCAAGACACGCTTTTGCAAAGTGTTTTCATTTATAATTACATCGGTATCATGAAGAAGCCGGTCCGTCAAATTTCTGATCCAGTTGCCTATGAGATTGTTTAGGTTGTAAATTATCTCGACTACGATAAGCATATAAAAAACTTCTGCTTGTTACACTACATACGAATTTATGTATTTTTATTGATAACTCTCAGGTGTGAGGGAGAGTGGAGAGACACTAAAAAAAATTGCAAAAAATGTATTATTGGAGATATTAAAATATTTTTCAAAATATTCGCCACAACAGTTGTCTAGGTGGCAGTACTAATACAGATGGATTGTAGACATAGCAAATCAACATAAGGACTGTTCATTAAAGAAAGTGGACAGCTGTTTCTCATAAATTTGCTTTATACAAATGAAAATCAACAAATATATGACCGAAGTCACCGAAGTTTGAATATTTACTTCCCATTTCTCATAAACGCTCGGTCTTTTTTCTTTATACCTCCCATTAGATTCTGCACAACTTTCTCCGTAAACTTACGTTGTGCTGCAGACCAAATTTTCTTGAAGCAATCAACAGAGCTTGCTTCTCTTCCATCTTTTTTTTTTGTTGGTGCGTAGAACCACTGCGTCCACTGAGTTGAACTTTTGTGGTATACCCCTCCCAAGTAACATTGCCAAAACCATTGTGCTAAATTAAGTGTTATTAAGGTTTTTTCAAAGCTACAAGAAATCAATTTGGTTTTATTATGAGACCAAGATGTGCCAATAGGTTTCATATTTGAGCTAGGTTCATGAGAACCTGCACAGCTTGCTTACAACGATCTCAAAACCTTGTTTTGTTCGATTCCTTTTACTCCTATCAAAGGTTTTATTTCGACTTTATGAACTCATAAAATGCTGTTTTGAAATGCCGTTTTAGGACTCATTAATATTATCTGATTATGGTCAGTTGAAAAAGCATTTTAAAACCATTTTGCCTCCAGTAAATGTATTATACGGAAAATTGGCATTGAGGGAAGTCACCAAATGACCAAATAGTTTTAAAGTAGTAATTGCGAAGATAACTTGGCTTTATGGCAGAATTGTGATTTTTTTTTCCAATCGCCATATTGAAATGTAAGAAATAATTAGAGTGTGGAAAAATAAATGCACCAAATTTTAAATGTAACGCAAATGAACAATAGATCGGAGATCAATTTCAGCATGGTTTTAGATAACCTTATTGAATTGCATAAATTTTCAAGAAATTCATGATTAATTTATCGAATATATTTGTTTTAATTATGTTTTTGTATAAGCTGCGCAACTAAGTTCTCGCTGTTTTTTTTCGTGAAAAAGGAACTTTATTTTGAAAACAAAGGTTACAAACGAGTTATTCAAAGTACTGCCCATCACTAGCTACGACTTTTTCCCATCTTTCTGGTAGAACGTGAATACCATTTCGATATAACTGTTCGTCTTTTGATGCTATCCAAGAATCAAGCCATTTTGAGATGTCATCATATGAGTGGAATTGCTGACCAGTGAGACCATGTGCCATCGAACGGAACAAGTAATAATCGGACGGTGCAATATCAGGAGAATATGGCGGGTGGGGTAGGACTTCCCATTTGAGCGTTTCCAAGTAGGTTTTCACGGGTTTCGCAACGTGAGGTCGAGCGTTGTCATGCTGAAGAATCACTTTTTCGTGTCTGTGCTCGTATTGTGGCCGTTTTTCGTGCAGTGCTCGGCTCAATCGCATCAATTGAGTTCGATACCGTTCCCCGGTAATGGTTTTGTTTGGTTTCAACAGCTCACAATAAATAACCCCAACTTGGTCCCACCAAATACACAGCATAACCTTCGCAGCGTGAATATTCGGCCTAGGCGACGATGTTGAAGCATGCCCGGGCAGTCCCCATGAATGTTTCCGTTTTGGGTTACTGTAATGAATCCATTTTTCGTCACCCGACGACTCTTCCTTTTATGCCGCTGGAGCAGTTGTTCATAGACGAAAAAACGACGCTCAACACCTTTTGGCTTCAAATCGTAAGGAACCCAAGTCCCTTGCTTTTGAATCATTCCCAACGCATGCAATCGCTTAGAAACGGCTTGGCGGGAAACTCCTAATCCTGAACCAAGCTCTTCTTGCGTTTGACACGGATCCTCATCGAGCAATGCCTCCAATTCAGAGTCTTCGAAGTTTTTTGGCCTTCCTTCACGCGGACGATCATCAACACTGAAATCACCGTTTTTGAAGCGACGAAACCAATCACGACACGTTGCTTTACTCAGAGCAGCATCACCGTAAACTTTTTGGAGCTCTCGATGTGCTTCAGCTGCCGTTTTCTTCGAATGAAAGAAGAAAATCAACACTTCCCGCAAATGACGATTATTTGGCACGAAATCAGACATCTTCAAACAGCCAAAATATATAACACTAAACCAAAATCACTGATTTGGCAAAGAGGTTTGTTTACCATATGTCTGAGCTTGGTTTATGACGCTTGAGATGCACAACATTCGACCAGAACTTACTACTGGCGCCATCAATTGCTAAACAGCGGGAACTTAGTTGCGCACCTAATAGTTGTAAACTACAATCATTTATGCATAATTTCCAAGGCGCATTAATTTTCGGCTCTTATCGTGCCAATATTCACCTCAAAGTTAAATGCGTATATGATTTGGGGTTTGATAAGCTTCAAAAAACTCAATTTGTTTTGGATATTTTGCTATGAAACAAAATTGTGGCCATTTAGCCGTATGCTGGTTTTCATGACAGCCAATAGGTTTTATGAAGGTTCTCAAGTGGTCGTAGCATTTATCACTGGAACATTTTCCAAATTTTTGTGGTCTTATAAAGGTTTTATTAAATTGGTTTCAGACCCATCTATAGAGTGGGCCACTTTGTACTAATTTTGGCTGTAAAGAAGCATAGAGGAGGTGTTGGTAGACAAAACAGCTTTGAATGTAGTTTTATCAACAAAGCCGGGAGGAATGCTATACGGCTGGAATACAAGTAAAATTGTTACTTGGGCTGTTAACTATTCGCATCTTAAAGGTTGATCACCATTGGTCAAGTTAACAGCATAAGACGCATCTTCTTCCAGTCTGGCAAAATTAAGTTTATAAAACCCACCATCTTGCCAGGATTTGCAGTCCAAATTTCTTTAGGTTGCATATAGCCACTGTAATGAAATTTACATCTGCACTTGTATACAGCATCACAACTGCTGAACAGATGTTCCGAGGTTTCACGTTCCATGTTGCAGAAACGACAGATATCATTTTCAACCTGGCCAATGTTTGTCAAATGAGATCTACTTGGACAGTGACCAGTTACTAGGCCATATGTACAGAGAACTCTCTTATTGAGCTCCAAGAGAATTTTAATGATTGTGACATTTGGAACTATAAACCTCTTCGATTGAACACACTTTGTGGTGACCAACCAGTTGGCCATCACCCTTTGTTCTTCCCAAGATTTCAGTTCCATTTTTATGGCCCAGTATGATAAACCGCAGAATGGTTCTGGGCCAATAAACTGTGCATTTCAACCTTGTTCAGCAAGCTCGTCTGCCCTTTCATTACCTTCAATGCCACAGTGTCCCGGAATCCAGAATAAATTTACGGAGTTCTCTTAGCACACCTTTTGCAGTGAAAGAATGCATTCCCAGATAAGTTTGGATGTCACACGAGAGACGCGACGCGAGACAGGACACAACACTTATTGTTCTTACAAAACGTAAAAAGGAGGTTTAAACCCACCGGCTGAAAGTCTCTCTAATAAAGATATCTAATCTAGGAGGTTTAAATTTACCTTTTTAGTCGACCGGTTTCGGGCTAGATGTTTTCCATCTACAGGACGATGTCCGACTGGTTACGATGTACAATACTACAAGTATTTATATTGTGTTACAATACACATCGAGAGGAGTAAAACAATATTCTACTGAGATTCCAGTTTCGTCAGATGAAAGACAGAGGAAATTATTGGAGCTTCGTCTTCATTCATCAGAGGGTGTGCGTTCAATTGTGAGGTTTTCCTTACATGTTTAACTAATTTTGAGTTTTCCCAATCCACACAGTGGGTAAGGTTAACAACGTGTGCAGCCACACTCGAATCATTCACTCGTTGATTGTCCACCGCATTTCTGTGTTCTCTTAAGCGAACTTTTAATTTTCGACGAGTTTGACCGATGTATACATCATTGCAGTTTTTGCCGGGTGTTTGATAAATTCCCGACTTTTCAGACGACGAGGGTTTATCTTTGACGTTGCACAGCATATCTTTTAATGTGTTATTACTCTAGTAAACCATTTGGAGTCCATGTTTTCGAAGTCTAGATTGGACGGCGTTTGTGATTTTTGGATAAACCGGAAGGTTGATCTTTTTAAGTTCTTCATTCTCTGGTTTCAGGGTTGTGGCGTTCTGTCTGTGTCTTATTTTCCTTCGTGTTTGCGGAAGGTTTTATCAATAAATAAAAAATTTAGCAAGTTTGGATGTGCATTTATAGTTACCCAACGCTTTGAGTGCCGCTTGGCTGTCAGTAAAAATACAAATATTGTCTATATTTTCTCTTCAGACAAACGTTAACACATTTTATTATTGCAAAAATCTCCGCTCGGAACATTGTTGGATAATTTTCCATCGCCACTGAAATTTCTACTCCAGAACCGGAGATTCCTGCTCCCGTTTTTGTTCCAATTTTGTTTTTAACCATCTGTAAAGAATTTTATGGAACCATGACGAACAGTGGGATCTCCGACTTCCCAATCTATACGTGACGTCTCACATATGTTGGGGTGACATAGGGATGTCATAGTTTTCCACAGGTCGTTCCATCCAGTCTCCATTCATATACATTACTGGTCCGTTTTGAAAGTTTTGCGAAGTACTCAAGTGACTAAGTCTTCAGAATTGAAAGTTTTCAGTATAAATCCACATTATCATTTTTGGTCTTAAACCCCATTTGCTGAAAAATGTTTTTGAACACATCCAGTAAGCACTGGTTGCCTTGCCGATGCTCACTCAACATGAGCATTCCAGTTCAGTTTGGCATCCAGTATCACTCCTAGGTATTTCACCTGTTCACTAAGATGGATTTTCAATTCTCCTAGCTTAAAAGCTTTTAGATTCAATTTCATTTTCCTGGTGAAAGATACAATTACTACTTTTCAGGGATTTATGCTGAGGCCCTCCTGAATACACCAAGACTGGGTAAATTTTAGGGCCCATTGTATCATCTTTGAAATGGTATTGCCAAGCTTTTTTCTCTCCATGATGACTATGTCGTCTGCAAAGCCTACAACCTTTTTCCTCTAAGCTTCTTAGAAGATCGTTTACAATTAAGGACCACATTAGTGGTGAGAGGACTCCTCCTTGGGGATAACTTTTCGTTACCTGTAATTTAATAGACGAACTTTCCAGCTCTGAAGTGATTTCTCCTTTTGCAGGCATGGTATGAACCCAATAATTATGCTCATATCAAAGTTCCTTTTCTTCATGACACGAGGCATAGACGAATAGGAAGCGTTGTCGAAAGTTCCTTCAATATCTAAGAATTTCTTTTAACAAAAGAGCCACAGTATGGAGAGCCGTAACTGTTGACTTACCTGACTGGTGAGCAAACTGAAACTCAGATTGTGGATGCTTGTTCATGTAATTTGTATCTATATAATCATTCAGCACATTTTCCATAGTCAGCACTGATGAAAGACTAATGGGCCTGTAGGATTTAGGAAGCGCCTTATCTCGCTTTCCTATTTTAGGTATAAAGATAACTTTTACTAATGTTTATGTAGAAGAAATATGATTGTCTCAAATCTGCCTTAAAAATATCAATTTATGGCGACAATCAACACTACTTCGCCGTTTTGAAGCATTGCTGGAAATATTCCGTCTGGTCTGCAGGCTTTGTAAGCAGCCTTTCTAGAGCATAATATAACCAAAACTACCAATGCTCTATGGATAAGTAAAAGAACATTTGGGAAGCAATGGGGACTGAAGCCGAAGATGATTCATTGGATTTACTCGGCAATTGTGAGACCCCGGGTTACCTACGCTTCATTGATCTGGTGGCCAAAAACGAAAGAGAGAGTTGCTCAGAGAAAGTTAGAAAGACTTTAAAGATTAGCAACTTTTTCAATCACTGGTGCAATGAGAAGTACACCATCGAATGAACTTGATGCTTTAGATGGTGTGTTGAAAATAGAGCGCTATGCGAATGAAAAGATCTATGAACCTCTTTGATGGTGATCTAATAGGACATCTAAGCATTCTAAAAATTATTAAACTAAATTCTTTAGTTATGAACAACGAACATTGGATGAAAACAACATACAACTTCGACCGTGCATATCAAGTATTTGATCCTGGGCGTGATTCGAGGGAATGCGGTGGTTTGAATCTTTGTCTAGGATGGATAGTTTTCTTTACAGATGGTTCAAGAATGAACAATCAAGTTGGAGCAGGAGTAACTGGTCCAGGGATAGACATGTCAATTCCGATGGGCAGGTGGCCTACTGTATTCCAAGCTGAAATTCAAGCAATTCTGGAATGTTCTACTATATGCTTGCGTAGAAACTATAGACATTCAAATATATGTATTATGTCAGACAGTCAAGCAGCTCTAAATGCTTTAAAGTCAGCAACATGCACATCTAAGCATGTTTGGGAATGTGTTCAATCACTTCGAAAATTGTCTTGTCGTAATCAAGTCAATCTATACTGGGTTCCTGGTCACTGTGGAATTGGTGGAAATGAACAAACCGATAAACTAGCAAGACTCGGATCGTCTCTTCAGTTCGAAGGACCAGAACCCTTTTGTAGTTTATCTGCTACTTCTCTTAGAATGGAGCTCAAAGCCTGGGAATCTTTGAAAGTGAATGAAAACTGGAACAACACTTTTACAGCTAGGCAATCAAAGCGGTTCATTACTCCAAATATGTCTATGACTCGCAAAATACTTGATCTTTCTAAAAAAAAGATCTAAGCATATATACTGGTCTTTTAACAGGCCATTGTTCGAGCCGCTATCACTTGAAGGTGATTGGAAAACTTCAAGATGTTTCATGTCGCTTTTTTGGTATGGAAAAAGAAGACTCGGAACATTTGTTATGCCACTGTCTGGCAATTTTCATTAAAAGAAATCAGTTCTTCGACAAAGGGCTAATAGAACCCTTTGATATTTGGAGAACAAATCCCAGTACGGTAGTGCAATTCATTCAAAGTGTAATGCCGTGCTGGGATAATGCTCTAAGTCAAGCGTTGACGACCACTCCTATCAATAGTGGTACGTCACCTGGACAGAGCTAAAAAAGGGGGATATATCACAATAGATCTAAAAAATGGTCGCAGTAATGAAAATACCCGACAAGGAATAAAATAATAAGGCTGAAAAGATCTCAATGCATTTTCTACCCTGGCTTCCTTAAAAATTTTGTCCGGCCAGTTTTTTGGGGGGTTTTTTTGTTTTAAAGGTTTTTGGGGGTGTCGTTGTGGATTTTTTTCTCTTCTAGTTGTTCTATTTTTGTTTGTCTCTCCAAAAAAAACTGAGGGGGGAGAGTGTTTTTCTATAATTTTTTTTTTTATTTCTCTTTTTTTTTTTTTAAACTCTTTTTTCTTTTTTTGATTTTCCAGTTTTATTTTTTGATCCTATGGGGGAACCCTCTGGGGTGTTGTGGTTTTAGTGGTGTTTTTGTTTTTTTGTATGTTTGATCTTCGTTTTTTTTTTGTTTTTTTTTTATTTTATTGTGCTCAGTAAGTGCACTCCTGGTGGTGAAAGAATTTAAAATCTTACCATTTACCTTTTGAGAAAATGATTCCAATTTCTGTACTGAATCAATATTTCCTCCTTCTTTAAATAACTCCGAATTCAAATAATGTGCATATTGATCCCAGTTAGTTTTTCTAGTATTTCTAAACGTAGTAGTTGACCGATTTCCCCCACTCTATTCAAACACATTGTGTCTATGATCTGACAATGACGTTTCCTCAGAAACTTTCCAATTTGTAATTCTTTCATAAATTGCACTATTGCACAATGTCCGATCTAAGACTTTTTGTCTAATAGCATTTAAAAATGTTTCCCTAACTGCATATGTCTATATTACTGGATGAGAGATATTCCAATAAGCACTCCCCTCGACTGTTGATATCCGTACTACCCCTCAAGGTATGATGCGCGTTGGCATCACAGCCAATGATGAATGACTTGTTGTTTGCTCTGCAGTACTGGACAAATGAGTCGATGCCAGGAGGAGGCACCTCAGGAGCATCACCCGGAAAATAGGCTGAAGCCACTATGACCTCAGTTTTTCCTCTGGTGGTAGGCACCTCAACCATGTTCACAACAATGTCCCGTTTGAAGAATTCTGTAATGGGATAGCAATTCAGTGTTTTATCAACCAAAACAGCAGTTCTAGGCGTACTCTGCTTTTCATCATAGAACAGCTTACACTCCTGTGTTTGAACACCAAGTATTTTTCTTTTATTGATCCATGGCTCTTGAACTAGTACCACGCCCAGCCCCTCTTTTCTAAACCTCCGACTCATAACAGCAGATGCTCCTTTGCATGATGGCGGTTCACCTGCAGGAACTTAGTTGGTTTCATTGCTAAGGGTGGCACGCTCTTTCTTGCTTGTGCGGAGAGCGAAAGACCCATTGATGTTTTTTTTAATGGCCAGAGCAATAAACTCGGCATTTACGGATGGAGTTAGAGTCCCAGTTACACCAGTTTGCTGTAATTTGATCCTTGCATTCAAAAGACACATCACCTTGCTTGTAGCTACATTTTGTAAACCTAGGTTTTACGTCATGTCTTTGTTAGCCTATTTTTTGTAGAAGAGCTTCTTGCAGAGCATTGAGCTGCACTGTCGTTCCATCTTTCTTTCTTTCTTCTTTCAGTTCAGGGCATTTTGGGGGATTTTGGCATTTTTCGACAAAATCGACTTTTTCCTCCTTGAGCATCTCCAACGTAGCAGAAACGTAGTGATGTCAGATCCGGCAAAAACAACAGAACAATGGAAACAATTTCTGTAATGTTTACCGTTGATAGTGTCGTTGTGAAATACGAAGAACTCCTCAAGCCACAGGAGCAAATGGCTTACCATACCAAAACTTGTTTCCCAAAAATTTTCGGTTTGGATGAACCGTATCATAAGGCACATCTGTCCTCTCCAGCGAGTCCAAACTCGCGAATACATGAATGATAAAGACATTGTCCTTACTTTTCAATGTTGGGACCGCATATAAATTATCTTTATCATTGTTGCATACTCAACACAATAAATTTATCATTATTGGCATGGCAGTAGAATCAAGATAATAATGTTTCATAACTTCCGATTGTTATTTAGGAAAGAGACATAGCTTTGTATGTAAACGTTTTCGTATGCAACAAAAATAAACTCAATAATGTCACACATTGTATCTACCTAAAATTTTCTCTTTTGGTTTTGGTTTGGTTTTATCCCTCTTTCTCTTTCTCCCTTTCTCTCTTTTATATGTGCCATGTTTTGTACAGGTATAAGGCTACTGAGATTGATTCAAAATTGAATCAAGTTCAACTCAACAGTAAAAAAAGTGAGTAAATGACACTCCTATTAATACTTTATGCATAAGTATGAATGACATTTACTCATATCTGCTGTTTTCCTCCGTCTATGAGTAACTCCACTTCATGCTCTTCTGAGTTCAATTTGACTGAATCGCACCTCATCGACGCCTCAAATTGTATTAGAATTCAAAACTAAGTGCAATGGTAGTGACATCAAGTGCCCAGAACCACATTGGTCACACCTGAAATCACATCAGGATTCAAAACTAAGCGTGGTGCTGGTGACATCATGTGCCCATAACCGCTTTTTCTTTCCTGAATACAGGATCAAGCAATTATTTAAAAAATATAATACGTAAGAAGGGTCAGATCTCACCATAAGTTGATGAATTGATGTTTTTAAATTATCATCATAATTGAAGTGTGTATATTGCGTCCAATTCTTGCTTCCTGAAATCCATGTTTTCGAAAACTTGTCCAACCATAACTCCAGAACTGTTCCAAAACCTTTTACTAAGGTTCTATGGGACTATTATACTTTTCATATGGCATTTGTTGCGTCCACTACAGACTAGTTGTTATCAAGATAGTCAACATAGTTCCTTTAATCTAAGGATCCCGAAATGTTGTCCTACCATGTTTCCAGAACTGATTCATCCGTTCCAGAAATATTCAATAGGCTCTATGGAACCATAATACCTTTACTTTGAAAGTTTTTGTGTCTTATTCTGACTAGTAGTTACCAAAATACACGACTAAGTTCTTAAAATCCTTGTTTTCGGAACTTCTTTCGGTAATATCTCTGGAACCAGATAACCAATTCAAAAAACATTTTATAAAGTTCTAAGAGACAAAATTACCTTTAACTTGGTTTGTCATTGCATCCATATTAGTTCCCGAAATCCGTAAAATCAGGGAATTTTTGGAAATTGTTTCGGCCATTCTCCAGAACCAAATATCCGAATAATTGATTAACAATTCAATAGAATTCAGTGAAACATGAGAACCTCTTATTTGGCGCTCAATTTGGATGAGTGGTTGCTGAGAAACATGAGTAAGCACCCAAGATCCGTGCATTTTCGGAACTTGTTCCGTCAATATCTTCAAACCGAGATATAAGATTTCAAAAACATTCAATAGCGTCAATGAGACCGTGATTCCTTTCATTTGGTGGTTGCAGCGCTCAATTCGGTTGAGTTGTTGCTGAGAAACACGGCTTACTTTATTTTGTCACATACATACACAAACATAAACATACATACACTCCTACACATATACACACACATACACACATTGGCATTTCATGATCTCGTCGAACTGAGTCGAATGTCACTATAGTTCTAACGACAGAAATTTTCAATTGATTGAAGCAAACATCTCGAGAAGCTGACGGGAAACGATAACATTATTATCATTAAGTGTTTAAATTTTTCGTGAAGGTCACCATTTTTTAGATTGCCATGTAGCACACTAGCCCTGCCGTTAGCTTGCAAGATGATGATATATGCGCTTTAGAAAAATGTAGCTGCCGTTGCATTTTCCGAGTCATGTTTTTGCAGGTATGCGAAGGATGAAGGAAAAACTGAAACTATTTCTTAGCCATCACTGAATACCAACTGACGAGAATATGCAATGGTTAGATGAGGTAAAGAGAAATTTCAATCAAACGAACTATTATTTGCTGGGAAATTTTATTGGTCCTCCTGAAAAGGACGACACATTGATGTGGAGCTGGAATTTCATCCGTGGAAGCAGTTTATTTCCACCACTGACTCCAATAGCCACCGGCTCCTAGCTACTGATTGTTCAACCATCGTCCTCACCACTCCATATGTAACTAACTGATGGAGCTGGTGGCTTCTACTATTTAGGGAGCAAACTATGGAGTTTGTTGGAGAAATTCCAATAAAACGAACTCTTTACCGGGGGAACTTGAATTGATCATCTTAAGGAGGATCCATTTTAAATGGTCCACGTTTGAATTTAAGCGAATCCTGTCCTATACAGAAACAAATTCACTTCCCTTCGTTGCGCATTACTGGCTGCTTGAAAATCCAAAGCTGGTTGCTATGCTGATGGTCTAATCACACCTTTGCTAATATTGTGCAAAAATGCATAATAACCAAGATTAATTATCTTCTAATGACTGTTAACATATATGCTAAAGTTGAAATAGCATAGCATAGCATAGCATTTTCCGACCATACACAATCCTGGGCTGGCTGTTGTACAGACGATGGAAGCGCCAGAAGAGCTGCCTTGGGTGTGACAGGCTCTTCATCCATCGATCTCTTTGCACAACACCTGGCCAGGTTCTTATGATCAGTAAAGGATGGGCGGAAGTGTTGATTAGACGTCTACTTAAGAAGATGCTGAAAACTCATGCAACCTTCTTGGACATCTGAGTTGGAAGCTAGATGGATTTGTGCGGAAGGCTTTCCTGGGCGAGAAAACGTATGTATATTGATATGTATATAGGTCGTTGGGAGTGACGAAGCTAAGAAAGTTTATGCACTCCTTTGTTGTCCTCACAGGCGTTTCTCACTTGTATCCAAGCTCCAAATCCAAGAGTGTAGCGCCTTTTCTTGCGTGAGAGTTGACTGTCGGTTGGGAACATGAGCACTAACTTTTGCTCTAGCCTTTTGCGGCTTATGGTTATAGCGCCATTACTCGCTTTCAGAAAAGAGAAGAAGGACGCGCCGACACAGAGTCATACGTTCATACACATACACACATATAGGCACACACTCTATCACACGCACATGCACACTCACGACACACACACATATTCACATATTCATGGTTTGTGGAAATAGCTTGAGATCGAACCAAATTTGTCAAAAAATGTATGTACGATTAAAGGAATTTCCCCCCGCTGAACAACAAACGTTACGGGAGCTAAAACTCTACTGATACCACAAACATAAAAAGTAAAAAGTACTTAGCTGAATTCCATTTAGTTACGTTATGTTCGACGGTCCAAGAAGTGCACACAAACTAGTTCAGTCAGCGTAAGAATCAAGGGAGTTTTCAACTTTCTACCAAAGTTTCCGCAAACAACACAGTGAACTATCTCCATGCGTAATAGACCGATTATAAGATTCAGATAAGAACACAATATCTATGAACGCGGGAGTCGGATTTTACAGGAAAAATATATCGATCAGCCCAAGCTGGGCATTCGCCACCGGCCACGGTATCACTCGCGATAGACACAAAGCACGCCGGGGTTTCTACGACTTTCGGAGGATTGGTCGGTGTTGACGGAGAAGAATGCGGATCGCGAGTTATTTCCCGTACTTTCCACCAAAGGGTTTCTGAACAGTGATGCTCATGTCTTTTTCGTCTTCAACCAAACGGATTCCGGAAGCTGACTTGTGATCGTCTTCATTTCCTTACTTTGAAATTGTTTGAGAAACTCGAGTGAAAATAATAACAGCTACAAAAACACGCCCGCACGCAACAAGAGTTATCTTCTGATTTTGTATTGGTGGGTTTAAATTGTTGAAACAAAAACGGTCGGGGGGCGGAATTTAGGGTAATTTGGAAGACTTATGTGCTGGTCAACTTAGCGTAATGACACGAAGCAAGGTCGGGCCAGAATATTACCGGATTGTCATGTTGATGAATTAGCGGCAACAGAATTTTTTTTCAGGCATTGATTGACGTAAATAACTGCATTAATTGCTATATTAACTCTGTAAGGCTACGTAAATTTACCGCAAGAGCAAACTACCTGCCAGACCATCGTTTTCAGTGAAAACTTACGTGCCCGCCTAGTCAACATCATCATCTTCACGATCCCGGCAATGCTTTATAGTCCAACTGCGAACACGTTTCGTCGTCCATTATGATGCAGTTCTTATTCTTGGCTAAAACTGTGTCATACAGTTTCCGCGCCTGTGGTTTCACGCTGGCTGCTTGTGTAGAACTTCTCTTTTTGAGTGCTTCTGCTTCTTGTACATCTTCAGCTTCAAACTCTCTTTGGCTCGTTGACGTAGGACTTCGAGGTGTTCAGCTTTTTGGCCAAATGGTGAAGTGAAGCCCCTTTTGCCTTAGAAAAAGCTCGTCCGATGTTGTTGTCCAATTTGGGGTTCGACGCTCCTTTTTTTCGTCCACTTCGTGGCAGGTCCATAAGGGAATAATCTTCCTCGAACTTCCGGATCGCAATACGCACCGCTTTTAAAACCAACGTTTTCCAGTCTCGACAACTTTCTTAGTGATAACCCTGGAATTGTGCTCCACTTGTGCACGATGGCACAGCGTTTTTCATCGGAAATTTTTCCCATCTCACGAAATGCTCGTGAAACTTTGCTGCGAGTTGTGTTCGGTTTGAGAATGAGACGGAGCCGACGGACTGCTCGAATTAAAATTGATTTTCAAATGGCAGCGTTAGAAAAGTATGCCCTTATTTTCTGAGACAGGCTATGCGAGACCTCCTTTACTCATATTTGAAATCTGTGATAGGAAATTACTGCGCATTGAATAAATTTACGCTGCAAAATTAAATGATTAGAAAACACCTTTTATTCCCGTTATTTTCCATAGTTTGCAATTGTTAGAGGATAATGTCTGATAGTTGAATTGATACGCGGGAAAATTTCCAACCGATTGATGTAAACATTTTGAAAATCTTTAATTAATTTGTAACGATATTTCATGATGAACGCTTATTATTAGATTAACATTTCAGTAATCAATTCCAACTGTACGTTATAGAATGAACCGACAAGACGAAACACTTGATTTTGTTTATATGAATATGTACTTTGATGTTAAGCTATTCTTTGTTGAACTATTTTGCAGCTAACATCACGACCAAAAAGCAAAATGAAGTCCATTAGCTTCCATCAAGTTCTCAAAAAATGCTTCTTTAGCTCTCACGATGCTTTCTCGTGTTGCCACCACCTGAGCAGGAGACAACAACATATTAAAACCAAATTTTTATCTCGATAACTGGTCTTGGTATTAAAGAGCTCAGATTAAGATTTAAAATACCTAAACAAAATACCTAAGAATTGCAAACAAAATATCTCTCGAATAACAAAACTTGTTATTTCGGATACCTGGAAATACCTGAGAGGTACTATTTTTGAATTGTCTTACCTCAATTTGGTTTTCGCATAACATTGTGGGATCAATTTTATGGTATTATCCTCAGGTATTTTACCTCTTATGCAGCGCTCTTAAATACCAAGGCCAGTTATCAAGTTATTCGATCCTGCTCGGGTAGTCATACAACATGATTTTTTTAAATAAAAATTAAGGATTCAAATTAAAACTGCGAATTGATTCTAGATAAATTTGCAAAGAACGTCAAAACTCCCGCCACTGAAGCCCAGAATACAAAAAGGAAAAAGAATGAATAAAACAATTAAAATAATCGAATATTTTCCATGTCAAAAAAAAATGTTTTACCTCTTTTGGGTTAAGATAGAAACAATAATACCACTTTTGGATTTTTTTTGAAATTAAAGATTGAGGATTTTCAAACAAAATTAAGAAAAACCATATGGTTCTGCTTGTATGATATATGTATAAAATGAAACAGATGATGAAAAAATTCCTCTCTCCTCTTAGTTTCACTAAAATCAGTCGAAAACAGTCCAGGCGAAGAAGCAAACTTTGATTTCATAATTTCAATAATTCATTAGGCAATTTATACTTCACATTTAATAATTTTATTTTTTGCTGGGAGCCTCCTTATAAAAAAATTTAAAAAAAAATAAAAAAGCCAACAACAAATTTTTTTTTTTTTTTTTTTTTCTTGTATTGTAGTATTATTGTGTTGTGGTGGTGTTGTTATTTTCTTGGAGGAGGAGTGTTTGTTGGGGAGTGAAAAGTTTTTTGTTGGTTGTTATAAATGTTGGTTTTATAAATTACCCGCTTGAACATAATCCATATCCTCCCATCAGCGCGTACTTGGAACGCAAAAATCCAACGCTGTGATATCACCATTCTCGGTGAAAATCCTGCTGGTGCTGCTGTACGAAGCCACTGGCGATGCTGCTGAACTGTCACCAACGCAAACCAAGAAGGAGCTGCGAACCGTCCTGGAACCAAATGGTGATCTGAACAGAACTCGAACCTTGTATCGGGAGTGGCTGGATTCGGCACTGGTAATTCATATTTCTTCAGTTTAAAGCGAACAAGATCGTAATACCTCCATACCCAATTTAAGGAACCCAGTGATGAATTCGATTTGGAGATAGCCACCAAGTTCTTCGTAGAGGAATACATCGACGTCATCTCCAAGTATCAGATCATTTCGGATCATTATTACAGCGCTACGGTCGACAGAGTGCCATTCTCCAACCCAAAAGTTGCAGCAGATACGATCAACAGTTGGGTCAACCAGACTACTCATGGGCGGATTCCATCACTTGTCAGTCCGGGTAAAACAATAAACCAAAATTGTTTTGATATCGTATTACATACCCGTATGTATTTCAGATGGTGTTGAAGGAGCAGTCATTACCTTGGTCAATGCCATCTACTTCAAGGGTCTGTGGACCTATCCATTCCCTGAAAACGGTCCCAAGTTGACCTTCCATGGCAGTCAGAAACAAGTGCAGACCGATTTTATGGAACAAAACGGCCAGTTCTACTATGATGATTCTGCTTCCTTGAATGCTCAGTTGCTCCGGTTGTCGTATCGTGGTGGTAAATTTGCCATGTACATTATTTTGCCACACCAGGGAAGCTCTATCGATGACGTTCTAAATCGTGTTACGCCAAGCACATTGCACCAGGCGCTTTGGTACATGGACGAAACGGATGTCAACGTTACGATTCCCAAGTTCAAGTTTGATTTCTCGGAAGAACTAAGCCAACCCCTGCAGGATGTAAGTGTGATTTGATTACGCCTGTCTTTATGATTTATAATTGGTGAAATTTAACAGATTGGAATTCGCGAGATCTTCTCCCAAAATGCCTCTCTTCCACTTTTGGCTCGTGGAAAGGGAACTCGAAATGAAGTACGAGTATCGCGAGTCTTCCAGAAGGCTGGTATCGCTCTTAATGAAAAGGGAAGTGAAGCCTATGCTGCTACCGGTAAGCTATTTCCTCCAATTTCAAAACATTATCCAATTTTCACACATTCTAATTCAATTGCAGAAATTCAACTGGTGAACAAATTTGGTGGAGATGGCACTCAGATCTTCAATGCTAACCGGCCGTTCTTGTTCTTTATCGAGGATGAGGACTTTGGAACGCTGCTTTTCGTGGGCCGGGTGGAAGACCCTACTAAATGAGATTCCAGCTTTGAACGATAATTTGAATCCTGAAATGTGTTCTGGCGGGATGTTGTCTGCTTCTGGATTAATCGAATAAATTTTATATCTATAAGAAAACTCAAACGTCAATTCTTAGATTTGAAGCAAGCCACAGCCTTTGAGAGTGACCTTTTTTTCTCCTCTTTTGTCGATTAATTTTAAATGTCTGCCCGTAATTAGAATGCATTTGATGCTCAAGGGTTCCTTTGAATTATTTTCCATCGTTTTATTCACACTCGATAAAATTGTACTGTATTCTGCCAACTTCTCTGCTGCTGATCATGGATCGTGAGAAAATGAATCGGTGCCCAAGGAAGCATATTTCAATAAATGTCACTCAGAAACGTGATACAAGTGTTGAAATTACTTTTCGCCATCCCAGGTGCATCTTGACTGTTTTTCTACAACAAACATCGCTAAATCTTACAAGATGTCCTCTACTTCTCTTCAGAGGAGTATTTGCATGATCTTTATTCCAATGAAACTTTCACATCTCCACAGCCCAGCTTTCATCCAATCATCATGAATGCGAATCTTTATAGTTTCTATTTAGTTCACTAGAGTCGAAACAATTTTTGAGAAAGCCCTTACGAAACATTGGTTCCCAGTAAATCTCTAACGATGACAATTTCCGTTTCACTCGATTTAACCTTTCGATGTAGATCAACGACGGGTAATTCCCAACGTTGAAAAGTTATTTGAAACTGATTATCCCGCCACATAAGCCGCCTAAAACATAATCAGTTGACGCTGAAGACCGAACGAAGCAGAATCCTCGGAAAGAACCGCTGAGGCGCAAACAAAATGAAACCGTTAATTGGTGATTTTGTGTAACTGTTGAAGCATATTTTCTTTTAAAGTGTTATTTTAAGTGTTCGGGAGTTTGGAAGAGATGGATTTGTAATCTGAACGACATATTAACAACTAAAATCAAACATGTTGTATCAGAATATAATTAAAATCTTTAGGCGAAGAACCATTTCTGAGTCAATTTGTTTAAATTTGAAGAGATTTACTGTTCTTGTTGATAAAAGAGTCTCTAGCAACTTTAACGGTCGTTTGCTATTTTGCCCGACCTGAATTTCTAGAGGTAACAAATCCTTCTTTTCAAGCAGCAGAGTTATCCTTACGATAATTATGATCGATTTTCCCTCACATGGTTTCATAATAATGAAGATGGCTTGAATACTAAACAAAAAATAAGTTCAATATCACCTTCCGGACAAAAATCTGCGAAAATATTGTGATTTCCCTGTGATATCCTGTAGTCCTATGAACTATCTTTCGTCGTGCTCACAATCCGCACATAGCGAACCGGTCATTCCGGTTCTTTCAAGCGCTGGCTTACCGGTAGACAGAATCTTCTGTAACCTCCATTCGTCGATCGGTGGCGTTTTCGATGTTTTTGAGTTCAGCTCTAAATCGGGCTCCTACTTCACGGAAGCTGGGATTCCCCAAGCAAAACTGGTGAAGAGTGATGTAATAAGTGTCGCGACCGACAGCATATTCAAATTCAGGTAGATTAGCCATTGCCGGAACCGGATTTATCCACCGATGGATGTGGCTTGGATCGTTGCCAAGTAAAGACTGGACTCGGAAAAAATGAAACACACAAAAATGATCACCAAAACTTCATTTTAAATCGGATACTTCTAAAATTTTCAGGGATTAAATAACTATATATAAGCTGTGTTTTTGCATAATTTATTTATTGAATTTCCTCCCCCAAGCTGAATTCTCGTACATTTCTCTTAACACTGCTCATGAGATCTTGGGCGAGGCTTTGTCCATCTTCCTTACACAATTTCTCCCAGTTTTTCTTCAAAGCTTCATCGGTTTTGCATGTTTTTCCGCTTTTTTTCAACTTCTTCTTCATTATCGGCCAAAACTTTTCGATCGGACGAAGTTCTGGTGTATTTGGCGGGTTCGCCTCCTTCGGGACCACATTAACGCCATTCGCTTCGTACCAATCCATTACAGGCTTGGCGTAATGGCACGAAGCGAGATCCGGCCAGAACAGCGTGGGACCACGGTGAGAGCGGAGGAAGGACAGCAAGCGCTTCTGCAAGCATTCCTCTCGATAAATCTGCCCGTTTATGGTGCCGGTTGTAACGAATGGCTTGCTGTACCGTCCGCACTCGCAGATCGCCTGCCACAACAGGTACTTCTTCGCGAATTTGTCCTTCTTTCTCTTCCGGAACTTTTCCGGAACCTCCATACGGGACGTACCGACAAAAAACTCGAAGCCGGGGATTTGTTTAGTGTCCGCCTTTATATATGTCTCGTCGTCCATGACGAGACAGCCTGGCTTGACCAGCCACTCACGGTACAGCTTCCGCGCACGCGATTTGGCCACCGTTTGCTTGTCAGTCCGGTTTGGCGCCTTCCTGACCTTAAAAACATGTAGCACAGCTCGCTTCATGGTCTGCTGGACGAATCACTTCCACGAATTGAGCTTTTTGGCCACGTCTCGGGTGGAAAGGTTCGGGTTATTCTTAAAGTACTGCCTTATCTCCCGCGCCTTCTCTGGGTATTCCGTTTTAGGTTTTCGGCAGCTTCCAGCGCGCCGCTCGATAGTCTTCGTCTCCTGGAAGCCTTTTGCCGATCCATCGGACCAGCATTATCGATCACCGCGCCCAAGATTTGCTGGCGTAGCTCTTCTTGTTTCGAATGCATCTTGAAAACTACTTGACAGATCGCGTACAAAAAGTTTGCACACATAAACATAACACTTTAAACTAGTATTACCCAAAATTTCATTAATTTTTACTCACGCGATAAAAAGGACTCGTACGAAGAGGTCTTGCGCGGCATGAAGTCAAAGCCGGAACTGGAAGAGCTTGGTGCCGACGTTCGAAAAATCAGACGAACTTGCAACGGTGAGATATGATCATCGAGCTGAAGAAGGATCTAAAAGCGAAAAGCCGTTCCTATAAAGAGCTAACCGAGAACGCCATGGGTAACGCGGTGGAAGTGCAAGCCTTGTGCCTGGAAGCGACGCTCCAATGCAAGAACATGGATGAAGTTGCTTCGGAGGAAAAAAAACATAGCCTTGAAGGAACAGTGTGAGTTGAGGGAAGCTCAGATGACCATCCTCATGAGAAAAGGGCCTTGTGAAACGCAAGCTGCGGCGATCAAGCTTCCAATTGAAGCAGCAAAAAAAAGTCTGAAGATCGGGAAAATTAAAGTAGGCTGGTCGGTTTGCTTGTTAAGTGTTTTTCAACAACCGGAGGTGTGCTTCAAATGGCAAGAGTTCCGGTCACATTGCACGAAACTAAAGAGGCCGGACAGAAGCAGACTATGTGAAAGATTTGTGAAAGATGACCATAAGGCACAAGATTGCAGAAACCCACCGGAGTGCCTGATCTGTGCCAAAAAGGAGGCTAAAAATCACGTGACAGGAGGTCCAATGAACCTCAACCACTGTGACACGGCACAACGGCAATCTTTGTCGGAATCATCGAAGAGCGATGTAGTTATTTATTTTAAAAGATCACCTACCACATATATCGACCTTGTGTTCAAAATTTAGAAGAATTTCAAAAAATGTTATTTTTTGAATAAAAAGTAAATTTATTTTCCTTCAAAATGAAGCTTGGTTTGCTTAAATTGGATTGAGATTGAAAGAGCAACAAATATTTGAACAACATTGCACCAAATGTTTGTAGCTTCTGCGCAGAGAAATTGATAAAATTAGCTGACACAGCAACATTTGAACTGCTGGCAAAAAATGAAATCTCAACCAATGATCCTGAAAATTTGAGATTTTGTAGTTCAATGTGTGAGAAAAAGTTGGAAAAATATTTAATGTAAAAAATATGAACATCAATTGTTGAGGTTTTGTCCGACTTCCGGCCACTGTGCAGCCCTACCAACGGAAGAGCAGGTTGGTGCAACTACTCTTGAAATTATTTAAATTGAAAAGTCTCAACACAAAATAAAGAAAAATAGGTTCATAAAAATATAAGTAACCAACCCCGATAAAACCATTTGCATAAAAAAATCAATATAGAATAAACCGACCGGAAGAAACACTTTTATATTTAGCCTTGCTTTGTTTGACCAACTATTTTTCATCCAAAAAGAAAAATGAGGCTTTCCATCATGTTCATGAAAAATGCTTCTTTAGTTCTCGCGATGCTTTCTTGTATTGCCACCAGTTATCATTGTGTATCATTGTGCTAGTCATGCAATATGAAGATTTATGAAAATTTAGGACTCAATTCAAAGCTGGGAATTGATTTTAGATCAGTATGTAAAGGAACGCCCACTACTGAAGCCCAGAATAAAAAAAGAAAAAGAAGAATCAACAAAGGAATAAAAACATGCGTATATTTTCCATACACAAATTTTTTTTTCACCTGTTTTGTATTGAGATAAAAACAATTATACCACTTTTGGAATTTATTAGACATCTAAGATTGAGAATTTTAATACAAAACTAAGAAAAACCAATACAATTTTGTTGCTTTGAAATGTGTTTAAAATTTAAACTACTGATTGCGCAATTTCACTCTCCTCTTGGTTAAAATGATATAAGTAATCTTTAACTATTGAAATCGTTGATTTATTCAGTTCTTATTGCTTGATTTGGAAATAAAAGATTTTTCAATGTAAGCTGTATTACCTAACTTACAGCCTGTATAACATTCTGCATGAATAAGAACCATTCTCGTCTTCTTATGTTTATCACCAACTGCTGATAGTTGAACCTTTACTTCTCACTTAATTGATAAAAATAATTAAGATATCTCTTTGACTCAGACAGCTAAGGTACAGCTTCAAAGAGTGATCAGGCTCGAGATACCAAAGTTCAAATGCCTGATTATTCTAGGAATGTGTTGGAGTAGACATTTGCTCATATCGGAGCATATAGATTTATTCTATCTTCAAATACTTGCCGCACAAATTCATGAAAGCATTAAGAGCTTCACATTATTAATTTTGGTGCTGTTGAAGCTAGATTCAATCATAATGTTGATGTCGACAATAAGGTATGCGCACTGCAAAATCTAGCCATGGTTTATTAGCCACATCTGTTTTTATTTGTCAATAAAAAATTCTCATCAATACTGTTAAGGGGCTGGGGTTGTGTGTGTGTAAGTGTTGACGTGTGGTTTTCGTTGATATAAAAAATTGGTAGGGAAATCGGGGGGAAAAAAACCGCGTGAGCGAAAAAAAAAAATACCTTAGGGGTGTAAATCGTGTTGTATGGAATAAAATAAAATAGGGGGGGTCGGTGCAGAGAGGGTGTGTGGGCGCTGCGGGGGGGGTGTCTCGTGGAAAGGAAAGGGGGGAAGGGGGGGAAAAAAAAAAAAAACCGGGGGGATTGGTTGGTGGTGATCCAAAAAAACATGTTTCTTTTTTTATTTTTTCTTATTTTCCGTCGGCCTATTTCCTCCCATGATGACAATCACCGACGCCAGGAAGACGACTCCACCACCTGGACCCTATCTATCGACTCATGAATATGAGCCGAGACCAACGGCTTTACTTCCCTTCCGAAGGAAGACGTGACCAGATTTTTTTCGCCTCAGAAAAACCACTGACGTCCACTGGGATTGAACCCAGACCCACTGGGGTGCCAAGTAGCATTCACGCTTACCACTACACCACCGACGCCGGCAACCCGAACCTTTCCATCCGAGATGTGGCTAAAACAACGTATTCTTTCTTACAAAAAGTAAAGAAAGCGGCAGGATATAGGTCGTTCAAGGTAATAAAAAAAAGAGAAAAGAAACAAAAAAACAAACAAAAAAAAAAGCGCGAGAACTCTGTACTAACTAATTATGACAGTTTGAATATGTGTGTGTATATGGATGATGAAACAAAAGCCCAAACTGCACTTTCAGTTCCTTTTTTGGCCGCTTTTTTTCAACGCAATTACAAGGGGCAATTCTCAATCCTAATTTAAACGCAAAACTTTTTAGCGATTTTATTTTAAAGGTTTGGCATGGTATGCGTTGTTGTGGTTTGGGGTGAAAAAAGCACCATAACTAGTTTACGTCAACGAGTGTCTGCAAAAACGACTACTACCATTCATCCAAAGCGGCTCAGGAGTGGTATGCAGGAAACAACGTCAACATTGTATCGAAGAACTGTAATCCTACAAACACCGCAGAACTTCGTACCATTGAAAGATATTGGGCTATTGTGAAGCGGAACCTTGCGAAATCGAAAGGAGAGGCACATAATAAGAAAAGTTTTTGCTGAAAAGTGGGAAAATGCTTACACAAAGGTGACTGAGGACACTGTGCAGAACTTAATGGATGGTATCAAATGTTAAGTTAGAACAAACGGATATAACAGATCCGAATAATAATATTTTGATGTAATTGAATGATAAATTTACTCTTTGCTACGATGATTTTATTTCGGATTAATATGGAAAAAAAAAATAATGTTACACTGCGAGTTTTTCTTTGGCTAGATTTTGTTGTCCGCAAATCTAAGAATAAATCAACAATGATTTTTCATAAGGGCCTAACTGCCAAACGAAAACATTTAAATTTTGGGTAATACTAGTTAAGAGTGATATGTTTATTGACAAAATTGTGTGCAAAATTTTATCGCGATCTGTCAAGTAGTTTTCAAGATGCATTCGAAACAAGAAGAGCTACGCCAGCAAATCTTGGGCGCGGTGATCGATAATCCTGGTCAGTCGCACAGATGGATCGGCAAAATGCTTGGAATCCACCATTCCACCGTGTCCCGCGTTGTGAAGATGTACCCAAAGAAGGCGCGAAAAATAAGGCAGTACTTTAAGAATAACCCGAACCTTTCCACCCGAGACGTGGCCAAAAAGGTCAATTCGTCGAAGTGGTTCGTCCAGCAGACCATGTAGCGGGCTAGGCTACGTGTTTTTAAGGTCAGGAAGGCGCCAAACCGGACTGACAAGCAAAACACGGTGGCCATATTGCGTGCGCGGAAGCTGTACCGTGAGTGGCTGGTCAAGCCAGGCTGTCTCGTCATGGATGACGAGACTTATATCAAGGCGGACATCAAACAAATCCCCGGCCTCGAGTTTTTTGTCGGTACGTCCCGCATGGAGGTTCCGGAAAAGTTCCGGAGGAAAATGATGGACAAATTCGCGAAAAAGTACCTGTTATGGCAGGCGATCTGCGAGTGCGGACGGTACAGCAAGCCGTTCGTTACATCCGGCTCCATAAACGGGCAGATTTATCGAGAGGAATGCTTGCAGAAGCGCTTGCTGCCCTTCCTCCGCTCTCACCGTGGTCCAACGCTGTTCTGGCCGGATCTCGCTTCGTGCCATTACGCCAAGCCTGTTATGGATTGGTACGAAGCGAAGGGCGTTAATGTGGTCCCGAAGGAGGCGAATCCGCCAAATACACCAGAACTTCGTCCGATCGAAAAGTTGTGGGCAATAATGAAGAAGAAGTTGAAGAAAAGCGGAAAAACATCCAAAACCGATGAAGCTTTGAAGAAAAACTGGGAGAAATTGTGTAAGGAAGATGGACAAAGCCTCGCCCAAGATCTCATGAGCAGTGTTAAGAGAAATGTAAGAGCATTCAGCTTGGGGGAGGAAATTCAATAAATAAATTATGCCAAAACATAGCTAATATATAGTTATTTAATCCCTGAAAATTTGAGAAGTATCCGATTTAAAATGAATTTTTGGTGATCATTTTTGTGTGTATCATTTTTTCAGAGTCCAGTCTTTTATCAGTTGTCAAAAGGTCGTCGATGCAAGAAGAGCACTTAATATTGCCAAATAAACCGTTACGAATGTCATTAAAGCGCTCGGAGAACTACCAGGAAGCCGGGATCAGGAGGAAACCGAAACCAGGAAACCACAGTGACCGGAAAAATAGTTACCAGCATTTTCAAACGAAATCCCAACCTTTCGATCAGAGATATCGGAAACAAATTGGAAAAGTCCCACACAACAATGCAAAGAGCATAGAAACGAGCCGGAATGTAAACATATAAGGTTACAGAGCTACCAAATCGAGATGATTAGCAAACACATCAGCCAAAGGAATATCGCGTAAGTTGAACACGAGTTTGTAGACGAATTTTGATTGCGCCGTAATGGACGATGAAACATACGTCAAGGCTGATTTCAAGCAGCCCTCAGGTGAAGAGTTTTATACGGCTACCGGAATAAGAAAGGTTCAAGATAAGTTTAAGCAGAAAAAAATGTCAAAGTTCTCGAAAAAATACTTGGTTTGGAAGGCGATATGCACCTGTGAGCTTGAAAGCGAAAGTTTCGTGACAACTGGCACTGTCAACCATGATATGTATGCACAGGAATGCTTGCAAAGTCGCTTAAAGCCCGTTCCGTGCTGTTTTGACCAGACCTCGCTTGTTGCTGCTACGGAAAAATGGCTCAGAAATTGTATACCGCCAATAGTGTGCAAATTGTACCCAAGGAGAAAAACCCTCCAAACTCACCGGAACTGTGCACAATAGAAAAATATTGGACAATCGTAAAGAGAAACATCAAGAGAAACCTCACGAAAAAACAAGTGGAAGTGAAAACAGTTCAAGGTAAATTGGCGTTCACCATCCAATAAGGTACAAAACTTGATGGAAGGAATGAAACTTAAAGCCTGACAGTTCACGTTTGGAAAATCGGAAGCCTAATCAAATAATATTCCTGTGTTTTGTAGACGATAAACTTCAAAAAGAAATAAAGATTTATCATAGATATATGATAAACTAATCAGTGGGCACTTAACCATATTTGATCAATTTTTGAACGTTCCACCCTTTAAGCCAACCCCTGCTTGATGTAAGTGTGATTTGATTACGCCTGTCTTTATGCTTTCTAATTGATGATATTTATCAGATTTGAATTCATGAGACCTTCTCCTCAAAGCGAGGCCTTTGCTGCTACCGGTAAGCTATTTCTCCAATTTCAAAAAAAATTATCCGATTTTCACACATTCTAATTCGATCGCAGAAATTCAACTGGTGAACAAATTTGGTGGGGATGGCACTCAGATCTTCAATGCCAACCGGCCTTTCTTGTTCTTTATCGAGGATGCGGACTTTGGAACACTGATTTTTGTGGGCTAGGTAGAAGATCCTACTAAACGAGATTCCAGCTTTGAAAGATAATTTGCTTCCTGAAATGTGTTCTGGCGGGATGTTGTCTGCTTCTGAATTGTTTGAATAAATTTTCTATCTTTAAGAAATACTCAGACAAGCATTCTAGATTTGAAGCAAGCCACAGCCTTCGAGAGTGACTATCTTCTCTCCTCTTTTGTCGATTAATTTTAAATTCCTGCTCGTAAATAGAATGCATTAGGTGCACATGGGTGCTTGTGGATAGTTTTTCATCGTATTATACACACTCGATAAAGCTGGGCTTTATTCTGACACCTTCATTGCTGCTGATCAAAGGGATAAATGGATCGTGAGAAAATGAATCGGTGCAGAAGGAAGCATATTTCAATGAAATGTCACTCAGAAACGTGATTCAAGTGCTGAAATGGCACCGGATGACTTTAGAATTAAATAGTTAAATGCATCACAAAATTAATAATTTACCATAGGAATTTTTGTGGGCGTTGTTTGCCTTTATCTTATGTTTCTTCTTCGAATTTATTGACATTTCATCATATTGAAAAATGAATGTATTCTTTCGACTATTTATTATTCTCCTTTTTTTCTTAGTTTATCCTTAAATCTAATAAAGGGTGTCCACGATGAAATTGCCACACACAAAATTGACCCGCAAAAATTGAGTTTTCATCCGATTGCCATCATTTGTCCAGGGATTGAGAAATAACTATTAAACTTCATTTACTCATCTTAATCGTATTTTATTTACAGTCCATACGCAAATGCCCGCCCCTTGGCCTTAACCCCGGCCATAAGATTCTGCACAACCTGTGAATCAACCGTTTTTTGCATGTAAACCCATACTTTCTTCAGTTCCTCGACTGTCTTCACTACCTGAGGTCGCTTGCCGAAGGTGCTGCTTCATAATCGCCCAGTACTTCTCGATGGGGCGGAGCTCCGGAGTGTTGGGAGGGTTGAACATTTTCGGCACGAAATTGACCTTATTGTCCGCATACCACTTCAGCACGTCCTTGGAGTAGGTGGCATACGAGGCCAAATCCGGCCAGAAGATTTTTGGGACGTTGTGGGCCTTCAGGAGTGAAGGCCAGCCGCTTCTGGAGGCACTCTTTTATGTACACCTGTCCGTTCATCGTGTCCTGGGTCACGAAAGGTGCACTCCGCTTCCCGCACGTGCAGATGGCTTGCCAAACCAGGAATTTCTTCGCAAATTTGGACATCTTCTGAGTGCGGACATGCTCCGGAACGCTGAACTTATCCTTGGACGTGAAAAACAGGTTGCCGGGGATCTGTTTGAAGTCGGCCTTCACATATGTTTCGTCGTCCATGATGCAGCATTCAACTTTCGTCAGCATGTTGAGGTAAAACTTCCTGGCACGGGTTTTGGCGGACTTGTTCTGCTTTTCGTCGCGATTAGTGGCCTTTTGTACCTTGAACGTCTGAAGCCCAGCCTTAGTTTTGGCCTTCTGGACAAAACTTCGGCTTAGGTGCAGCTCTTTAGCCACATCCCGAACGGAGGCGTTCGGATTTCGGTTGAAGGCCCCAACTACGCGGTTGTGATTTTTGGTGTTGTACCGAATACTTTGTCCTTCACTTCTGGGCTTCCGATCGGTGGTCAACCGTTCCTCGAACCGCTTAATCACTCGCGACACCGTGGAATTCGCGATTCCCAACGTTTTAGCGATGGAACGATGCGAGAGATCCTTGTTCTCGTGATGAATGCGCAAGATTTTATCACGCACGAGCTGTTCTTTCGACTCCATTTCCGCGAGTTTTGATCACAGGACTTTAAAACTTGCAGGATGTAAATAATGCACTATGAACTAAATCCACCCAAATTTTCATTAAATTCTACCCAACGGTTAAAAAGTTAGAGCAATTTCATAGTGTGGCAATTTCATCGTGGACACCCTTTATTATGCTCCAGAAACCCTTACGATGGGGAACTAATGAATTTTGCAATGGTCGTAGTAGCAATAAGCTTAGAGAAATTATCATAATAGAGAGCTCACTCCGAAGCAAACATTACATCATTCATACAGCTCCTCTTGTTTTTATGACGGCCAAAGAGTGAACAACCACCGAGCGCATTTCATATGTTCACTCAAGTTGGACTCTTAGCTGTCAAACTACCAAATCAAGTTATTTGTTTTTGTTATCTAAAACACCTTGGTTACAACAATCCACAAAAGGTGTGCAGTACGCGAACGTAAAAGTGTATCCTCGGAACCGAGTACGGAATCGTGTATTAAAATATTGTTGAGAAATTTTTTTTTTATTACGATTATTAAATGAATGCATTTTAAAGATTTTGTATTTTCGAGCAATTTTCGAGAGGTCTGGCTGTATGGAAAGTGTTTTGTCGCGTTGAACAGTTTTTTTTCCGGATGTAACATATGTTCAGATAATTTCGGCGATGAGGATTTTGTTTGTAAATCCTTTCAATAAGAGTCAATTGTATGTTATGAAATTATAAATTGAAAAATGCATGTCCTTATACTATTCTCTAATAGACTCCGAGCAACATCAGCTCCTGCATACCTATTAAGACATTTTTCCGACGTAGGAACAGAAGAAATTCTTGATGTGGGCAGTCGTGATGATCCTGACATCGTTGGAGAAAGTTAAGACATCGTCTGAGAAGTTGTGGTTGGAGAAACAACAAGCGACCCTGAGATTCATCTTTAGGAGCGCCGAACTAACCAGCATAAGACCATGAACAGCATTGAGCATGACCATGCTTATCTGGCAGGACCTGGCATGTACAATATGCAAACAAAAGTTTATCCACCCGCAGTGAAAAATTAAATGTCTTCCAAAAAACCCACAAGAAAATTAAAACACGGTTAATTGTTGTTTAGTTTATAATTATTTATGTAAAAATAAAGCCAATTCAGTTCAAAATAAAAAATAAAAGTTCTCTTGCATTTGAGACATGATGTTAAGAAAAAGTTAAAAAATAACGCAAAAAAAGTACAGCCACCCCTCTGACTCACATAGTTTTAGTACTTCGTGTGACCACCTTTGGCTTCAATTTCTGCTCGGCATTATTGTGGAATCGACTCAACAAGCTTAGCAGTTGTTTTCGGGGTGATTTTGTCCCATTCAGTTGAGATTACCTGCCGCAATTGCTGGATGCTTGTTGGTTTTTGCTTCTGGACCTTAATTTTCAAAATTGACATTTAATAGTTGAGATGCTCGATCGGAGTAAGGTCGGGAGACTGTGTCGGCCATCCCTAACCCTGATACGCTTTTCCTTGAATCACTGCGAAACCAGCTTTGAGGTGTGTTTCGGATCTCCGTTTTGTTGGAACGTATATCTGGGCCCCAACTTTAGCTTTTGTGCAGACGCTGGTAGTTTTCGCTTCAAAATGTCCAAATAAACCTCCTTGGTCGTGATTCCATCAATGAACTCAAGTTCTCCAACGCTGGATGTAGCCATCGATCCCCACACCATGACTCTAACTACAGAATAAAATCAAAGTCATGCTCAGCTGGTTGAAAAATCAATGTTGGTAAAGTAACTCACCACCGCCATGCTTGACTGTAGGCCGGAAACACTCTTTTTTTTTCAAACTTTCACCGGTTCGTCGCCATTTTCTTGTGATACCATCAAACCTAAACAGCATTACTTTTGTCTCGTCTGACCAAATCACCTTATTCCAGTCATCACTGGTCCATGAAATGTGGTCCTGGGCCCACTTCAATCTATTTTTGATATATTTTTTGCGGAAAACCATGGTTTCTTAAGTGCTACTCTGCCCTTAAGACCTTTCTTATGAAGACTATTTCGTACGGATGGTGATGACATTTGTATAGCAAACTTGCTTTCAATCTGTTTCGCAATTTTCGGAGCTGATAGTTCCCGGTTCAGCTCCGCCTTCTTTACGATAGTTCCTTCAATTCGGCCAGTTGTCTTTGAAGGACGCCCCGATCGCTTAGCTGGTGAGATAGAACCACGCTTTTTCTGCCGCGAATCTTTGTGAAGCTGGACAATATCGGCAATTTCATGGTTGCTTTTGCCAGCTTTGTGATGTTCAATAATCAAATTTCGGATACTGAGCGAAATTAGTTGTTTTTTGGGCAATTTGCAACAAATAGCTTCCAATTTGGAAAAGAAACTGACATTTTGAACATGAAAACTCCAAGAGCACTAAAGGACAGCTAGATACAATGTTGACATTCGAGAATGTTGCAGAATACACACTTAAACTCTGTAAAACACACTTAAATCGTAGTATCCGTTTGGGGGTAGATAAACTTTTTTTTTCCCTTTTTCATAATTCATCACATAAAATCCCAAGAATATGAAGTAGAAAGAGATGTCCGCTCATCATTGAAAACGTACACTGACGGAACTTTCAACACTTTCTTTTCATATCTTTCATTCTAGCAAACATTACTGTCCACTCTTGGTGCCTCATGGTGATGTGCAGACATCTCCTTCTACATCATAATCGTTACTTCACCGGATCATCCGAACCAGGCAATAATAGAGAGTTCAACGAAATTCCGTCTACATTTGCTGCAGCGTCCAAAATCAGCCGCACCTCTCACGGTTTCTTCGGGCTGCAAACCACTCCTTACGGAAGGTACCAGATCCGTCGAGAGTTGGCGATTTCATCTTCTGTGGCTAGATGCGCAAAGCCTTTTCCTTGGTATACCTGTACTTGATACCTGGAGAAATCTCTACAGAAACTACAGACGGCGCAGGACCATCGGGAACCCATCGGAGAACTTTCCGTAATCCGAGGTTCAGTTAAGACCAGTTTTGAAACGGTTCCCTATTCTTTATGTCGTCTCCTCTATTATCCTCTGTGCCCTTCCGTCCGTTGCAAAATACAGAATGTCTTTGCGGCTCAGTTCACTGCCCTCAGCGTTGAAGTAGTCTCTAACTAGTCGCTCAAACTTTTCCTCAACTTCACATTCGCACACTGATTTTGTTTAGCTGCGTCCGGACTGCCGTATAAAGGGTGTCCCACATCAAATTGCATCACGGAAAAAAAAGCTGTAGAAAAGTAACCCATTGCATATTTTCTCATGAAAATTTGGGTAGAAGTAGCTTAGAGTGTCTTTCTTTTTGTTGTATTTTTATTGCTATCAAATTCTCGAAAAATTGGAACAAATGGCGTCACCCGAAAAGCAACGTAATGAATTGATTTTGGGCAAGAGGGGAGTGCATACGTACAAGGTGCAGAAGGCTCCAAATTGTGAAGAACAGCAAAATACGGGGGAAAGTCATGGGCCCGGAAACTGTACACCTGAATGCTGACGAAGCTTCATTGTCTTATCATGGATGATGAGACTTACGTCAAGGCGGACTTCCGGCAGCGTCCGAGGGTACTGTTCTTCACTGCCCAGCACAAGTTTGATGTTCGGGAGGAAGTAAGGAAGCAGAAACTTTCAAATTTTGCCAAGAAATACATGATTTGGCAAGCGATCTGCTCATGTTTCAAACGAAGTGCGCCGTTTGTGACTACCGGGACTGCAAACGGGGAGATCTACATCAAGGAGTGTCTACTGAAGCGTCTGAGTCCTCTGTTGAAGCAACACGAGGGCCCTACAATCTTCTGGCTGGATCTATCTTTGTGCCACTATTTTAATGTTGTCATGGTGTGGTACGAAGCCAACGGGGTTTTTTTTCGTACCCAAGGACATGAACGCACCGGGATTAAGGCCCATCGAAAAATACTGGGGTATAATGAAGCTGGCACTACGGAAGCATTCCAAGGAGGTCAAATCTGAGGAAGACATGAAGAAAAAGTGGGTTTTCGTACAGAAAAAGCTGCAGCCAGATGTTTTACAGAGCCTACGGTACGGCTAAATAAATATGCCAATACCTTACTTACTTACACCCTTTACACACCATCCCAAGCGAGTTTTAGTTGCTTTGACACCGCTTGTTCGCTTCTTGATTCTTAACGGCACCACCAACTGCAGGTTCCAAAGGCCTACGAGTAGCTTCGGAGTTACGTTCTCGTAGCTACTGCAGGGAGCCCTTTTAGGTGAGGATGATCCTTTTGCAGTTCCTCGAAGCATAGTGTCTCGCTGGTTACTACGGACAATGATAACAGCAGTGAAATCCGGAAGCGTATTATCAGTGGAAGTCGTGCCTGCTACGTCCTTCACAAGCAACTGCGGTCAAACAAATCCCGTGCTAAGTGTATCCTGTATACATTTTTTATATAAGACCGGTTGTTCTCTACGAACATGAAAGGTGGACAATGCAATAAACTTGCGAGCACTCGGAGTTTTTGAGCGAAGGGTGTTAATAATCATCTTTGGCGGAGTGCAGGCGAACGGAGTCTGGAGGCGGAGGATGAAACCATGAGCTCGCGCAACTCGCAGACAAACCCAGTATTCGTAAGTTGGTATAAGTCTGGAAGAATACGCTGGGCAGGACATGTTACGAGAATGACTGGCAACTATCCTGTGAAAAGGGTGTCCGATTGGAATCCGGTTGGCACAAGCCGATGAGGGGCGCATCGAGCAAGATGGTTAGACCAGGTGGAGCAAGATTTAGAGAGTACAAGGTGCCCATGGAATTGGAGGGGAGCAGCCGTGAAACGAGAACGTTGGAGGGATATTGTGTATCAGGTAGTGTTATAATGGCATTATGGCATGAAAATAAAATAAATGCTATAAATCAAGCCAAATGGTGTCTTCAAAAAAGATAATAAGTAATTATTTTGCCCAAATTCGTTGGTAAAAAACTTGGGAATTTTAAACCCAAGAGGTAAAAAATTGCTTCGATTAAAAAATCTTTCTGGCGTATAAAGTTGTTTGACTTGTTTTGTCAAACAATAATAAAGAGCCATGCATTTGTCGATAGGTATCAATTGGTATCTCAGGGTGGGTTTGACTGTGGAACTACCTGCTTCTAAAAAAATAAAGTTAGTTTACGCAAACTTATTTTAAACACTTTTTTACCGCTTTGTTTTCAATAATGCCCCACAATTCTAAGAGGGGAAGCAATCATTTGTGAATAAATTGAAAAAGCTGTTGCACTTTGCGTCCGCTATGCATCTGTAGAATTTCTCGGCTATCGCTGCTGCCATTGCTTTGTCGGCACAAGTTTTCGACTTTCTTTTTCTAAACTACCAGAGCAGCGTGATGTATCTGCATTAAAATGCGATCGATGCAGTTGCAACAGAAGGGGAAATGCACCAGTTTTGGTCATGTTTCAAGTATGGCTATGTTTTAACGGTGTGTCACGTTTCTTATTGATTGAGGTTAAAATGCATTTATTTCTAAAAATTCTGCATGGCCAAAACTGGTACACTTACCCTAACAGTAGCAAATAGAGAAGAATTTGAAACCAGCCACTCAGTTTTGGTGTTCCGATTCGATTTGATTAGCTTCCAGTGAATAGAGTTGGGGGACGGTGGTACTCGGACAACATCAGCTACGCCTCCGATTGGCACGAAATCAATATAATGACTGCCGTGTCTTTGCGCTGTGAATTAGCTCGATGTTAATATTGATGATATTATTTTTCCCGAGAACACACTGGAACGGTGGGAAGGAAAATAGCTTGGATTAGTGTCACGGGTAGGGACATCGATTTTTTCCTATGCACAATCCATTTTCCCAATCTATGGGGAAAAGTAGGAGAGGTTGATGGCTGAGTAAATGTTGGTGGTTTTGCGGTGATGGCAGAGAGGCTCCAGGTCGTGCAAATTTGCCATCATAAAGTTATTAGGCCAAACGAATTGACATCCGCTTAAAATTCGTTTTCATAATGAGTGCCACTTCGATAAAATTTATTTATTGGCTATTCCGTATGCTACCGTTTTAGTGGTTATATTTAATAGCAGTTAATTTTTAACGAGCCAGTATCAATGCAATTATTAGACCGACGAGTCTTTGCGGTGTGTGTTTATGTGCAATTTGTTAATTGTTCGTAAAGTGGTTTAATGATTTATATGGCTAAAATAATTTGAATTATGAAAATGCAATTCCAGTCATGCAGGATCATACACCGATATTGATCAATTTCCGAAAGTACACACCAACGAGTAATCCAATCAAATGAATCTTTGCAGGTAAATATTCATGTTCCATCCTTTTCGTTAATACTAAGAACAGTGGTACCTAGCAGAGAAGAAAAAAAGCAATCAATATCGGTGCCAGCAGCTGACCTCGCGTGTATGATTCGTGTATGAGGGTATCCGTAATTGCACTATGAATAAACTGGAAAATCGATAATCTTGTGTTTGCGATTTGTGGAGTGGAAATGAAGCACCAAACCAGTTCTTGATTGGAAATGAAGGTTAAAGCTAAATTTATTTTAGCCTCTACAAAGTAACTGACAGTAGTGCAGTTGCTATATTGGACCAAATGTGCAACAAGTGGAGTGATTTGGTAGGCGCTAGCAAAGTTATGAGGAATCAGTTTTCATAAACAAAAATGAGCAAAATGAGTCAATTTGGCCATGCAAACAAACACCACATTCATATCAAGTTTTATTTGTCGTCAATCATTTGTTCCATTTTTGCTTAACATTAAAGAATTTTTAATTAACTATTCGCTAGTTTGCGTAAAAAATTAGAATTTTAAATGTGTTTTTAATTTAATTTTTTTAATTTTCATTTTAAATGTGTTTTTATTCATTGTAAAATCAATTATTTCGCCACATGTAATGAAACAGGACACCATTCAATTGGAAGGAGAATTTTTGGCATAATTCGTTCTTTGATTATTAATAGAAAATAAGTTTTTATTTCTTTGAGAGCGAGTAGGAGCAAGAAATTTAAATTTTCTAAAATTTCAGGATGGAGCGCGGTGTCACACGTCAATATAACGAACCACAACAATGGCTTTTGGAACGATAACATGAAGTGAGTTTTGCAACGATAGTATTGTCCCCCTAGAGTCCAGGTCTTCATCCGTTGGATTATTCGGGATTTGGGCATATGTTGAAGCACGACCTGCAAATGCAAAACATCAACACCCCTAGATGTCAAGAAAACCCTGAAGTCAACCATAACACGCACATGGCAGTCAATGTCAGAGGGACTACGTCCAAAAGGCATGCTCTGGCTTCCGGCGTCGGCTCGAGGATGTTAATTAATAAAATTGGAGGACACATTGAATAAATTTGTTTTTAAAAGGACTTTATAAAGATAACTGCTGGGACTAGAAAATATTTGATTCTATTGCTTGATTTAGTTGAAAATGGGATTTGAAAGAAATAAAACAAATTTTCGCATCTATTTTCTGCCGCACCCTGTACATCCAGGCTGAGTAAACTGGTACGCACTAAAAGACCTGTAATTCGTGATTCAAAAAGTTTAAAAAGTCCATCAATGGTTCCTTTACAGTACTTTTATTAAAACTTCAAAGTTACAGCATAAGATGGCTACATTTCTCCAGTTCGAACAAAATCTTGAACCTTCCTCTTGATGGAGCCCATCAGCGCCTGCACAGTAGAAACGGACACGGAATCAGCCCATTTCTTCCATTTTGCCCGTATTTGCTGGATGTTCTTGACTGCCCTGCTGCTTCGTCGAAGTAAGTGCTTTGAAATTGCCTAGTATTTTTCGATTGGTCGAAATTCCAGGCAATACGGAGGATTCACTAGCTTGGGGACAGAATCGATCTTGTTGGCAGGCTACCACTCCAGATTAACCTTGGAGCAAAGATGACTTTGCCCCTATGCTTGCGGATGAATGGCAATACACGCTTTTTCAGGCTTTCTTCGATGTAAACATGGGATGTCATCTTCGAGAATGTGACAGATGGATCCGTTTGTAGGTCACAACTGCAAATCGCTTGCCAAATCATGGCCTTCTTTGCGAACTTGTCGGCAAACACGAGCTTGAATTTTCCCGGCACTCCCTTTCGTCCAGTCACGATGTAAAACTTTTTACCGGGAAAATGCTTAAAATTGAGTTAGACGTATGTTTCGTCATCGATCAAAGTGCAGCCTTTGTGTTTCGTCAAAACACGGTCGTACAAGAGCTTTGCACGCTTTTTGGCCACGGAAGTCTGCTTCATGTGCCGATTCGGATGTTTACTGGCTTTGTACGACTCCCTGGCAAAGATGTTCCACACCGTTTGAAAGTTAGCGTTGTACCTTCTGGCCACATCTCGGACGCACCTCAACACCTTGCTGCGCAGCTGACGATCTCTGGTTCTAGTTGTTTTGTTGGACCGTTGATTCCTTTCTACACTCAGGGTTTCCTTGAAGGTTTTGAGCACTCAACAAACTGTTGTTTTTGGCATCTTCAGCACTTTAGCCAGCTTGGAACCAGACCACTCCGAATTTTCCAGGTGTTTGTGCACAATATTTTTTCTTTTTTCGAGTCCCATTTGACGTTATTTTTCAACGCGATCGACTACTTTGATCAAACCTGTACCAGTTGATTTCTATAGATGTGTAAACAAACCACTGACATAGATTTTTGATTCCTAACACTAGAGGTGTGTATGCAGCGCGCAAGGGGCTACCAATTTACTTTTAGTCGGCCTTTAGTTACCTTTATCTATTACGTTAAAGGAAAATGTTAAAAAATTTATAAAGTTAGTAGATGTTGATCTCCCGTTTACAAAACCATGCTGTTTAATAATATTCAATATTATAACTTTTAGAATTTTAGAAACATGTGTCCAAAACCTTAATTTTTACGTAATTTAAATACGTGAAATTTTGAACACGAAGAATTTAAACCGTGCAATCAAGTAAACAAACGAAAGATGACAGTCACACGCACAGCATGTTATGATGAACACATTAAAACCATCACACATACACACAACGCAAATGTACGTAGATAGCTTATTTTCGATACATTCCTTATCATAATTTGTTTGGTAGAACGCACCCACTGGTTCTTCCTTGCGTTGATTACGCGTTAAAACTTACCGACGACACAATTTAATCTATTTTTGATAACTACATAGTTTGCATTGCTGAAATCATCGAACGATTCGAAAAAATGTCTATCCAACGTTGGGTTTTCTTCGTGTATAAATATTGAGTATTAAATAGCAGTGTGGAACGCTTCATTCTTCCAAAGGGGCGAGTATGATTCGGATACGCAGAAATCAACCGACATATTTTGAATAACAAGTCTAAATAGCAGTTGTTTTTATTTTAACGGGATTTACTTGATTTAGTTCTAAATCAGCACTTTTGACAAATAGAGTATGTAGCGTTTCGTTCTCTCCTACAATTGGTATCTAGAAAGATTCATTTTCTTCAAATAAAATGCTATGTCCTTGGGTTAAACCCCGTATGCACGGCGTTCAATATGATCTAATACAAATTTTCATCATTGTGTAGGTATGCGCCATGTACATATTCTGTATTGGTATGGGGGTCAGTTTTGGTGCGTGGTTTTGACATTCTGTCAGTTGCTGTTCGTTAGTTGCGCGCAATGCAAGAGTATCGAGACATCGTAATTAAACGTTTTTTGAACGGTGAGCGGCCCGGCGATATATTCCGGCTGCTGAAATCACATGCAGTCAAGTGAAAATTTGTCCACACGACAATCAAGCGATATCAGGAGACTTTCTTGACCGATGGCCATGCGAGATCCGGTTAGCTGCGTTCGGCGAAGTCGCAACGGGTTATCAAGGTCGTAAGCAAGCGGATTCGTCGCAAAAAGAACCGCTTAATCCAAAGAACGGCGACTGATCTCAACGTGTCCATCGGGGCCGCTCACACAATATTCAGCAAGGACCTTGATTATAAGGCATTTTTTTTTGACGAAAAACTGTTTTTGCTGCAGCAGCCGTACAATGTGCAAAATGACGGGGTGTGGGAACCAACGAGGGACAGCATTCCAGAATCCAAAATAAACATCCCTCGGTTCCAAAGTTCAGCGTCGCTGATGGTTTGGGGACCAGTATGCAAACGTGGTAAGCTCCATTTGATGCTTATTGAAAAATTCGTTAAAACCTACGTGGCGTACTACAAATCTGAGGCAAATCCTCTTAGAAAATTTAATTATTAAATACCCGGAAGCCTTAGAATAATTAAAGAAATCTTGTGAATTTCAGTTAGTCGTTTCAAACGTTAATCTGTTGGATACAGAATGTCCATCTTTCTTCAAATATTCGTTACCACCTTGCTTGTCATTGATTTATATCTGTGCTGAATTAGCTCGAACTATTGCATTGAATAAGTTACTGGAATTGGAATTGTTGAGAGCGTTTGAAACATGTGCTCTTTCTTGGATTTTGTTTTTGAATTACAATTCAAAAAGTTTACGAAATATCATACGTCTATTCTCTGAACATAAGTTTATCGTGCAGTGCAATTTCTGCCATTTACCCTAGAGTCGAGTCTATTCATTTGCAGCTATGAAGCTTCAGAAGTTGATCCTCAAAATATGATACAAAGTGGATTTTTAACCGTTAATTATACACACAACTATGTCGAACACACAATTTCTCTAAAGGGTGTTGCGATCAAAATTATTTATTTTGTTGTGTTCCGATCAAAATTTGGTCAAACAGTAATGTGTGTGAGTCGATAAAAGCTTTTATTAATAAGTCAATTTTTTTTTCTTCTTCAAGTTCAGTTAATACAGAATACAGGAGAAATATTCAGCTAAGCTTCCTTTTTACCGAATGCGAATTGCCGAGTCTTTCGTTTAACACCTGACATAAGATTTTGTACAGTCTTCTTGTCCACTTTATTCGCCCCAGAACGCCAGTTTGCCTTGAACTGTTTCTCGGTCACAACAGATTTTTGAGTCTTCTTAAAGTTCCACTTGACGATGGTCCAATATTGTTCGATTGGGTTGTGCTCTGGCGTGCTGGGAGGGTTCTTGTACTTGGGCACCACTTGAAAACTGTTGGCAGCATACCACTCCATGGCCTTTTTCCCGTAATGTCAAGATGCCAAATCCGGCCAAAATAGAACGGAACAATTGTGTCGCTTCAGGAAAGGCAGTAGACATTTTTGAAGGCACTCGTTCAGATAAATTTCCTGGTTGACGGTTCCGGTCGCAAGGTAAACGTTGCTCTTCAAGTCACAGGTACAGATGATCTGCCCCACCAGATATTTCTTCGCGAACTTTGGCAGTTTAATGTGCTTGGAAATATTTGCCACTTTTCCTCGTCCGGTTGCCGTATAAAATTCCTGTCCAGGAAGCTGTTCAAAGTCTGCCTTGACTTAAGTTTCATCGTCCTGTACCACGCAATCAAACTTCGTCTGCATCGTCGTGTACAACTTTCGCGATCGTGCTTTGGCCGACGCGTTTTGTTTATCGTCGCGATTTGGAGTCACCACTTTCTTGTAAGTCCACAGTCCAGCTCGTTTTTTAGCTCTATCCACGGTTGAAGGCGCCACTCCCAGCTTCTTTGCGACATCTTGGACGGAGAGGTTGGGGGTTCCGCTCGAAACAGCGGGCAACTCTTTTTTGTCGTCGCTGTGGCCTTCGGCTTTCGATTTCCCCCGATCCAGCTTTCCTGGCTGTCGACAAACGTTCACCGAACACTTTTAATACGTTGGTAACAGTTGATTTAGCCACATTCAACAATTTCGCCCACTTGGCGTGAGAGTAGTTTGGATTTTCGCCATGCACGTGCAAAATTTTGATGCGTTGCTTCTCTTCCTTCGACGACATTTTGATAACTGAAGTGCTAATCTCAAAATCAAAATAAAGGCATGATGTTACACGCACACATCTTCAAAATGAGGGGTGTGCAATTTTTTTTTAATGCACGATGAAAGGAAATGCGTCAAGTTTAAGTCGACCGAATTTTGATCGAAACACCCTTTAGTACAAATATCCACGTTCTATTCATCTTCTAATCACACGATCGCCGTGGCGAATGGAAAACAAATGGAATGCCTTTCACGCCGTGGATATTAGCGTTACGGCATGCTTTATTTGTATAAAGATGTAGGTTGTTATAGTCAAGCACAACCATTTCATAGCTTATCATATTTTGATGTTCAGCTTCTGATATGCCCTAGCCGCCAGTGAATAGTCTGGAGAGGGGAGTTGACGACATCGACCGAAGTCATAAATATTGGTTATAAATAGTTGACGATCAAGAAAACCGGTAACATGGTTGGATACATATCGTAACTTTGTATAGTCCAAAAAGCTACTGTTACAACAAATGATCTTAAATTAAGTACTCCAGGACAGTTCGAATATCAGAGAATCTCCAAACATTATCTCGTAGGGGCTGTTGATCTTCCAGGACATTCATTGAATATGATTGAATACATACCGTAACTTTGTATAGCGGATTGAGGTACTGTTACAACTGTAGATCTTTAGTTCTGAGCTTCAGAACAGTTTGGATGGCATTGAATATCCCATTATTAACTGATAATATATGTTGGTCTTCCAGGACATTCACCGAATATGTCTAAAAACGTATCAGAACATTGTAAAGTGGATAAAGCTAATGTTATATCAGCAGATCTTAAGTTCTGAACTCCAGGACAGTTTGAATTATATAGAATATCTCAAGATTATCTCATAATGTCTGTAGGTCGAGCAAGATATTCATTGAATATGTTTGAATTCATATCGTTACTTTGTATAGCGGATAAAGCTACTGATGCAACAGTAGATCTTAAGTTTTGAACCCCAGGACAGGTTTTTTGGCAAAGAATATCCCAAGATTATCACATAATGTATGTTGGTCTTCCAAAACATTCATTGATTCTGATTGAATACATATCATAACTTTGTATAGCGGGTAAAGCCACGGTTATAATGGTAGATCTTTAGTTCTGAATAATACATACCGTAACTTAAAATAGCAGATAGAGCTACTGTTACAACAGTAGATTTAAGGTACTGAACTTCAGGACAGTTTGTATTACATAGAATATCCCAAGATTATCTCATGGTGTCTAATAATCTTCCAGAATATTCAATGAATATGAATGAATTTTTACTAAAGCAATAAGCTTGAATTGCTAAAAAGAAAGAAAAAAAAAGGAGCTTTGAATAGCGCATAAAGCTACTGTTACAACTGAAGATCTTAAGTTCAGAACTCCAGGACAGTTTTTTGGGAAAAGAATATCCCATGATTATCTCCTAATGACTGTTGGTCTACCAGGACATTCGTCGAATTTGCTTGAATACGTATCAGAACATTGTTTAGTGGATAAATCTACTGTTACAACAGTAGATCTTAAGTTCTAAACGCCAGGGCAGTTTGAATGACATAGAATACCCCAAGATTATCTCAAAGTGTCTATTAGTCTTTCAGAACATTCCTAGCATTCCTAAAAATATTTTCCTACTTTTTTCAATCAATTCTATGTCATTGAGCATCAAATAAATCAGAATATACCAAATTGTTTGAATAATAACGCTTGAAAAAATGGAGGCCTGAAAGGGTTCAACGAACTTATTTGTTTAGTTTTGCAAGTGAGCGAGTGAGCAAAAAAAAAAAACAATAAAGCTGCTTCCAATTGAAACGTGGTGGTTCAATGATGGGGAGCATAATTAATTATGATCTATACTATTAGTTCGACACAATCGCCGTTCCACCAAAGCTTGGAATAAGTAATCCACTACCGCATTTTGTGAGTAGCTCCAACAGCATCCTTACTGTTGATATAAATCGATACATATTGGCTCTCAAGCGTTAATATAAATTAACTTGTTCTCCTCATATAAAACCACCATAAAACTTTGTTAGTGGCCTTAGTAGCATCCGAACTGTTGGTTTAAATCGGTTCAAATCGGATTCGGTACTAATATGTGGTGTGGTGTGAAACAAATCGCATGGATCTCACTGCTGGTAAATGCTCCGTTATCTCATTTTCCCGCAAACGTAGTTTGTTTGACTTTGACTATAAGGTTGTATCGACAATTCTCAAAAGGGAATCTGTTGTTAAGGATCTAGGTGTGTTATTAGACACCAAATTGACGTTTAAGGAACGTGTCGCTTTTACAACGTCCAAAGCCTCTAAGACACTTGGTTTTATATTTCGCATTGCAAAAAACTTCAAAAACATTCAATGTTTAAAATCATTGTACTGTTCGTTAGTGAGGTCAATATTAGAATACTCATCTGTCGTTTATGCACCGTACTATCAGAATAGCATCTCACTTATCGAGGCGGTTCAGCGCAAATTTCTGCGCTTCGCTTTAAGACACCTTCCATGGAATGATCCAATCAATTTGCCCAGCTATGATGCGCGATGTGAACTTATAGGTCTAGAGTTACTGAGTATACGTCGTTATGTTTCAAAAACGCTCTTTGTTTCTGACCTTCTTCAATCGAAAATTGATTGTCCTCGACTGTTGTCGCTTCTCAACATAAATATTCCCTATCGTCGACTTCGCTCGAATTTGTTCCTTTTTCTACATGGTGCTAGAACAAATTACGGGCATAACGAGCCATTTTTTAGTATGTGTCGATCCTTTAACCGCTGTTCCAGCGAATTTGACTTCGATTTTCCACGTTCCACTCTTCGAAAAAGATTTTACAAAGTACTCGCAGCTCCACAAAACAACACACGTTAGATTTTTTTTAGTTCAAGTTAGTTTTTTGTTATGTTTAGCCCATTCAGTATATTTAAGGAATAATTGTATCATTTGGAAGCTATGTAAGTTCTGTTGATATGAGAAGAAGAGGAGGTTTTTTGCGCTCATTTGAGAGAGAGCTGGCATCTGCAGCTCTACTCAAACGGGCTTTTTCCTGCTCCAAATAAAGAAATAAAGAATAAAGAATATTTCCATATTTTACTAGACGACGCGTGAATTCAGCGTGTCGATTACCAAAACGAACCCTGCTGCCAATCTAACCCTTTTATCCGACATTCCAGCGATTCCTCGTGGAAATGCAAAGGGGTCCTCGGCTTCTAACAAAGAGAGTATGACATAAGCATAGTCCTACCTTTTAATGATATGATCTGTATTCGGGTGGTCTGGCGCCAGTATTGCCTTAATTTTAAGATCTTAATGTTTTACACTTTGAGGATGCATGTTAGTCCCAATGTGCATCTGTTGATTCTCTGTTTCGGACAGTCAATCATGCACATGCTCAGAAGCACGTTAAATCATTAAATGGAATCACATTATCAAATGCCATGAATATTGATCTTTTCCACTACAAATTTCCTACACCTGAAATTTAAACACAACCCAAAACGAGCAATGTTATACCGTTGCACAATGTAACCTCACTGTTCTGTACCCGGATAATTCAGGAGCAGCATGGCCGCAAAATGCCCTCCTTACCCTTCTAGGGGAAACATTTGTTATGCGAAATGCAAGCATCACTCATATGAGTCGGAAATGTAATTCAACTAGAAGTTTCTTCAATGATGTTATAAAATCTTCAGCAGTTCACAATACTCTAACGTCTTCGAATGTTTTATGCTACCCTAACTGCACAGTTGCTGTAAATCGGTTAATGTAACTTCAATGTTACTCAATTAAGTAAAAATCAAGTTGCTGCAACCAAAAATGATGGTTTTATGTTGCATGGTTAATGTTATCAAATGTTTGATTGATAGAATTGACTTACGCAAAACAATCCTCTACAAGGTGAGTTGAAAAAACTACAACAAAGTAAAACGCCATAATTTTTACATCTTTTTTTTAAATTTTATTGAATGAAAGCAAAAAATGTCGGAAATAACATCAAATTTTAGAATCAGTTTAGATTTGTTCGAATTG
Organism: Aedes koreicus; assembly: GCA_024533555.2. Taxonomy (NCBI): domain Eukaryota; kingdom Metazoa; phylum Arthropoda; class Insecta; order Diptera; family Culicidae; genus Aedes; species Aedes koreicus. The sequence goes on from JAHHFK020003750.1 coordinate 206,770, forward strand.
GATATCTTTGGCACGAATTATGGCCTTCAAACGGCCAATGAAACCGTCACACGCTGCCCGAAAGTGGCTCTGCGGTATTTTGTCCCATACTCGGCGAAGCGCTTGCTTGAGGTGATCGTCACTTTGGTATCTTTTAGTGCCAACCTTGCTTTCCAAAATACCCCCGGCACAATAGTCCAACGGATTGGCATCCGGAGATTTTGGTGGTCATTGTGCGGTGGAAATGAAGCGAGGAACCTAATTTCTTAACCATTCTTGGGTAGCGCGTGCTGAGTGCCATGGTACTGAGTCCTGTTGGAATGTCCAAGGTCTGCGGCCGAAATGTTTGCATGCCTAGGGCTTCAGAACTCCCTCCAAAATATTTTTGCGATAGATTTGTGCATTTATTTTGACCCCACGGTCGATGAATACGAGCGGCTAGCGACCATCGGCTGTTAAGGCGGCCCACACCATCACCATGGTCGGCTTTTGAGTTCTGCTGGCCAACCGAAGATGCAAATTTTCAGCTGACCTCTCTGGCAAGTAAACACGATCATTTTGTTTGTTAACAAACTGCTGGATAACGAATGGTTTCTCATCGGAGAAAACCAAATTCGGCAGTTCACCACTTTCGGCCAAGCGAAGCAACTCTTTAGCTTTTTCGAGTCTAACTTTTTTTTGTGCTTCGGTAAGATCTTGCACTTTTTCGAACTTCAATGGCTTTAGTCCAAGCTCATTTTTCAATATTTGCCTAATGGCATATTGCGATATGTTCAGCTCACGAACCATTTTTCGGCCTCTGTAACGCGGATTTCGTTCAAGTCGCTTCTTCACTTTTCGAACCATTTCTGCCGATCTTGCTGTTTTTTTCCTTCCACTTCCTTGACGTCGGGCTCCGCTACCAGTATCACGGTAAAGAACGATGGTACGATACAAAAAATGTTCACTTTTAAATGCTGGAGGGCTCTAACGATAGCCACTTGTGGTTTTCCAGCAAAATGCAAAGCAATCACACTATCACGCTTCAATTCCATCACGAATAACTTTTTTTCTGAAAAATTCCCACCAAAATGCTGTTAGTGACTATAAATCAATGCACTTGTTAACAATATAATGAGCTGTCACTAGAATAAATCTGACAACTGTGGGACGAGCGGTTTAGAAATGACAGCCGTCTGAAGTTGGTTGCAGTTTTTTTCATCTCACCTTGTATAATTTAACGTCCCATGACGTTTAATCGCAGTTTCATGTAAAATTACTTTTTAATATTATATCTAGCAATCTGAACCTTTCCACCAATAGATCCTAGCTGTTTCTTCAACCTCTTTCTTCTTATACAGTATAAAAAATGTTGTACATTGGCCAAACCCAAGCATGAAACATAAATCCGTCATTGAGGCAAAAGATTTAGTTAAATTCATTCTCTCGTCACTCGCTTAGGGAAGATGTACCTATATTAATCTCATCACTTTGCAATTCATCCTACTTGAAATAAAACGATATACAAATATATATTATATATTTCTTCAATGATGTTATAAAATCTTCATCAGTACACAATACTCTAACTTCTTCGAATGTTGTGTGCTACCCTAGCAGCACAGTTGCTGTAAATCGGTTAATGTAACTTCAATGTTACTCAATTAAGTAAAAATCAAGTTGCTGCAACCAAAAATGATGGTTTTATGTTGCATGGTTAATGTTATCAAATGTTTGATTGATAGAATTGACTTACGCAAAATAATCCTCTACAAATAATTTAAAGTCCCCTGACGTTTAATCGCAGTTTCATGTAAAATTACTTTATAATATTATATCTAACCATCTGAACATTTCCACCAATAGATCCTAGCTGTTTCTCCAACCTCTTTCTTCTCATACAGTATAAAAAATGTAGTACATTGGCCAAACCTAAGCATGAAACATAAATCCGTCATTGAGGCAAAAGATTTAGTTAAATTCATTCTCTCATCACTCGCTTTGATAAATGAGGAAAAAAAGTTTATTATGCAAATATAAACATCATCTAGAAGTGAAACAAATGTTTTCTCTCCTGCTTGTTACCGGCACGGTGCACCAGCTATGTAGCCAGTTAGTCACTTCTCGAATCCAAGTGGCACTACATTCCACTCAGGTTGGTATGAAAGCATGCACAGTGCACAGCACACATTGCAAATCCCAGTTGTGAGCATAACATGCACAAATGTCTTGAACCGAAAATGCATCGACTCGAGTGCGAAAACGGGCCAGAAACCTAGGATTCCATCGCATTGCTGCTGCTACTGTTGACTATCGTCATCATCGTGATGAGCACTGCGGCTTTGTTTTCACTGCCAACATAGTTTCTGATGAGATAATCATAACGCACTGTCTCGTCATCCCACAAGGGTGCCGATGACACATGTTCGGATAACTTTTTGATGGGGAAAAAGTTCGATTGGAACGAAAACTCGGGCAAAAGAAAATTCCCTCGCAGGGACAGTCCTAAAACCGGATACCACTGGAAAAGACTAAGCCGCGACTGAATTTCCAAGTTGCTATGGAAACGTTACACCGATCGGCGAAACATCTTTCGAACTCCCAAAATCACGTTGTCTATCTACGGAGGAAACCGCTACTGATGTTACGCACCAGATAATATCTCCCGCGGGTATGCTATCATTCAAGCTTTTTGTTCCTTCCGATTGGACGTGACAGCAGACACGGCCATCTCCATGCCATGTGAAACTTTTATCCCCATTGCAACGCACGCATGCTAGCAGTTTTCCGAAAATGAGCTTACAAGTGCATGGGAATGAAAAGTCACAGAAACCATGGCTGACTAGAATAGATTCCATCAAAACTGCTACCCACACAGGAAAAAGTACTTCAATTCTGAATCCATGCGTGAATCTTTGATGGACCTCAGCAATTATTGTTTCAATTCTTGGTTGATAGGATCTCAATTTTCAATGTTACACCATCCAGAATTTTTTTTTTCAATTTGATGCATTATTTTGCCTTACTACTGCTTGCGATATTACCAACAATTCATGAAATATTTCAAAAATTCATACGATATATCATGTGAACTTTTATGGAATGTAACGTTCAAACAACACGCCTTATATTGTACAGAACAAAAACAACACTACCTTTTCTTACTGTGCTTTTATGTTTTTTGGTTTCCTATTCTATCAGCTTTGTGAATGGCGTTATCGGAATCGAGGTAACGTGTGTCGTCTCTTTTGACCCAGCGTTAGTTTCCAACCTCATGCTCCACCATCCCACACATACCACTTATACCTCTAGGCACAATATGCGCAGAGTTCAGGCATGTGCACTACACAGCGTCATGTTTATACTCTACTCATTGTATGGCACCCGGCGGCTAAATTTTGATCGCTTTTTGACGGTGAACTTTTTCAGTAAATCCAGCATGTTACTGCAACTATTCTGCACATAACGTGATAGTGGTATTGAGCATACGACAGAGCGTTTTTTTTTTGGTGGATTTGGTAAGTGATTGACTTTTGATGTTTGATAATATTACCAAGCAACGATCTATCCACTTTGGAATTGGTTTTGATGCAGTTAACAGTTTTGTGATAGACTTAGCCGTAAAGAAAACAAATCGAAACTGAAGGAATTTTCCTTAGAGGCTTAAAAAACTACAAAGTACAGCCCCATTGGGTTGTTTGAAATGATGACGTAGGGCTACAACTGTAAGCCATTTTAATTGTACAATGCAATATTCTTTGAATTATTATACTCTTTAAACAATACCATACTTATCAAATCATAAATTGATTTCTTTCGGTGTTAGTGACTATAAATCAATTTTCCGCTTATATAAAATGAAATTCTGTGTAAGTTCACGTGATTTTATTGTTGATTTAAGATTAGAAGCACATTAATTTGTATTGTTGCAATCCGGCTAGAACTAACTGTTAATGATATTTCGTTATTGGTTGTCCAACGTGGTTGGCCATTTTCTCCGGGACGCGACTGGCCATATTGAGCCTGTGCGTGGTAATGGAAATTCTGATGAGCTCAAGAGAAATTTCAATCAAACAAACTCTTTAGTTGGGCAAATTGATTTGGTCGTCTTCGAAAAGGACGGATTTAAGTTGTTGACGGGGGGAATTATTCATGTTTGAACTAAGACTTTCTTTTCGGTCTTCTTAGGCAGCAGAAGGGCTTGAAAAGGATACCATCTTGTGCAATGGTCACACCGAAGAGAAGTTTGTTCAGCTCCTCGTCGTTGCGAATGACCAGCTGCAGGTGACGAAGGATGATTCTGGTCCTCTCGTTGTCACGGGCACCGTTTCTGGCCGCAGTGAGGTAGACTGGAACACCAGTACCAACGCGCTCGGCGTAGTTCTCCTTCCGGAGCAAACTGGTAAGTGCAATCCTGCGCGGTGCGAGCTGGACTTTGCCTTTCCCCTACCTTTTCCTCCTTTGCCACTAGCCAGGCATGTTGCTAGGTAGTAGAGTGTGCTGGACGATTTGACGGTGCGCAGCTGAGAGATGATATGCATTACTGATGGTTGCTAGTCATACCGGGCCCGTTTTATAAAATGGCGTCGGGTACTCATTGCATGAAAGGGAAGACGGTAACACAAAAGGCAATGCGAAACAAAAATTTATAAAAGGGGATGGGCCTCAGTTGTTGCTCCAGACACCAGCGTGGAAATGGAACCATTAGTGTTCATTGACGCAACAGGGGCGTACGCTGTTTGGGCCTGGAGGTTAAATTCGCATCTTCTCAACTTAGGTACGATAAAAACGACCCTTTTGAGGGCCAAAATCTCCATCCAAGGAGAGTTAAGATAGGGACAGACTTATGTCTGAAAATTAGTTTATATTGGTCAGAAAAATCAAAGATCACATTCGATAAGGAATTCATTCACAAAAATCACAATTATTAACAAAATAGGTGGATTCAAACTAGTGAAGGGGGGGGGGGAGAGACAAAGCAAAAGTCCAAAGTGGAATATATGTGGAAAATATGAAACCAATACGGGTAAGGTTTGTGAGTTCATGTTAGTTAAGTGTTAGGAATAGAAAGTTTTGGTAAAACTAACTATTAAAATATGCAGAAAACCAATGAAGTGAACTCACGAAAATGAAGGAACAATTCCAATAATAATAATCAGAACTACTGTAACTATAGGTGATGACGGTCCGGGAGAGGTTTCTCTGTGCTTGCCCTACAAAATATCCAAACTAATGCGCGATTCTCCATCATCAACAAGTGATAAACTGAATTGTACATGAACATTTCTTACAATTTACTCTCGCACATCAAGACAATCGGACGAGCTGTTTGAATGTTACCATAAGGATGTTGAATTAAATACATTTTTAATAAAATGAACTGGAAATAATACATAAATAGTGTAAACATTTTTGACGTAGGACTACGTCTTTGTTTACTTTACTGGGATACAATTTAAAAATTAAAAAAAAATCTATTTTGACCGTCACGAAATGCGGTCAGGTTTGAGCGTTAATATCTCAGTCGTTTCTCCAATCATTTTCAAAACAATCGATCGGATATATTTCTACGCGTCGATTATTGAAAAATTGATTTTCAACATTAAACTATTTGAAAATAACGCAAATATAAGGTAATGCCTTATAACGCCGATATTTCAGAGTAAGTTTACTGATGTACAGTATTCTCCTATCATAGACTACAAATTTAAGTATGGAAGGTCTCCTATGCCCCAGTAAAAGATAAATAATGGGTACACCTTAGCGTTTTACTTCAGTTGTTCGGCGATCTCTAATATATTATATCAGCGCTCGGCCGCGCACCGTCAAATCACTGTACAGGGTGCGGCAGAAAATAATGCGAAAATTTGTTCTATTTCTTTCAAATCCCATTTTCAACTAATTCAAGCAATAATATCAACATTTTCGAGTGCAGTTATCTTTATAAAGTCCTTTTAAACAAATTTATTTAATGTGTTCTCCATTTTTATTAATAACTTCCTCGAGCCGACGCCGGAATCCAGAGCATGCCTTTGACGGCCATGTGCGTGTTATGGTTGACTTCAGGGTTTTCACACTAGGGTGTGATGTTTTGCAGGCTCGTGCTTCAACATATGCCTAAATCGAATAATCCAACGGATTAGGATCTGGACTGCTAGGGGGCCACAAATCCTTCGGCCAAAACTTTATGTTATAGTTCAACCATTGTTGGGTTCGATTGGACGTGTGACACGGCGCTCCATCCTGCTGTAGGACAACGTTTTGTTCCTCGGAGAAGTTGGCCTTGACACAGGGAAGCACTTGGTCCTTTAAAATACCGATATACACTTCGGTATTGGTTTTATCTCCAGCATCAATGAAAACAAGCGGCATTTTCACCGTTGGACGCCACCAAGCCAAACATCATGACACCAGCTGGATGTTTGGTTTGAAATTTGAGTTTCACTTTTTCCGGAACGTTCTCCATTTTCTGCGGTGAAATGAACCGGTCCGTGCGGCTGTTGGCCACAGCATCGATGCTGAAAAGCTTTTCGTCGGAGAACAGGATTATCATTTTTTCCCTCTTCAACAAGGAAAGCAATCTCTTGGAACGAGTCACTCGTAGTTCCTTGACTCGGTCCGTAATCAAGTGGCGTTTCACTCTGGCTCTGGAAGATGCATGCAGGTCTTCTTTGATGACTCTCTGCATGGATTTCTCCGAAATATTGGCTTCCTTTGCAAGTTTTCTTATGGAACGCACCGGGTTGCGAGCAATTTTTGCACGGCCCGATTTGACCACATTCGGCGTACGTGCAAAGCGCGGACTTCCGCTTCCCGGCTTCTACTGCTTAGGACCATCTTGCAGGGACTTTTTTATGCGGTAAACTGTTGCCAAATGGCACCCTACCACCTTGGCAATCTCTTTCGGCTTCTTCTGGGCGAGCAACAAATTGGTGATCACTTCTTTCGCGAACATTTTGACGAATTTGCAATAAAACAAATAGAATGTTTGGATGCTGCACTTGAAAGTAAACATAAACAAATACACTTTCGACGGAAATTAGTCACTAGCTACACGAATTAACCAATAATCAAGTTTGAACAATTTCGCATTATTTTCTGCCGCACCCTGTAGTAGATACAATTCCAGTTAAGGGTCAAACTTGAATTACTTCGATAATAATTGTTTCGTAATATCGGAAAACACAGCAGTAAAAAATGCACGTCACACTTGTTACAAACACTGCCTACTCTATCGCAATTCAGACAATAAATCTAGATAAAAACTCAAACAAAGTGGAATTCTTGACAATTTTTATTCTGAGTTGTGAAAGTATTGCAAGAAACTTACCCAATCTGCTAATTATGACAAGTAATAACCTGGACAGTCCTATAAGGAAATTATAAATTAGAAGGAATTTTTCTGTTACTTGGAGAATCGCAGCAAGCGCCTCGGCGGATCAGTTTTGCGTTCCTCTACCAGCAAATTTGTTTATCATTCGAAAATGTAATGTTTGAAGTTTGTTATAAAACAGTGCTCTTGTGAATTCAACATCAGTGGTTTTGGTTTTGAAGGGTGTGGCCAGGCTGCTGATGTCCTGTTAAACAGGAATTGGAGCCGTACGTTTTGCTGATTATACCATGTTCCACAGTTCCAGTAATACCAAAGCAAGACTAGGTAGCGGGTTCAAATTACCAGATTTGAAATTCGGAACACACTTGACTGACCTGGATGCTCGTTTTGTCAATGACAACTATTGACATATGAAAATCCAGGATGAGCTCTTTCCTTTTAGCAAATTTAATGTCAAAAAGTACTTTTAAATCTGTACGGGGTTAATCATTGTAAGGATTCTACTGAAAGTCGGTCGAAGAAACCCTGTGCACTGTAAAACAGGAGTATATTTTCATATGAGATCCTTTATCATCCACACAAGAAAAAGACGATTGTTTAGTTTGTTACTGGTTACTGTCAGACGGTCTAGGCCAAGGGAACTCACTCTCTGGTCTAAGTCACAGAGATTGTCTGGGTTGGGCTACATTCGTCTCTTTTCTAAAGCTTCAAACCTGAAAACTAAATTTTAACGCTTTGCAAGGTCAGCTCCTGGCTTTCGGAACCTGATCAGGGGTACAAACAATTTTATTACTTTAATCACTTCTTAGCTTTTTTACTCGTGGTTTTTGTGAAGTGTGTGGTGCTGGACAGCGATGACGGGATTTGACAGCGGGTGGGTGATTAGTAGTGGATTGTTGGTACAATCTCGACTCCGACGGATGCGTGTAGTTCGGCTAGTGCCACGTTACGTAACGCTTGGACTTTTGGTCACCGGTCGCTAGAGGCCTGATAGATCGGAGAGAGGTATAACTTGTAAAGCGAGGTTTGGCTTCTCAGTTCATCACAACTGAGCTTTTAGCTCACTATATTAATACTCTCTCAAATCTAGCTGTACGAGTGAGGGCAGACTAAATTTTAAAGAATTGTTGGCAGTAAAACATTTACAAAAACTTAAGGATGAGTTATGTCAGTGACATAACTGCAAAGTTGACGTAGGATTCCTTGTTGAAGGGAAGAAATTGGTGTCATCGAATGAATAAATTTCTATTATATATTATTCAGTCCAAAGTACCATGAAAGCATAGGGTTTAGTGTGCGTCGCATTGGTTCTCAACGAAAATGATAGAAGTGGGATTACAATGGTGAGTTGACAACTTCGAAGGGGGTGCAACCAACCTCTCGTCCTCACAAGTTCCTACCTCACGCCTCCACGAGTCATGTGATCATGAAAGACTGCCAGCTGAAACATGGAGACGCTGGTTGGCGTAGCCTGGGCAATGTTGTCAATCTAACAATAGCGAAGTGAAGGGGTACGACTCGTGTACCTTTAAATCATATTGTATATTTTCCATTCTCATTTTATTAATAATTGCAGCATACTTTGGAATCATTTTTGCATTCCAAAACCGTGACAGACATCAAAGGCTCAATTTATTTTTCATAAAATTACACAATTCATAAACAAAATTCCCCAAAATTCATAAAAGGCTGGCAGGTGCTTATAAGCAGCATAGGATTATATTTGAGTATTTTGTTAAATGGTATTATGATTGAATAAGTCATTTATTTCAGAAATCATCAAACCGGACTTTTCAACCACTCCGGTTGCTGTCTTTGAAATGTTACTAGAACAGTATAAGGAAGAAGTGTTGCAACATGTCTTATGGAATAATATCTTTTATTGAAATTTTATCTTTAATGTTTGGAATGATCTATACTGTTTCAGCTTTTCCAGTAATGGGAGGATATTAATACATATCTGATTTTTATTTATTTTTCTGTAACAATCTATTGGATGTCAGATATAGCGTATTTTGTACATACGCATATTATGTTTTCGTATTGATTAATTGATCAAAATCAAATCCTTATGACAATCAAATAAGGAAATAAAGTAGCTTCATCGCAGCGTATGCATGAAAAATAGCCTCAGTATATACTAAATACGTAAAGAACATTGTTTGCTGGCTAAGGTGGCAGGTATAATGGATTTATTAAATACCTGGTTCAAACTTTTGTCGGCAAAGGTGGTTCTGGCTGAACAGTTTTTTTTTTCTTTTCAAGAAAAAAGTAAAACAAGAAGGTGAGATCATTCCATAAGCAAAATGCCATTTTTTACTAAATACGACCAGGACATCGTCCGCTGGCTATTGCCGCGGGTATTGTGGGTTTCCAAGGTACCCGGTTCAAGCTTTAGTTGGTGACGGTGGCTCTTCTTGACCTTCTATTCCTGAGTTGTAAGTGTTAATAAGGGCGTCTATGTAATGTTTTGCTGTACCTGTTGTGGACTCCCAGTACCTCCCATTTCCCCAAAAGCTTTGAGGATAACTTGTCTTGCCTCAAAATTTCTCCTTTTTATTGTATTGGCCTCCATAACAAAAAGGACACCATTGCAGAGCATATGATTGATCAAATTATTCGCAGTTCTACTCGCCCAACGCCCCCGGTTTGGTGAGAGATAGAGGATGTCACACACATAGAAGGAATTTTTCTGTTACTTTTATGCTAATTGCATTTCACAGACTTCAATATCCAATATCAATATATTGACAGAATGAAACATTATTATTATAATGAATCTTCGTTTAGTGAAATTTCGTTTCTCGTTGGATTGAGTACAACTTTGAAATAGTTATTGAGAATTTTGAACCCGGAAGCGCAAGATGGATCAGTCGAAAGTTCCTTCGAAGCAACCTAAGACGTTATTAAGACACGAGCTAAGTGTTGTCGGATTAAAATTAAATCGGCCAAAGGGATTTCGTCATCAACTACTGGCTGGGATGCTGAGAAGGATTTTCAACCCACGTAAGATATCAGATCCAATGTTAATCAAGAGTTTGTCTAACTTTCCAATCAAACGAACATTATTTTGTCAATTTTAAACAGTGATGTGAAGAATATTTTATTTCATAGGCACCAATGATGCGGCAATAGTTAGATATTATCGTTCTTATGTGGACACTCAACATCACAGAATCATTTTCCAACATCAACAACGTCCTTAATTCAGAACCACAAGAACTATAAACCAAAAAAGGCCACCACAATTATAAAAGAGTTAATTTTTATGATATTTCAGATATTAAAACAACAATAAGGGAACGTCCATTAATTATGTCACGCAAAAAGTGACATTTTATAACCCCCCCTTGTCACGTTTATTGTATGGACCTTAAAAATTGTGTGTATGGATTATCACGTTTTCCCAACCCGCCCGCCCTCCTTACGGCATGAAGTAATTAATGGACCTTCCCTAATATTACAGGAGCCTGAAAAGAATTTCATTTTATAGAAACGGAAACAAACTGATAATCACTACCACCAAAAGAAATCAATTGATGATGTGATATATATGGTTTTGTTATAAAATTATATTAAATCGAAGAATATTGCATGGAACAATAAAAAGGGCTTACACTTAGTCGTAGTACTGCGTCATAATTTCAAACAACGCATTGGGGCTGTATCTTGTAGTTTTTTTAACATGTTAAAAATCCTGAAATTCATTGTGTAGAGCCATGTTGACTAGAGTGTTCGTTCCAAAGGTAAATAAAAAACAAAAATCTCAAAAGTTATCAAATTATTTAGCTTTTAATTGGTTTTATATTTCAAAACATCATGAATACTCGAAGTATAATCATTGGACAACAGTTTAGCTTTTATTCTGTTCTCTGAAAAGGGTACATAAAAGTGAGATTTTTGTATAACACTAATTATCTTTGTCTGTTGAAAGATATTGCTCCACTCTGTTTTTCCTTGCCTCCGTTTTTGAAAGTAGATTTTGTTTGCGTTGAAAATTAAAATTGTTGAATTTTTATAAAATTACAGGTTACCAACTTTTTAAACTCATCACAAAACTACAAAACAAATTCATCAACCTGTTAAGTAACCGTTTCAATATTGCAACGATCTTTTTTAATCTATTGCTCGAAAGTTATGAATGTGTGAATGAGTCTTTAAATCCCTTATGGGAAAATGAAGCACTCCGCATAGCAATCGAATTCTTTCTATTTATTCATTGAAACAATAGACCCACCAACTGTAAATTTGAGGAAGTCTTTGATTACCAAAACACGAACTATGACAACATAAAACAAAGATTAAGCAGCGAAAACTGGGAGTCAGTACTACGGATTGAAAGAAATTTCGAACTGTTGACGTTTTCTACAGCACACTTTTCAAACTTATCCATGAAGAGGTCCCAATTAAGAGAAAACACCTAGATGAACACGTTGTTAGCAACTCTGTAGAAATTTGCTATCTGTTTGCAACATCTTTTCAAGAAATCTACACCACTTGTTCCGAACAAGATCGTGATCGAAACGTTTTTGAGTTTATCCCGGGATTTTCAAGGGACATTTGTGTCAATAAAGTGACGGTAAACGACATCTTACATGCCATTGAAAATCTAAATGCTTCTAAAGTTTCTAGACTTGACGAGATTTTTCCGGTATTTCTGAAGAACCTGGCAATTGAACATACTGCTCTGTTATTTTGGCTCTTTAAAATATCGCTTGAAAACTGGGATCTTCCACAAAATATGGAAAAGCTCTTTTAATCTGGTAAAAAATCTGACGTGTAATTATCGCGGAATCAAAATCATTTCCTGCAAATGAATCCCAAATTTTACAGTTATTCAGAGCACTAATCTAGGAAAAGTTATTTACCCAAATTGGACATGCAACATGTATTCTATAAAAGTCGTTCTACTACCATAAACTAATTAGAATTCATGAGTTATTTTTTAACTGCTATGGGCACTGACAACCACGTTGCAGCTCTTTACACAGACTTAAGCAAACCATTTGATCGCATTGATATTCCAATGCTACACTTCAAACTACAAAAACCAGGAATAGTGCCCGGGCTTCTAAAATGAATTGAGGCTTACCTTACAAATCACCTTCATATAAAAAAGTTCAATGGAAAGAAATCGCATCCCATTCAAGTCACTTCATTGGTTGATAAATTGATTATTGCCTTATTATCGAGAGCACTTCAGGAGTTCCACAAAGCTCTCATCTTGGCCCTCTATTTATACTATACTTTAACGACATTTTTCTTATTTCGAAAACTATCAAACTGCTTATTTATGTTAATGACATGAAACTAAATAAAAAATCATAAAGATATCAATATATTCCAGAGTGACATACACATATTCCACACATGGTGTTCGAAAAGCCTACTGCTACTAAATTCAAAAAAAGGTAAATTAATATCATTCAGTAGAAAGCGAAGCAAATCAAATGCAACAACCTCATAAGGCAATCAAGAAGATGGTAAATTTGAAAGAGTAAGGGATTAAGGTGTTATCATAGACTCGAACTCAAGTTCAATGAGCACTACAACACAATAATCCATAGGGTATATAATATACAAGGTGCGGCAGAAAATAATGCGAAAATGTGTTCTAATTCTTTCAAATCCCATTTTCCACTAATTCAATATCAACATTTTCGAGTGCAGTTATCTCTATAAAGTCCTTTTAAACAAATTTATTCAATGTGTCCTCCATTTTTATTAATAACATCCACGAGCCGACTGCTTGACTGCAGGACTGTAGAATAATCCAACGGATTAAGATCTGGACTGCTAGGGGGCCACAAATCCTTCGGCCAAAACTTCATGTTATCGTTCAACCATTGTTGGGTTCGATTGGACGTGTGACACGGCGCTCCATCCTGCTGTAGGACAACGTTTTGGTCCTCGGAGAAGTTGGCCTTCACCCAGGGAAGCATTTTGTCCTTTAAAATACCGATTTACACTTCGGTATTGATTTTAACTCTAGCATCAATGAAAACAGGCGGCATTTTCAAACCGTTGGACGCCACCAAGCCAAACATATGACACCAGCCGGATGTTTGGTTTGAAATTTGAATTTCACTTTTTCCAGAACGTTCTCCATTTTCTGCGGTGAAATGAACCGGTCCATGCGGCTGTTGGTCACAGCATCGATGCTGAAACGCTTTTCGTCGGAGAACAGGACTATCATTTTTTCCTTCTTCAGCAAGGAAAGCAATCTCTTGGAACGAGTCACTCGTAGTTCCTTGATCCGGTCCGTAATCAAGTGGCGTTTCACTCTGGCTCTGGAAGATGCATGCAGGTCATCTTTGATGACTCTCCGCATGGATTTCTCCGAAATATTGGCTTCCTTTGCAAGTTTTCTTATGGAACGCACCGGGTTGCGAGCAATTTTTGCACGGACCGATTTGATCACGTTTGGCGTGTGTGCAAAGCGCGGACGTCCGCTTCCCGGCTTCCGCTGCTTAGGACCATCCTGCAGGGACTTTTTCATGCGGTAAACTGTTGCCAAATGGCACCCTACAACCTTGGAAATCTCTTTCGGCTTCTTCTGGTCGAGCAACAAACTGGTGATCACTTCTTTCACGAACATTTTGATATATTTTTTCCAGTTATTAGCATGAGAATTTGATTTCAAATTGATAACATAATTTGAATCTATTTCAATAAATTTGCTTACAATACAGGATTTGTTATCAAGTTGTTCGCAGTGATAACAAAATAAGTTATTATTATGATATCCAACGAGTATTTTTTTGTTATTCATTCTGTTATTTTGGCTGTTTATTCAGCCTCAATGATAACATATTCAGTGATCGAAAAATGATAACCTGGTATTAGAACTTGTTATCAATGTGGTATAATCCTTTGCTCGGGAATATAATCAGTACAAACGCAATTTCTATTATATGCTCTTCAGATATTAGGATGGACAATGCTTCTTCTTCCATCTTATCAGGTGCGATGCATGCTCATCAATATTCAAACATTGAAACAGCGTCGGGAATTAGAAATAATTTCGTTTGTTAAGAGCATTGTTTAGCAACAAGTTGATTTAACTCTAATTTTACCTAAATTTAACTTCATCATGCCTTCCCAGCAACTAAGATACAGAAATTCATTCATTACTTCTCATTACCGGACGAACTATGCAAAATATGGGCATTTAAATCAAATTATTGCCACTTATAATCAACACTGCGAAATTGTTGACTTAACAAGGTCACGGCAGAACCTGAAGGAATATTTAAACACCACTCGAAACAACATTCACTGAAAAAATATTTTGAAAGCACTATCTACTTAATCTTAGCATTTGTTAATCTATTTAAAAAAAAATTGTACTCAATTAATTGTACTACGGCATTACAAAATGCAGAAACAATACGTCTACGTCAGTTGACGAAATAAATAAATTAATGAATAAATTAATTAAGAAACCCGACCAGAAGTGCATAACGTAAAAATAACAAAATTATAACAAACCTTGTTACGACTAACTAATTATGATATAAATTTGTTAAAAATGTTTTCATCTGAATAATTGTATAACATATTTATAATAAATTAAGATATATAACCCTGGGAGGCACAATCTGCGTGAAGATAAAAGGTTAATTCTAACAATAGCTAATATAATTTTGCTACATCGTAACAAAACTGTTACAAAGTTTGCTTTGTTTATGTTATATCTATATCATAGTTTGTTTTTATGTTGTTACTTCTTGAGGATTTTTTGTTACAATTTTTGTTATTTTTACTACATCCGCGATCTTAATTCTAACAACCTTTGTTATAAAGACAGCGTAACTGAATAACAACACTTGAAATAATTTTGTTATTTCCTTCTGGTCGGGAAAGAATCCTATATTGTATCAGATTTGCAGCACTGGAACAATTTCAAAAAAATATGATTACATTTGAAAATAATAAAATCAATCTTCAAGAGCCCCTTCAGAATGTTACGAAAAGATGGGAAAATCTAATGTACGCACGTAACCTCTTGACTCTAGCATAAAGGTTCCCTCTGATATTTCATCTCCCTTGTTAGTTCACCTCTTTCGTTTCTGTCCCTCAAAAGCTGATATGCTTGTTCGTGCATTTCACAATCCATCAACATTGGCAATGGTGATGACGACGACCTCGACTTTGACGCAACCGAAACAAGTGCTTCGAAGGAATAAAGCCCCACGCCAAATCACAGAGGGGAAAAATGAGGAATCCAGAAGCATTCATTGTTTTGCTGATATGTTTAACCTATCAAAACATGTTGATCGATTGGCGAATCGTATTTCATATGAAGCGTGCAAGCTTCCTCGCCTGCTTTTATCAAAGCTACGAATTCGAGAAAAAACCGGATCGACGATTTTATGGGTCCGATGTGGAGCCTGTTATCCTCTCTCACATGGAAAATGGATGCATGAGCGTGTGGAACAGTCGATGTTTGCCATTCCGACGATGCTGAGGATATCGCTTCCATCACAAAGTGAGGGGCGAATTTGAGAAGGAATGGGCTTCATCAGCAGTGGGAAAAATGAGATTTTTATCATTATTTTATTTTTTCCTTTTTAGAATTCCAACATCAAACCGTAAAAGCGTTCCTTTTGAATCAGAGTAATATACGGAAAGAGTTTTTTTTTTTTATGGATGTCGATCCAAAAGTCAGAAGGTTGAAATCAAAGGCCGGTTGAAATCATGCAACAAAGTTGGGTTACGGCTTTGAATTTCTGCTGTGCTTGCGAGAACGAAAGGAAAACTGTAAAATGGGCAGTAAGGCAGAATGAAGGCATTACAAAGTGTGGAACTGAAGCAAAAATGATTTTTTACGTGATTTCAAGCGGTGGTATGGTTTTTCGAACACAAAACTACTCTTAATAATATTTTCGCTTCCTACAAACGCAAAGATTTTACAATTTAAATACATAACGGTAGATTTATGAGCTGACAAATGCAAATATCTAAACAAAGTTCTCGAACGTTCTGAAAAATGTATTGATAAAACTACTCTTGGAAATGATTTCAATTTGAAGCCACACACATCAAAAACATTGCTTAAGTACGATTAATCCGTTCCTTCTCATCCTGCCAATAGGGAAATGGCAACGCACCCGAAAATAGTCCTGCTGTTAATATAATTATTTGTTAAAATTTTCTCAGCGTCATGCTCTAAACACTCTACGCAGTAATCGTAAAATTACTACTGCTCGTTAAATTAGGCTGACTAAAAGTAAATTGGTACGCCCTTCGCGCGCCGCAAGCACGCCTCTAGTGTTGGGGATGGGAAATCTTTGACAGTGCTTTGTTCACATTTCTATAGAGAACAACTGGTGCAAGTTTGATCAAAGTATTCGATAGCGTTGAGAAATAACGTCGAATGGAACTCGAAAGAAGAAACAATATTGTGCACAAACGCCTGGAAACCCTGAGTGTGGAAAGGAATCAGAGAAGCAACGAAAAAACAAGAAGCAGAGATTGTCAGCTGCGCAGCAAGGTGTTGAGGTGCGTTAAAGCCGACCCCGTCTTTCGATCCGAGATGTGGCCAGAAGGTACAACGCCAACTTTCAAACTGTGTGGAACATCCTTGCCAGGGTAGGATATAAGTCGTACAAAGCCAGTAAACATCCTAACCGGCACATGAAGCAGAATTCTCTTGTACGACCGTATTTTGACGAACCACAAAGGCTGCACTTTGATCGATGACGAAACATACGTCAAATTCGATTTTAAGCAGCTTCCCGGTCAAAAGAATTACATCGCGACTAGACGTGGGGATGTGCTGGGCAGATTTAAGTTCGTATTTGCCGACAAGTTCGCGAAGGCCATAAGATGGCAAGCGATTTGCAGTTGTGGCCTGAAAACGGAACCATTTGTCACATCCTCGACGATGACATCCCAATTTTACATCGAAGAATGCCTGAAAAAGCGTGTATTGCCACTTATCCGCAAGCATAGGGGCAAAGTCAACGTTTGGTCTAATTTGGCCAGCTGCCACCACTCCAAGATGGTTCTGGAGTGGTATGCTGCCAACTAGATCAATTTTATCCCCAAGCTTATGAATCTTCCGAAATGCACGAAATTTCGACCAATCGAAAAATACTGGGCAATTTCAGAGCAGCGACTTCGACAAAGCGATGAGGCAGTCAAGGACATCCCGAAAATGCGGGCAAGAAGAAATGGATGAAATGCGCTGATTCCCTGTCCGTTTCCACTGTGCGGACGCTGATGGGCTGAGATTTCGTTCGAACTGGAGTTATGTTACAATCCAATAGTGTAACTTTAAGGTTCTAATAAAAGTTCTGTAAAGCAACCATTTATGGACTTTTTAAACTTTTTGAATCACGAATCACTGGTCTTTTTGTGCTTATCAATTAACTTTTAGTCAGCCTTTATAAAGAAAGTACTCGTCCGGTATGTATCGCGAAAGCATTGAAAATTCCAATTCAAACTGTTAACGATGCCTTAAAACGGTACAATGAGCTTATCAATTTGAAGGACCATTGTACATGATCAGCACGAAAAACGGTGAAATCACTGAAAGTCGATTCAATGATAGTGCGAACTATTCTACGCGAGGATTTAAGATTGCGTTTCTACAGTTCTTCAATTGGCACCAGAAATCAAAGATTTTTTTGAAGGAGTTCGACGATACTATAGACGCCATCACACGGTTTTGTTTATCGATGAGAAAATTTGCACCGTTGAGCAATACCATAACATCCAAAATGATCGCCAGTTTTTGTCAAAAGGTCCTTGTAACAGTTTGAATATAGCTGGATCACATCTTCCAGCTTCGGCGATGGTTTGACAGGAATAACGGCTTCCGGTAAACCGTTAATACTCATCGAAAGTGGTGTCAAAATTAACCAATTAGTCTACCAAAAGCTTTTGACGGACACTGTTGCACCTTGGGCGCATGTAAATTTCGGTGGAACGTAATAGGCGTTTAAACCAGATTGGGCACCATCGCATGGAGCAAAAAAGACTTTGGAGGTCTGAAGCATACTTTTTCTGAGACATTTAGACCAAAGATGAATTGCCTTCAAGCTCTCCTGATTTAAATCTCATAGATCACTTCATCTGGTTCATTCTCGAGTCCAGAGCCTGTTGAAAGCCACATAGATCGCTAAATCATCTTAAAACAAGTTGGACAAAAGCCTGGGATGCAACAACTGTTCAGTGTCTAAAATGAATGCCACAATATCCGGATAAAGCTATCAATCCTCGTTCGGACTTGGGTTTCTTTGGAAAGGTTGAGGAGTAGCATTTTTATTCCATACATCTAAATTGACTCCAGATGGAAATTACTGACGAATTTCACGCCAACTCATCCAGTGGCTGGCAGCATCCTCTCAGAATCCAAAGAAACGTTGTGGGTGTGTAGACTTTTCAAGTGACTTTGCATACTTTGTTTTTTTTTTCAAAATTTATGTAAACTACAATATGAAAAGGGCTCTAGTTTTTTGATCGATTTTTTTTAAATCCACATATTTCAAAAAGGACAAGACTTACAAAAAAGTGATGCATGGATGACTTTGAAATAATCGTCTGAACTTTTACGAAAAAAAAAGAAAAAATTGTAAAATCGTACGTGCTAACAAAAAATATTTTAAAATTTAAAATCAATTTTCAAAAAATGGCTATCGTAGAATTAGACAAAAAAATTTCTTAATAAAGGCAATATAATTTTCTAAAAAATCGCCATACATTGCAAGATGGGTACTTTTAAGGAAAAAAAAAAGTCTAACAACAAATTTTTCATGTCCTATCTTTACCGTGTATCGCGCCTACTCGTCTTATAATTTGGTCCTAACAACCTCACAGAAGCCAATAAAATTTAATTATAATGCAATCTGAATTTTTTGAGGCTCTTTGAATGTTTGAAAAATCAGGGCTTCCATTTGAAAAAGGCTTATTTTTTAATTATGAATTTTTTTAAACTTCAGTGATAATACAATTAAATCAGGTTGTTGATCCTGTTAATTACGAAGAACTTTCAACACCATTTAATGATTTATTCTGTCAATTTTTATTATTTCCTACGTCAAAGAACCGTTGTGTTACCTACAAAATACTGGGTAGAAATAATGTATTTTATTCAAATCTATACCTAAGATCAATCAAGTGATAAAATTTACTGTACCTCAGGTGGTACTGAAATCTGGAATGGTAAGAGAGAACATGTACAGAAGCGTTTATTAATTATGTCTTTGAAAGAAGCAAACATGGTTTTTAAAGAAAAATGCAGAGACTTTAAAATTGGATTTACTTCATTCACTCAGCTCAGACCTAAACATTGCATACTTCTGGATTGTACAAGCACACATTATGAATGTGTTTGCACTAAGTATTCATGACAAGGTTATATTGATGATTGTTAGTGCAAAATTTGATCCACAAAAATAAATAATTGACAAAATTCTTTGCGGTATCCCAATCAGAACTTCAGATTGTTATTTCTATGCATGTGAAAAATGCATTTCTACAGAAGGTATCGAGAGAACTTTTCTCAGTATTAGAATGGGATGGCAAAGAAGATGTTGTTTTTCAGCAGTGGCTAACAACTGATCGTTGTAACTTGGAAACAATAATAAAGCCTGCAGACGACTATGTTCCGTATTTTGTTGAAAAATTTGGAACGCTTATAACTCATGATTTCATTTATAAGGAACAATCTTCTTTTCTGCGAAACAAAACAGATTCCGTAAGAGAGGGTGAAATAATTGTAATTTGTGACTGTTCAGAAAATTATTCTTTTATCATTCAAAATGCCGCTCAGAGTTACCATTGGAATAATGCTCAAGCAACTATACACCCTTTTGAATTATATAACTAGAAAGACAATAAGTTGGAAAACAAAAGATTTATCATAATATGTGAAGTATTGACCCATGACTCAATAGCAGTTCAGTTGTTTATATCAAAATTGCTAGATTTCATTAAACAAAATTCAATATATTGCCCAAAAATTATTTTCAGCCGTCAGATGGATCAGCGGCCCATTAGAAGAAAAAAAAATAACTTTGCCAGCAATTTCAAGTCCAGGTATGGATTGGAAGCAGAATGGCACGTTTTAGCAATGCCTCATGGGAGAGGTTCATGTGATGCTAATGGTGTTTTTATTGGGGAGGATCCTCCCCACTTCTGGGGTAGCTTGATGAAAGACTATGCGCCCGATTGTATACTACCTTCATATGCCCTCCGCTCATTTCAACTTGTATCTTTTAATTTTCATCACCTGCCGTTACTCTATACGGAACTATCAATGCTTTCTCTTCAATTCTCTTAGTTCTAGCAATAAATTATTATCCACTCCTAGAGCCTCTCATGTTGATGGAAATTATATGCTTCTGACAAATTTCATCATATGAAGCTATGTTAATTACTAATACACTAAATGTACACATTAAAAAAAAAAATAAACCCTTACCAAGCAAAAACCTATGTTTTTTTATTGACATAAATCGTATTTTGAAAATTCATGTAACGTCATATTTGAATCGTCTTTAAATGGATATGCATCAAATCTTATTAAATGAGAATTTTCTTATTTGATAAGACTTTATGCATATCCATTTAAAGACGATTCTAATATGATGTCTGCTGTTTTTTTTAGATTTATCAGCCCCCCTCTATCACATTTTTTTCCATACCTTTTACACGTACTGTAACAAATCTTGACCTTACGCCAACCCCCATCCCTAAAGATATACGACCCCATATTTGAATCGCCACTAAAGATAAGAATATCCGAGCAAGCAGTTATGAATTACTTCTACTTAAACGTACTTTTTTGGTTCTGTTATACTGATTTACAAGGAAATTGAATGTTTTTGACCCTTTTCAAATGTTAGTGTAGATGATTATTGTTTTTTGCAAAGATGTTCAATACATTCAATTCTTAATGACTACTTAATTTAATTGGATTCTATAGGGGTGTTGAAGACCATAACGAGTTTGCGTGATACACGGTAAAAATAGGTCATGAAAAAGTTGTTGTTAGAAAAACTTTTTTTACTTAAAAGTGCCCATCTTGCAATGTATGGCAGACATTTAAACAATTATATAGCCTTTATTAAGAAAAAATTTCGTCCAATTCTAAGATAGCCTTTTTTTGCAAATTGACTTTAAATTTTAAAATATTTTTGTTAGCGTGTAAGAATCGATTGTACAATTTTAACATTTTTTTTTCATAAAAGTTCAGACAGTTTTCTAAAATTTACCCATACATCACTTTTTTTATAAGTCTTGTCCTTTTTGAGTTATGTTGATTTAAAAAAAATCGATCAAAAAACTTCAGCCCTTTTCGAATGGTAGTCTAGATAAATGAAAAAAAACAAAGTATTCAATGTTGCTTGAAAATACATAGTCCATACACTCACAAAGTTTCATTGGATTCTGAGAGGGTGCTTCCAACCACGAAGACGAGTATTTAGGCGTGAAAATCGTCTACTGTTTTCAACAGGATTTTGCCACTTATCATCAATCGAAACCAACACAGGCGGGGTGTCGCCAAAATGTACCCTCTTTTAAATCGTCACAAGAATGGCCTGCCTAATTGCCAGTTTGCAATCCTTTGGATTTCTTGTAATTTAGCTCAACATGACATGTCTTCAAAATGTAATGTAAGTTCATGGAAAATATAGCGTTTGTTAATTTTTAGCCATTCGTTGTGTTTTCACTAACATGATCGAAGTAAGCTCTTGTTGCGTGCGGGCGTGTTTTTGTAGCTGTCATTATTTCACTCGAGTTTCTCAAACAATTTCAAAGTAAGGAAATGAAGATGATCACAAGTCAGCTTCCGGAATCCGTTTGGTTGAAGACGAAAAAGACATGAGCATCACTGTTCAGAAACCCTTTGGTGGTAAGTACGGGAAATAACTCGCGATCCGCATTCTTCTCCGTCAACACCGACCAATCCTCCGAAAGTCGTAGAAACCCCGGAGTGCTTTGTGTCGATCGCGAAGGATACCGTGGCCGGTGAGAATGCCCAGCTTGGGTTGATCGATATATTTTTCCTGTAAAATCCAACTCCCACGTTCATAGGTATTGTGTTCTTATCTGAATCGTACAAACGGTCCATTACGCAAGAATAGTTCACTGTGTTGTTTGCGGACGCTTTGGTAGAACGCTGAAAACTTTTGATTCTTGCGCTGGCCGAACTAGTTTGTGTGCACTTCTTGGACCCTCGAACGTAACGTAATTAAATGGAATTCAGCTAAGTACTTCTTACTTTTTATATTTGTGATATCAGTAGAGTTTTAGCTCCCGTAACGTTTGTTGTTCAGCGGGGGAAATTCCTTTAATCGTACATACATTTTTTGACCGTTTGGTTCGACCTAACGCTATTTACAAACCATGAATATGTGAATATGTGTGTGTGCGTGAGTGTGCCTTTTTCGTGTGATAGAGTGTGTGCTTTTATGTGTGTATGTGTATGAGCGTATGACTCTGTGTCGGCGCGTCCTTCTTCTCTTTTCAGAAAGCGAGTAATGGCGCTATAACCATAAGCCACAAAAGGCTAGGGCAAGAGTTAGTGCTCATGTCCCAACCGACAGTCAAACTCTCATGCAAGAAAATACGCTACACCCTTGGATTTGGAGCTTGGATACTAGTGAGAAACGCCTGTGAGGACAACAAAGGAGTGCATTAACTTTCTTAGCTTCGTCACTCCCAACGACCAATATACATAAAAATATACATATGCTTTCTCGCCACGGAAAGCCTCCCGCACAATCCCATCCAACTTCCAACTCCAGATGTCTATGAAGGTAGCATGAGTTCTCAGCATCTTCTTAAGTAGACATCTAATCAACACTTCCCTCCCATCCCTTGCTGATCATAAGGACCTGGCCAGGTGTTGTGTAAAGAGATTGATGGATGAAGAGCCTGTCACACCCAAGGCAGCCCTTCTGGCGCTTCCATCGTTTTTACAACAGCCAACCCAGGATTGTGTTAGCATGCTATGCTATGCTATGCTATTCGTTGTGTTTTCACTAACATTCATTTCACTGACAAGCAATCGTTGCCTCGCTGGATTTTCAAAATTTAAACACTGAACTCGGCATCGATTGTCTTTGGATGATTGTACCTCATTGAGATAAATTACAAAATTACAGCCGAAGTGTCGTAGCAAATGTTAAATCAACTCAATAATGGTGATAGGACAGATCAAGTCGACTTTTTTGGCGCGATAGGCCAACAATTAACTGTTTGGCCAATGCAGATCTCTACCGTACAGCCAAAATTAAACAAGTATTAATTGGTTCACGGGATAATGAAAGGTAAGCCTCCAAACATGACCATTTTGTATAAAAATTGAGCATTAGGCTTTTTGTATAGTCCATCCCTGTGTGTAGATAATTGTAGAGGAAGCTCATCGAATCTTCCGGTCCGTTTCTTAGTATCTTGCTATGAGGCACTAGGTAATAATATTCCACCCACTATATCACCAAACAATGCGATTGGTTATACGTATTTGATTTTTGTTTTTTATTTGTCGTCAATCATATATGTAGACCGGTTTTACATTTTTGCCTTAATTCTACTCTTACAGATATTCTGAGAAAAATGCTTTTTTTAGTTGATTTTTATTCATTGTTATATCAATTGTGGTGCAGTATTTGTTATAGCAAGACATCATCTTATTTATGGGTCCGTTTTGGGCATAGTTAGTTCTTTGATTATTCATATAGAATAAATGTTTCTTAAGTGACGGGTGGGAGCGTAGAAGTTGAGCTTCTCTAAAATATCTGCGTCATTTATTCTTTGCCCAATAACATCGTTTATAAATGATAGAGTCGCAAACTCACGTCGTTTTTCAAGACCATCTATTTTAATTAACATACATCGAGATTCATAAGAAGGTAACTTACGCAAAGCATACAATAAAAACTGTTTCTGCACTGACTCAATACGGTCTTTATGTGTATTCTGATATGGATCCCAAACCACGCTGCAGTACTCAAGAAGGGGCCTAACATATGTTACATACAATGTTTTTATTGTATAGGGATCATTGAAATGAAAACTAAACCTCTTGATGAACCCGAGCATATTACTTGCCTTGTAAATTATATTGTTGTAGTGTTCTACAAAAGTGAGCTCGGAATCAAGTATGACTCCCAAATCTCTAACCTGATTGCATCTTTCAACAGTTTGTTGACCTATAGTGATGGTGTCTTGCCTTACATTGCGCTTTTTAGTGAATGAGACTGAGATGCACTTTTTAACGTTAATCTCTAGTAAGCTTTTTGTACACCAAATATGAAAATTATCAACTTCTCTTTGAAAGACTTCGATGTCAGATGATTTACGTATTTCCATGAAAAGTTTCATGTCGTCTGCATATATTGAAACATTTAAATGGCGTAAAATATATTCAACATCATTGACAAACAAAATAAATAGTAAAGGACCCAGATGGGATCCCTGTGGTACTCCCGATGTAACATTCACAACCGATGATAGCTTTCCTTCAAATCTTACTCGTTGTGTTCTTCCAAGCAAGTATGACTGAACCCACTTTATTAAATTATGGTTGAAACCTATCTTAGACAATTTGTAAAGCAACAAAGGAATATCGACTCTATCAAAAGCTTTGCTAAAGTCAGTGTATAAGGTTTCAACGTAATTACCTTCATCCATTGCATTTATTGAAAAATTTACAAAGTTTAGCAAATTTGTAGAAGTAGAGCGTCCTTTCATAAAGCCATGTTGCTTGGTAGAGATAACATTTTTAACTTGTGAAAAAATATGTTGATTGATAATGGACTCAAATAGTTTGGGAATACAAGATAATATTGCAATGCCACGATAGTTTTTCACATCTGATTTTTTACCGCTTTTGAAGATCGGAACCAAGTACGATTCTTTCCAAATGAGGGGAAATACGCCAGTTTTTAGAGATAAATTTAACAACCAAAACAAGGGTTTTACTAATTCATTTGATAATGTTTTCAAAAATACTGGCGGTAATCCGTCAGGACCAGCTCCTTTAGAAGCGTCTAATGTGCTTAAAGAAAGCAAAATTTCGTTGACGGATACATTATCAACAGTCACATTTAACGAAGGATTTAATGAAATCATAGGCTATAGGACCAAGTGTCCCCCGGTTGGTACGAAACAGATGAGCATGGATATAAATAGAAGTTTAAAGTTGGCAAAAGACACGACGTGCTTCTTACTTACCGGTGGCCTCTGCTGTACACAGAAATTGTCTCCATTCTATTCGGCCCCAGGCTTCACCAGTACCACAGTCTGCAAATGACTCGCAGGTCGCCTTCTACTTGATCGATCCACCTCGCGTGTCTCTTCTTCTTGCTTCTTGCTGCTTCAATCATAGTTTTTGGTGAATAAGAATAGATTGCTCTTAAGGATGACCAACTTGTTTGATGCAGATACTAGTTCCATTAGTAAAATGACCCTTATAGCATCTTTACTGTTGGTTTGAATGGAGCCGAATTGCTCTTAAGCGTTACTTTGAATTTACCTTTACCTTTACTCAATGAAAAATCACTATCACACTTTGTGAGTGGCCCCAATAGCATCCTAAATGTTCGTTGAAATCGGTACAAGGATAATAATATAATATATAAACATTTTTACTCACTATTGTCTATTTACCGAGATGAAACCTACAGAAAACCCTCCCACTAACAATTTCCTTTTCTGAGATACTCGTGGGGGTGCTGTAGTATACAAGGTGACGGACAATTCCTGTCAGTGAAGTATGTGGTTATAAAAAATGAGAAGCTTGCATGAATTTTCATTTGAAATGTATTTCCTGTTTGGTATATCATTAACATGTGTCTTAATTTAGCCAAGTTCAAGTCTGTCTTCCTTTGACCCAATTGTCACATGCGTTGTTGGAAAGCGTTACAGCTAGTACGCACGATATGTTGAGGCATGCCAATCCATGTTTTCACCAAACGTTTCTTAAAAGTTTCCACGGTCAGTCCTTTGGTATTCCCTACTTTTTCCAGCATATAACTCCATGCACAGAAATCGAGAGGATTCAAATCAGGTGAAGAGGCATGCCATTTTTTCAACGAAATAAAATCCGGAAAATTGTCCTCACACCAAGCCTGTGTAGTTTTTGCCTATTAGGACGGTCCAGAGTCTTGTTGGATGCAACATGGTGCATTTTTGTAGTGTTTATTGACGAAGGAAAGCAAATGGTTCTTCAAAACATTATCGATGAAATATTCACTGTTGATTTTAACACCAGATTCAATGAACAGCAATGGAATCTTCAACGTTTTGGAGAAACATCCCCAAACCATAACCTTTGAAACATTTCAACAGCGAGTTTATCACGAGTAATATCAAAAAGATGTGCTGCATACACCCCGTCATTTTTCCACCAGTGGTGATCCTGTAACAGGAACATTATTTCGTTCGAAAACAGAAGCTTGAGCAGCTTCCGACATCCTTACACTCTTGCAATCTTCTACTTTTCAGTCAATCCATAGACCGTTGTTTTTGTATGGAATGAGTTCAAGGTTGTCTTTCAAAATACTTCTGCTCGTTGACTGTGAAATTCCGTGTTTTTTGCCATCTTTCGGCCAGACTTACCAGGATTCCGCCAAATTCGCTCTCTCACTCGTATGATGGCTTCCAGACACCTGACAGTGTATTTACGGCCAGGTCTGGGAGGTATTTTCCAAAAAGCGGTTTCTTTGTAGCGTTTGATGGTGCAAAAGATGAATCTTTCGTTTATTTTGAGTGATTTTTGTTTTGTTTCGAAAACAAACTATTCACGAGCTCACTTTTCGGGTCCATGATTGCCACGAGTCTCAAACGAATGCAAATTCATTACAAACCTGCAAGCCGTGTTGACGATTGATACACTCTTTAAGAAAAATGGGCAAACATGTCTTAGATTAACTCATCCAAAGTTACATATGTTTTAAAAAAACGGACAGGAATTACCACTCACCCTGTATACGGCTTTTAGTAGTTACGAGTTTAAAACTTGCATTCCTACCCTTCCTTCATTGATTTTCAAAAAGGTGTTTGGTGTCGTTGTTGATCCTATAAACACCAGGAATTGATAATTGAGAATGATCCACTACTCCCAAGTAACATTCTGTTGGTTCTCAGTGCAACATCTGCTGACTTCAGACAATTACGGAGTAGAAAACCAATGGTGGTTAATATGTACATGTTCATGTTGATGCTCGTCCATCCTTGTATATAGGGAAACAGCAGGATTAAAAGTTTTGAAAGTCTGAAACAGCTTTCAGATAAGTGATGGGTCAAACTTCCCATAAAAAACGAGTACTAAAATTTGGACGCTTAGCTCAATCCTACAAAAGCACGTCCAATACCCCGAATATAGCGATGACAAACATATTGAGTTGTTCAAAGCAACCAAAAAAATGAAAAAAAAAATAAAATCTATTCACAACAAGCAAACCCACTTACCCGCTTTCTGTCGACAGTACTTGTAGCCGAGCTTTGAGCCACAACTGCAGACCACTCTCCAAAATGTCTTAGTTCACCAGATTCGAACTCATACACTGTAAACTCTACGTCCGTCTTGCAAAGAATCGTGAAAGCAAGCCAAAAAAAAAGAAGTGTCACTTCTCCGAAGCACCGAAGGGATAATGGGGAAGAAAAAAATGTTTAAAAACTCTTTCTTCGTCCGTTTAATATGACCGTTTTTTCTGTTATTTTCGGAATTTAGTCTCACCAGAAACTGGTCCCCCCGCTATAATCCGATCGCAACGACGAGGAGCGGTTGCTCTCGGGGGTATTTTTTTCCATTCGCAACGTGAGCCCCTTATTATCGCAATCCTATTTCTCCTGAACCGAGCTACGGTTTCCTGCCTTTTCCTTGATGTACACGAGCCCACGAGCGTGAGTCCGATGAAATGGAACCTAGTTTTCAAAATCTCGACCGGCTTGGAAAAGGAAGCCGGGCTTAGCTTTAATTACAGCACTGTTACTATTACGTGTATTTTCGCGCTTTTTTACCCTGGGTGCTTTTTCGACCAACAGGAGCTCTTCTCACAAGGCAGCCTCGAGTGTCTGCTCGTTTACTTTGGAAAACCGGTCTTTCTTAAGCAGCAGCTGCCAGCAGTTTTCTTCTCCAGAAGCAAGCGTGTACGAACGGGTGTATGAACACTTCAAAGCAACAAGACTGGGTTTTCCTCTGCGACGGTGCCGGTTGGATTGCTGGACCGGGGCTGTTAGCGTCTACGGTGTGAAGCTGTCTGAAAAGAAGCAAAGTTAAACAGTGGAAAAATGATTAATATGAAAGCAGTTTGAAAAGTGATTAAAACGGGATGAGTTGCAAATTGATAAGTTTTTATGGAAGTATAATTAAGCAATCTCTGGTGAACTGCACTTTCAAGGGGTAATGTTTATTAATAATTTTCAAGAGAATAAAATTATGGATTTGCGTCATTTTTATTCGCTCTTTTTTGTTTACCAACGAGCGTTGATTTTGATGTTTATGTTTTCACATATATTTCACACACTGCGTATTGTATTTCGCCTTCTATGATCCATAGAAGAAGTCGAAATATAATACGCGTAAGCGTCGGAAAATAGAAAAAGTATCTGTTTCCATTATTCAAAAGTCTGAAAGCCAAGGAAATCATCTCATCGTTATTTTTAAAATTATCATTTGCACTCAAAAGTAAAAGTGACTCCTCAAAGCAGCATTTGAGGGGGAGGTAGCTCATCAAATCTTCCGGTCCGCCTCTAAGCATATTGCTATGAGGTACCAGGTGGGTCTCCACCGATTGCCTGTCGATCTGCCAAATTTGGAAGACGTCTGCATTGAGTTATCTCAAATTATAATAATCCGTCCACTATATCACAAAACATTGCGATTGGTTGAGCGGATTGGAGATAATGAAATCATTGGGTATAGGACCAAGTCTCCCCCGGGTGGTGCTAAATCGATGAGCTTGTATTCTGTAAATTTTAAATTTCAGTGAGCGAGATAAGGCGCTATAACCTTGGCAAATTATTGCCAGACTTTTGGTTCAAATGCCAATAGTCCACCCACAGGTAAAAGGAGCATAAACTTATCTTTCTAGCATCTATGCTCCCAACGATAAAATACAAATTATCACATTATTTAACTCTATATGGAGGCGTTTGGTACGGGAGGTCCACGCTTTCTTCCTTCCCTTGATTCGAAGTAGTAGAGCGATTTCAGACACTCTTTCTGGAATCGCTCTATTTCTTGGAATCCTCTCTGCGGCACACACTACGCAGTTGGCCTGGCCGATGACAAGAAAAATGATGAATTCCAGAAGACGTCATTTTCCAGGATGCTTTCAAGAATTGGCTGCGTTAGTGCGAGATTAGATTAGATTAGATTAGATAACTCCTCAAAGCAGCATTTGAATACCGTTGCACGTATTTTCAGGGTCATCGATTGGCCTACCGGATTTTCCAGATCAACCGTAAACAGATATATTTCGATAGTACGTACACCTGTCCCTTGTTCAGTGTACGTACTATCTGTTGTGTGTGTGTGTGTGTGTGTGTGTGTGTGTGTGTGTGTGTGTGTGTGTGTGTGTGTGTGTGTGTGTGTGTGTGTGTGTGTGTGTGTGCGCTTTAGACGGGATGGAAAATCTGCAAACAGACTCCTGAAGAACTCAGGGTGTGAGGATGAGGGCGCCGACTCCTCTACCCACTAAAAACCCACCCGTGCCTCCAGCCCCGGCCCTTTCGATATTACTTTACGCACCCACTATGTCTAACTACATAGGTCTTTAGTAGTTAGCTTCACTGACCTAACGGTAAGTCGATCGAGATGCTCCTGGATCCAGGCAGGGTTCGGGACGTCCGCGCCAGATCGTCAGCAATCTCCCTGCCGACCACTTACGGTACCTGCCGATCCGATCGAGAAAGCCAGGGCCAGGACCGGGGTTAGAACGAATGGGGGCGGCTACCCTAGGGTCGTCCCTGTTCCCCATGTCACGACCGCTTACGGCTTCCTACCGGATCCCGCACCGTTGTATTTCGTTTCGCCGTTAAGGGGAGCTTAACGTTTCCAGGGTGCACCGCGGGGAGGCAAACTACTTACACCCCCGCCCCCCCCCCCACCCCCCGTGTGTGTGTTTGTGTGTGGGGGAGGGGGTATATATATTTGGTTTAAAAAGCTTCAGCAGCCTGCCCTTCTATGTTTTTGGCAGGGTGTTGGACTCACAAGAGTGGTGATAAGACTCGCGTTCGTGCCTAACCACTAAAAACAATCCCAATTCTCCGTTTGCATTCTCTCCCCACGGAAAAACCGTGAAGTGACCGGTAGGGTGCCAAAATCAGTCCAGCGATTACGGTGGAGCCTAGCTTCCGGTTTGCTGGCGCCCCGGCGACCCGAAACCGGTGCTACGACGCGTTCGACTCAACTAGTCCCTGGCGATGGATCTAGCCTACTTCGAGGAGGGTTCCCCGGCTCAGGGATTCCTCATTATGGGTGGAGTATGACTTCCAGTTCGCGGGCGCCCCGACGACCCCAAACCACTCAGTGGTTGCTTTGCACTGACTCGCAGTGGTCACTTCGCCATTTCCTCTGCAGTTTGGACAGTATCCTTGTTATTGCCCTATCGACAGCGTCCCACGTGTTTTCTTCATGACACATTTTTTGGACAACATTGACGACTGTCACGCCACGGGGCTGCAAAATGGTGAGTAGACAACTGGGATGGAGCGTGCGTCCCCGCAACATAGCACTGGTCCTCACAAGTTCCTACCTCATGCTTCCACGGGTCAAGAGATGACAAAGACCGCCAGCTAAGGGTTGCGTACTTAGCTGGTAGTGCAGCCTGGGCACTGTTGTCCTTCTGACTTCAGCTAGATTGAGGAGGTGCGTTCCGAGCGGCTGTCCACCAAGGAGGTGCAGCTCATACAGCGTCTGTCCTGGCATCCAACGGCGGAGTAAAAAAAGCTGTATCGCGTCATCTATACCTTATGAAGCAGTCCCACCAACGCGATGTAGGAAGGTAGCATGCTGAAATCCACATAAAATGGAAGTATTCTTTATACGGTGTATAATTTCAGATCATCTATGGAATTATGTTGTTTAATAATTTTAATTTTTTTGTTTCCTTCGTGGCAATGATAATGCAAGAGCGTCTACAATTGCAGCTGGACATCAGTCTACAGACATGCAGACAGTACAAATATAATTGTTACTATCATTTTATATTATAACATCCCTTCACAATATTTTTAAAGCTATTTTCAGGTTCGCATCTATGCATCGTCGTAAGTTTTAGCCCACCTAACCCACGATGTGTATTTGAAAAGATAGAATGGTTTTTAATGTTTTTTTTTAGAAAGGATCATACGACAAATTCTACTAAATAAAATTTCCAAAAAAGTTTAATAATTCAAAAACTAAAATTGTTGATGATCTCTCATTAAGATCATAAGGATTATTTATGGGCCCAGTAGAAAGCAAGAGTTATCGGAGTATTCAAGTTTAATTTTTCTTTTCTCTCTCTGTTTTTTTTTTTTTTTTGTAGATTTATAAAGCTTCCGTTTTTGAGCAGTAATCATAATCATATGAAATTTATTCCGGCTAATTGTTTGCTTAAATTTTCTTTGCTATTCTGCTTGGTTGCCCGGTGATCAACTTTCTTTCATTATATCACTTTGGAAATTTTTGCCATTTCAGAGTTTCAATCATCTAACAGCAGAAGAGACAAATAGTTGCATTTAATTTTTATGTGTATACTATTACAACATCGTATTATTTTCATCATATCATCATTATATATATAAAAATAATCATATTAAAAATATTTACTAAGAGATTAATAATAATAATTAAATTTCATTTGCTTCAAGGTTACAAGGAAATAGATTCCAGCTAGTACAGATATTTTATTTCATTGTATTTAAAGGTGTTTTTCTATGAATTTAAGTCATTGAATTTTATTAAAATTAATAAATGCTCTTTAATTCTGCTGATTATGTGTATCTATATGTCATGAATACATACCTATTCTTTTGATTCATGTATAATTAAATGGTTTATGTTTTATTTAATTGCAATAAGACCTTCACATTCCAGAGTTATATTCATCTGTCACTGATTGAGCTGTAAAGATGCACCAAACTGCGATTGATTATCATATGCCTATTATTACTATTTTAAATATTTCATCATATTATTTAAATTACAGGATGATGAATTCCAACCATGGCATATTTTAATTAAATATAATAGTATATTTCATTGCTCTATTACATACTGCATATATTGCATATTATGACATATTATGTACATTATATATAATAAATACTGGGTTGGGAGGGAGCATCAGGGTATCATTCAAGCTGAAACTGGACGATGGTTTGATTGACTGCCTGAGTCTAGGAGGGAACGAGCATTATCATTTTCTTTATCCTACCGATTCGATTGTGATGCTGCGAATTCTACTCCAACAGTTTCAGTGAGAGTGACGCGCCCTTCTTAACAAGCCATCCTGTAGAAAGCTTAATAAGTATTGCGAATTGCGTTATTCGAATTGTTGGATCGTATCGTTGGAAGGAGATTCTTAATTTCCCGTGGATTTCGCGTGAGTGTCTCTGCTTACGGGTCCACCCCTCCGTTTTTGGCCCTTCATACAGCGATATTGTGAATTCAGATCGGTGGCTCAATTTGATCTTGCTATTAAGTGGAGCTGCATCCAAGCCAAGGGCATGAAGGGATGGTGGCTACCATACATACATACATACAACATTGACGACTGTCACGCCACGTATATCCCTGCGCACTTCTTCAAACCTAGGGCATTCGAAGACGACGTGCTCAGGTGTCTCCTCCAGGTTCGCACACTCCGGGCAAAAAGGTGAAGAAGCGTGACCAAACCGATGCCGATACTTCCTGAAACAGCCGTACCCGGACAAGAACTGCGTCAGATAGAAGTTCATCTCTCCATGCTTCCTATTCACACAAGCTGACACATTTGGGATGAGCCGGTGGGTCCACCTTCCTTTCGCCGCATTGTCCCACTCTTGCTGCCACTTAGCCAACGAGTCCGTTCAGACGATTCTCCTCGCATTTCTGATATCCCTCTGCTGATAGCGTTCGACGTCCTCGACCAGGGTGATACTAATGGACATCATGCCAGCGATAACGCATACTGCCTCCGATGTAATTGTTCTGTAGGCGCTCGCGACTCGCACGGCCATGAGTCGTAACACCCTGTTCAGCTTCCCACGATTACGCTCAGTATTCAGCACCACGACCCAAGCTGACACTCAATACATCAGAATTGAAGTAGCCACACTTGCCAGAAGTCGCCTCTTGCTACTTCTCGGACCACCGACGTTCGGCATGATCCTCGTATTGACCGCTTTCATCGCCTTTTCGCAGTTGTAGTCAACGTGCGCGTTGAAATTCAAGCGGTCATCAACCTTAACCCCAGGTACTTTAATGCACGCTTTGGCGGAATTGCGTTGATGTCAACCCACTGAACTGCTTTGTGGTTGCTAACCAACAATACCTCCGTCTCATGATGAACTAGCTACAGTTTTGCTCCATTCATTCACGTTTCAATCAGCATTTCGACCACTTCCAAAGTCTCGCCCGTTATCGTTAGGACGACATCATCTGCAAATCCGACGATCTCAACTCCATTAGGCGTTAATACTCCATCGTAGATCGCGCCCAGAGCATTGGGCCGAGAATCGAGCCTTGTGGCACTCCCGCCATGACCCTGATAAATTTCTGCCCCAACTCAGTTTCGTATGTCAGGACTCTGTTCTGGAAATAACTGCTTAGCATCCTGCACACGTAGCTATGAACAAGCATTTTGTGCAGTGCTGTGGCGATAGCCTCCCAGCTGGCGCTGTTAAAAGCCTTTTTGACATCGATCGCACAACGGTGCAGAACCGATTGCCTCCCCTTTTCTGCTTTGATGCGTTCCCACGATTGCTTCAACCTCGACGGACCACTTTTCGGAACCCGAACTGTCTCTTCTAAAGGCCATGAACGCTTTCCACTAAGGCTTGCTTCATTTAGAATTGGAACAAACTTTTGCTCATATTGTGGCGCTCCTGGTGAACGGATTTGGAAGTTCTTGGCGCCCACGTGTCGGGAATTTTGTCAGCTTCACGCATGTATTTTTGAAATTCCGCAAATCGACTGTACTTTGTAAACAATCAACATGGAAGCCGAAAGAAGGGAAAAAATTGTGCATAGTTATTTGGAAAATCCATTGTGGTCTGCATCTAGGCTAGCTAAACAGCTGAAATTGCCCAGAAATACCGTATGGCGTGTCATCAAACAGTATAAGGAAACATTGACGACGATTCGGAAGCCTCAAGCCAATCGTCGGAGTGGAACTGTCGACCGGAAACTGCGTGGTAAGATTTTGAAGACGATTAAGAGGAATCCCAATCTGTCGGACCGTGATTTGGCCAGAAAATTCGGTGCTGCCCATAGTACCGTGAGGAGAACTCGACACCGGGAAGGAATCAAGTCGTATCGAGCTAGCAAACAGCCAAATCGGACCATAAAACAGAATAGTGTGGCCAAAATCCGTGCTCGGAAGCTATACGACCAGGTGCTGACCAAGTTCGACGGGTGTCTTCTGATGGACGATGAAACCTATGTCAAGGCTGACTTCGGGCAAATCCCAGGTCAAAAATTTTACTTGGCAACGGCTCGGGGGGATGTTCCAGCCAAATTTAAATTTGTATTTGCCGACAAATTTGCACGAAAATTCATGATTTGGCAGGGCATTTGCAGCTGTGGCAAAAAAACGAAAGTTTTCGTTACAAATAAGACAATGACGTCGGAACTATACCAAAAAGAGTGTCTCCAAAAACGAATTTTGCCGTTCATTCGATCCCACGACCATTCCGTAATGTTTTGGCCAGATTTGGCAAGCTGTCATTACAGCAAAGTCGTTCAAGAATGGCATGCAGAGAAAGGGGTCCAGGTTGTTCCGAAAAACCTTAACCCACCCAACTGCCCCCAGTTCCGCCCTATTGAGAAATACTGGGCAATCATGAAGAGGAGACGCAAAGCAAAGGGAAAGGTTGTCAAAGACATCAATCAGATGAAGACCTGGTGGAATAAGATAGCTAAAACGATGGACGAAGAAGGTGTGCGCCGCCTAATGAGCCGTGTTACAGGAAAAATTCGAGAATTCCTTCGAAACCGTGACGAATAATTTTATCCGTATTTTTTCTTAAAAGTATGAAGAAAACGCTACATTTGTATAAGAAAAGATCTTGAATTCAATAATAAATAACTGAAATACAGGCAATTGTTTTTGTTCCAATTCTATCTGAAGCAAGCTTTATTGTACTAGTTCCTATCAAGGGCCAACACAATTCTGCAACGCATGAAATCAAAACGAAAGGGTCAGATCTAACTATAGATGGATAAATTCAGGTTTTTTATTTTCAAGGATACAAAAAAAAACAAGTTTGTAGTTCTTATCGTTCATTCAAGTTAGTTTTAAACCCTTATGTGTTCGACAAAAAAAAAACACCTTTAAGTGATCAACAGGGTACCCGGGTACCCACCAAATTCAAATGATTATAACTCTGGTTATTATTGACCGATTTTAATTCTTTTTACACCGTTAGATTCAAAAACTCACTCGCTTTATGGTCATTACCAGTAATGTCCGTTTGAGCTCATCTGGGTTTTCGGGGCTGTGGTCCTGTACGGAGACACTATGTCGGAACATCTATTGAATTTTCAGGAATGGATGTCAGAATCTTTGCAATTATTCCAGAAACTATTTCTATTCCTTTGTGGGCCATATGTTGACTTGTCAAACAGCCATTCTGTAACAGGTTCTCGTGGGG
This sequence comes from Aedes koreicus, assembly GCA_024533555.2. Classification (NCBI taxonomy): domain Eukaryota; kingdom Metazoa; phylum Arthropoda; class Insecta; order Diptera; family Culicidae; genus Aedes; species Aedes koreicus. Next base: position 242,864 of record JAHHFK020003750.1, read on the forward strand.
CCTCGAGTGGCCATGAACATATTTAGAAGGAAACCCTGGCAATATGGGTATCAAAATTCATGAAATTTCTCCAGTAGGATGTTTCTCAACGTTTAGTGACCATTTGATGATTTGTTCTGGGACCTGTCATTCCGGAACAGGTTCCCGTGGGGCCTCGAGGGGCCATGAACATTTTCAGTAGAAAACCCTGGCAATGTGGGTATCGAAATTCATGAAATATCTCTAGTAGGATATTTCTCAACGTTTTGTGGATAGTTGTGTTCATGTCCCCTCGAGGCCTTACAGAAACCTGTTCCGAGATGACCGTTCCGAGGACGAATTATCACATCGCCACAAAACGTTGAGAAATATCCTACTGGTGAAATTTCATGAATTTTGATACCAATATTGCCAGTGTTTTCTACTGATAATGTTCATGGCCGCTCGAGGCCCCACGGGAACCTGTTCCGGAGAGGCAGGTCCCAGGACAAATCATCAAATGGACACTAAACATTGAGAAATATCCTATTGGGGAAATTTCATGAATTTTGATACCCATATTGCCAGGGTTTCCTTCTAAATATGTCTAAATCATCAGATGGCCACAAAACGTTGAGAAATGTCCTACTGGAGAAATTTCATGAATTTTGATACCCATATTGCCAGGGTTTACTACAAAAAATATTTATGGCCACTCTAGGTCCCACGGGAACCTGTTACAGAATGGCCGTTCCAGGAACAAGTTGGCACATGGCCCACAATAGAATAGAAATAGTTTCTAGGAATTATTCTAAAGATTTTGACATCCATTCCTCGAGATTCAATAGATTTTCCGAAATTGTGTCTCCGTACCGGAACACAGCCGTGGAAACCCGGATTCACAGGAACCAGATGAACTCAAACGGCCATTGCTGATAATGTCCCTAAAGTGAATGAGTTTTTGAATCTATCGGTGCCAAAAGAACTGAAATCGGTCAATAATTGCCAGAGTTATAATCATTTGAATTTGGTGGGTACCCGGGTACCCTGTCGATCACATAAGGGTTAAAAGCAAAATAAATTTTCTCGGAAACAATAGACGGATAATTAACAAAATGAAATCCATTTTCTCGGATGGGCTAAGGAAAATCAATTCCACGCGGTCAATTAATGAGTTTTGTTATGTACCAGTAACCTTAAATCAAAAATGTCAAGCCGCATTTGACGCAAACTGAATTGCGTATTTAGCGGCCATCCGTTCTCTTCTGCGTACCTCAAAATCAAATTCAATCCGTTTATTGCTGCTTCGTAGGAAACTGTTGAACCTTCATTGTCGTTAGCAGTATGTATCGTCGAAAAAACTTATTTCTTCTTCGATTGTAGGCATTGTTGAATCATTTCCGGTGTGTTTGATGCTGTCCTCATCATCATCATCCTTCAGAAAATGCAAATCTTCGTCTTCTTCCTGAGTTCGGAGCTCGAGAATTTTCTGAGAAATGCTCCGCAATTTATCCTGGAGTATAGATAATAGCAGGTCATCTTCATCATCGCTATCCATCGGATTATACAGCAAGTTCCAGGATTTTCTTCTTGCATCCCCTGGAATGCAATCCCATGCTTAAGCCACCCAGAAAATAGCATCTTTAATGGTGATTTTTTTTACATTTTCGTGGAATTCTCCAGTTCGGCCCATCATCGGCATAAGAGTTTTTCGGTAGTGGGCTTTGATCATTTGCATTATATTCTGGTCCATGGGCTGAACAACAGTTGTCGTGTTAGGAGGTAGAAATTCGGTCCAGATTTTTCCATCTTTGGTTTGTACTTTTCCTCCATTGAAATAAGGAGAACAATTATCAAGAACTAACACGGCTGTTATAAGACGAGTAGATTCTTTAGAAAATCTGGTGACGCGAGGCACAAATTCCTCAAAAAACATTGTTTAAACAAAACCTTGTCTCTTTAGTGAACCATAATTTTAACTTAAATCTTAACTCACCTTCAGATACAGTATGACCTATAATGCTACCAGAATTAGCGGCAGCTTAAAATGTCACCAAAAGCTCCAGGTCCTCAAAGTTTGACCAACATAACTTCCTCGTGCCCTTTTAATCTTTCAAACATGACACACTGTTGCCAAAAACGTGACCCGTAAAATTAGATTTTTTTGCTATAGTTTCTTCAGCAAAGTTTTTTCCATGAATTATTCTCCATCTTATGAAGTTAAAAATTTGGTGAATATAACATCTCATGGCAAATTTTCTGCAAATTTTAAATGATCTACACTTTTATTTATCATATAAAATAAAAAAAAATGCTGAAAATAGTCTATCGTCTCTCACTGTTCTTCATATGCCTAAGCCAATATTCTGTAAACGACAAAACTTTGCTAGGAGCGCACAGGTCAATTTCTCTAAACTATGAAGCTGCTCCGCGCCAAGATATATGTGTTGCTAGAGTGATGGAAAACTTTTGTATTTTATGAGGAATTATATATTATCTAGATAATTAATACATGTATTTTAGTAAAAACCTCGATGTCTAAGAAAATACGAAATAACAATAAATAAATAAATGAACAAAAGTGAAGATCATTGAGAATTTGCAGAAAATCGCCACGAGAGGTTATATTCAAGAAACGATCGAAGTATGCGGTGCTCGAAGTAAGACGTGAACATGTTTGCCTTGTCATTTTGTCTCGTTTAATGTTCAATTCTATATGAGATTTTACAAGTGTATAGTGAATTTCTTATCTTAATCCTCTCTATTTGTGAAAACCTGCATGAAACAGAAGTCGGACGACTCCATTTCGTCTTGTTTTGAGTCAAACCAGAAAAAGCATCGCGGGAGAGCAGCGGTTGTGGTAGTGTGGAGTAAACGTTACCCGTGCATTTTTCAGCATTGGGTATTGTTCGTTGCTGGTTGCCGTTCAGACTTTTTGGATTGGATACGGGATCAAATGGAATTAAGTTAAGTATTTCTTATATTTTTGATACCAAAATAGTGAAGCAAAATCCTTTAATTCCACATAAATTTTGACGTAGGACTACGTCTTTGTTTTCAATACAGGGGTACACGTTGCGAGTACGAGAATTTGGAGCGTCACGAAATATGCTTAGGTTTTGAACGTTAATAACTAATTCATTTCATGACCGATTATCAAAATCTTTGCACCAATCTATCTGGAATATTTCTACGCATCAATTTTGGTATTAAAGTTGATTGATTTTTAACACTAAGCTATTGAAAATAACGTAAATACAAGGTGATGTCTTATAATGTCGGTTTTTCAGAGTAATTGGCAGCAGGGTCGTAACAGGGAGCGTTTTTCCAAAGTTTAAGGAGCATTTCCGCAAAAAGAAGGGTGCATTTACCCTTTGCCTTTACCAAATACACAGTTTAATCCTAGCACAGACTTCATATTTAAATAAGGAACGTCTTCTAGGCAGCCATGAATGATATATAAGGGGTACACCTTCGCAGTCATGGAGCTTGGTTAAAGTCCCTCTCAAAAATAAAAGAAAAAGAAGAAGAATAAGTCGTGGAGCTGTGCAGAGGCTGTAGGAACGCAGTTTTTGACAGCAAGCACCCTGGAGGGTGCACTGGCGAGCAGTCGTTGCCCAGAGAGGTGTTGGTGCAGTTGGCTGTTGGTGCTGATGCTCCCGTCAACGTCGCTGCGAGAAATCAAGGGTGTAATCTACCTTCGGACCTCACAAGTTCCTACAAGTTCCACGCCTCGACGAGTCATGTGATCACAAGGGACTGAAACATGGAGACGCTGGTTTGGCGTAGTCTGGGCAATGTTGTTAATTTGACAGTAGCGAGGTGAGAGGGTGCGACAGAAGATCGTTAGCCTTTTAGTCATGTTGTGCATTTTCCATGCTCATTTGTTGATTGATGGTTTCAGAGCGCCTTGGAATCATCTTTGCATTCCGAAAACATTTAATTTGGGAGCATGTAGCTCAATTAAAGGCTCAATTAATGTTTGAGCATTTCAGCAAAAACATGTGGATTGCATTTCTGAATTTCAACTACTATTTTTATAAAAGACTGGCATGCGATCATGGGCGGTATGGAATAATATTTAAATAAATTTGTTTAGTGATGTCATGATTAGATAAGCCATTTGTTTCAGGAATCATCAGGCCGGGATCTTCGATCACTTATACCGCTGCCCTTGAGGTGTGACTGGAGGAGTGCAGGGAAGGCTTTTTAAAAGAGCAACTAAGCTTCACAAGGGAACATCATGCGTCTTTTGATTGAAGTTTTGTCTGTGATAGTTGTAGTGATCTACTCGGTTTTTCGGCCTTTCTGGACCTTAGAGATGTTGAAACATACCTATTTTTTTCTTTTCAGTAACAAACCAGTGGATGGCAATTGTATTTTGTACATAAATGTTTTATACTTTGAAAAAGAATGCATATTATTTAGTCTTTCATTATAACATCTTATCAGTTTCATCATATCATTGTATAGTATATAGTAACTGTTATATACATGTATGTGTGTCGTCTCTTAACATATTTAAATATTCTTATATTTCTCATATTTTTTTCAAAGATGTTCTTATTTGGACACATACAGTATTCACATACTAAAACTCATGTTTAGGTTGAGGGAGCCAGCATCAATTGTAGTATTTGTCGGGTGCTCGGGGTGGTTTTTTTTTCTCAGTTTTTGCATGGTATGGCCTTGACATTTCAGTATACATTCATAGACTGCTGGTTGAGCTGTATAGCGGTGTATGATTGCATTTTATTATTAGTTGCATATCATTTTTGTTGTCATTTGGAAAATAATAATAATAATACTAATGATGTTTGATTTGCATTGAGATTGCAAAAACGGTGATTCCAGGTTCTATAGATGTTTTATTGCATTGTATCATAAGGTATTTTTCGATTTATTTGGATCAGCGGATGTAGTTTTTTTCAATATATTAACAAATGCTGTACAATTCTGCTACGTTTGTATTGGATTAAATTAGATTAGATCAGTGACCAACCAGTAGATGTCATCATTTAAGCCTATGAGATACACTACAAATGAGTATAGCAGTGCAAGGAAACGAAACAGCATATCGACATTTTAGATACACCATTCTTTATATATACAATTTCAGGTCATCCATGGAGTTTCCATGTTTCGTAAAACAATTTTCAATTTTTTTCTCGTGGCTATGATACACATTGTCTAAATTTTTAGGTTCATAAGAGATACACAAATCCTACCACAATTGCAGCAGGACAACAATCTACAGACATGTGTAGTTATTATTAGGTGTATTCTTAGAAAATGTCTTTTTTTTTTGCAAATTTGATGCTTTATTGTGAAAAAATGGTTATACATTTATTGTTCAAAGTATTGGCCATCGCTAGCTATAACTTTTTCCCATCTTTGTGGTAGTTGACGGATACCCTCTCGGAAAAATGATGCTGGTTTGGCGGCTATCCACGAATCGATCCATTGTTTGACTTCGTCATAATTACGGAAGTGCTGGTCAGCCAGGCCATGTTGCATCAATCGGAAGAGATGGTAATCGGATGGCGCAATGTCCGGACTATATGGCGGGTGGGGTAGGACATCCCACTTGAGCGTTTCCAAGTATGTTTTCACCGGCTGTGCAACATGTGGCCGAGCATTGTCATGTTGCAAAATGACTTTGTTGTGTTTTTTAGCGTATTGCGGCCGATTTTCACGCAATGCACGGCTCAAACGCATCAGTTGTCGCCGGTAGACTTCGCCCGTGATGGTTTATTTTGGTTGCAACAGCTCATAGTAGACCACACCCAGCTGGTCCCACCAAATACACAGCATGATTTTCTGGCCATGAATATTGGGATTGGCCGTCGATGTTGTGGCATGACCGGGGTATCCATACGTTGCCTTACGTTTTGGATTGTCGTAATGGATCCACTTTTCGTCACCAGTCACAATTCGATCCAAAAAACCCTTCCGTATGTGCCGTTTAAGCAGCTCTTCGCATGTGAAAAAACGGCGCTCAACGTCTCTCGGCCGCAATTCGTATGGCACCCAATGACCGACCTTTCGAATCATTCCCAATGCTTTCAAACGCTTACTAATGGCTGGTTGGTTAACTCTCAATGCTGCTGCAAGTTCTTTTTGCGTTTGTGAGGGGTCTTGGTCGAGCAAAGTTTCCAATTCGACGTCTTCAAACTTTTTGACCGGGCCGGGGCGTTCCTTGTCTTCAGTGACAAAATCACCACTTTTAAAGCGAGCAAACCAACGTTGACACATTCGAACGTCGATTTTGTAGTCCGGGTATGTTTCGGAGAGCAATTCACATGCTTGAGATGCATTTTTCTTCGAATTAAACAGGAAAATTAAAACTTCCCGCAAATGCTGCTTTGATGGCTCGAATTTCGACATTTTTCGGCTTCACAAAAACTTGTTTACCTTCACTAATGATGCGTAACTTACACTGAAATAACTAGAGAATAGAATGAAGTTTCGGATGTGTTAGCTGTCGATGTCAAAATTCATGTCAGAACAATAGATATGAAGTTGTCTGCAAATACGACATTTTCTAGGAATACCCCTAATAATATCATTTTACATTATAATATCCCTTCACTGTGTTTTATATACTATTCTTTATGACATCGCAAATTTATTTTACATTTTTATCATAATCATTACCATTTTTTTTCATTACTCGAATTTTCATTATTTATTTGATTTTCTGCAAAGGAAAAACGAGGTAGGCTCTGCCCGCGAGCGGTTGATTTTCTAAGACCTGTCACATTTTTTCAGTTTTTCTCAGTTTTTTAGTTTTCAATATTGATAGTAGTTGTTTTGGAGTGTCTATTTTGTTAAATATTTTAAAAGTAATAAAGACGGCGCTACTGCATTGAACATGAAGGGGTGTTACGCCAGAGCATTGTGTGAGCAAAGTTTTTCCTCGAGATAATGAGCCGAATAGTGATGTGAAAACTGGAAAAGATTGCGTATTTTTGTTTCCGCTCTTCTGCGCTTTCCTTTCTGTGTGTTTTGTGAATAGTGTTAATAAGTAAAAGTTAAAAATTATAAGACGATGGTTAGGCAGCGCATTGGAAGCCGAAAGGACGAGAGCATTACTCGTCGGAAACCATTCGGTGAAAAGTACGTATTCAGCGGGTGAGGGCTTGCGAGCTCTGCTGATACAATCCAATCTTTGGGAACTCGAAGAAACAACGATGCCGATGGCAAGTGATATCGTGGTCGATTTGGTAGCCCAGTTCGGGTCGGGCGATAAATGTTACCCAAAAAATCCTACTCCGCGTTCATAGAAATCGTACAAACGGTCGAGTACGAAAAAAGAAAAAAAAAACATCCTTTCAAGTTCTGCCGAGAGTGTGGAGTATGATGCTGATTGGGTGAGATCGTTTCTACATATTCATATTATTTTCACTAAATACTCTACAGAAATTGTTGACATTAATTACATATAGATATTTAAATTAAAATTTCAAATATTTTCAATTTCTACTACATTCAACATTTTTGGTGAAAAGTTAAATGAAAATGGATAGGCTTATCTCGGTGATTCCCGTCACGATGTGTTTGAGTATTTTATGCTATGCTTTGAACAACATATGCGGTATGCTGCATCCAAACGAGCCTTGAATATTATGAGGTGAAACTCTGACTAAAATGACCAAGCTGCAATATCTGATTCTAGTAACTAACAAGCTTGACCCGCTTCACAAAAATCAGGCGATAGCAATTTTGACAGATCGTCTGCTCGATTTGAGCAACATTGACTACAAATCGTTTGTTCCAATTTTGATATTTCTCCTCTTTGGCGCTCTAGGCCCTTTACTGCATCCAACCTCGAACACCCGTTTGAGATAGATTCATATTGTCGAATCAGGAGAACTTTTTTCCCTTGATGGATGTAGTGAAAATTCTTCTAGTAATAACTCTGCTCGAATGTTACTTACTTGGTTAAAAATAACAAATAAATATTAGCATTGCTTAACGAACAATAAATTCACATTGTTGTCAAACGCAACACACGTTCCCCCGGGGCCAAAAAACAAAAACAAAGAGAGGGTGAGCTGTGTAAGCCCAAAATTTGGTTTCGGGGGCGCGGGGGCGTGTGGGGGTTGGGGGGGGGTGTGGGTGGGGGGGGGGGGGTGTGTGTGTGTGTGTGTGTGTGTGTGTGTGTGTGTGTGTGTGTGTGTGTGTGTGTGTGTGGGTGTGTGCTTGGGTTTGTGCTTCGTTGTTTTGTTGGCGGGAAGCGAGGGATGGCGTAATTAATAGAGGGAGGAGAGAAAAAAAGAAACACACAAAAAAAATTAAAATTAAATTTTTTTTAATTTATTTTCAGGATTTAAATAACTATATAAAAGCTATGTTTTGGCAGAATTTATTTATTGAATTTCCTCCCCCACGCTGAATGCTCGTACATTTCTCTTAACACTGCTCATGAGATCTTGGGCGAGGCTTTGTCTATCTTCCTTACACAATTTCTCCCAGTTTTTCATCAAAGCTTCATCGGTTTTGAATGTTTTTGAGCTTTTCTTCAACTTCTTCTTCATTATCGCCCAAAACTTTTCGATCGGACGAAGTTCTGGTGTATTTGGCGGGTTCGCCTCCTTCGGGACCACATTTACGCCCGCTTCTTACCAATCCATTACAGGCTTGGCGTAATGGCACGAAGCGAGATCCGGCCAGAACAGCGTGGGACCACGGTGAGAGTGGAGGAAGGGCAGCAAGCGCTTCTGCAAGCATTCCTCTCGATAAATCTGCCCGTTTATGGTGCCGGTTGTAACGAACGGCTTGCTGTACCGTCCGCACTCGCAGATCGCCTGCCACAACATGTACTTCTTCGCGAATTTGTCCATCTTTCTTTTCCGGAACATTTCCCGAACCTCCATGCGGTACGTACCGACAAAAAACTCGAGGCCGGGGATTTGTTTGGTGTCCGCCTTGATATATGTCTCGTCGTCCATGACGAGACAGCCTGGCTTGACCAGCCACTCACGGTGTTTTGCTTGTCAGTCCGGTTTGGCGCCTTCCTGACCTTAAAAACACGTAGCCCAGCCCGCTTCATGGTCTGCTGGACGAACCACTTCGACGAATTGACCTTTTTGGCCACGTCTCGGGTGGAATGGTTCGGGTTATTCTTAAGGTACTGCCTTATCTTCCGCACCTTCTCTGGGTATTCCGTTTTCGGTTTTCGGCCGCTTCCAGTGCGCCGCTCGGTGGTCTTCGTCTCCTGGAACATCTTCACAACGCGGAACATGGTGAAATGGTGGATTCCAAGCCTTTTGCCGCTCCATCTGTGCGACTGATCAGGATTATTGATCACCGCGCCCAAGATTTGCTGGCGTAGCTCTTCTTGTTTCCAATGCATCTTTAAAACTAATTTTGCACACATAAACATAACACTCTCAACTAGTGTTATCCAAAATTTCATTAATTTTTACCCACGCGATAAAAAGTTACACTCAAAACAAAGTGTCGCATTTTTTCCGAGTCCAATCTCTATAAGCCATAAAAGGCTAGGACCAGAGTTAGACAGACAAGCTATCACGCAAGAAGAGCCTGGATACAAGTAGGAAACGCCTGTGTTCTAGCCCAGAAAAGCGGATAACAAAGGACTGCATTTACTTTCTTAGCTTCGTCACTCCCAACGACCTATATACATATATATAAATCTACATTCACTTTCTCGCCAAGGAAAGCCCCTTCACAATCCCATTCAACTTGCAACTCCAGATGTCTTTGAAGGTAGCATGAGTTCTCAGCATCTTCTTAAGTACGCATCTAATCAACACTCCCCTCCCATCCCTTGCTGATCATAAGGACCAAGCCAGGTGTTGTGCAAATAAAGCGATGGATGAAGAGCCTGTCACACCCAAGGCAGCTTTTCTGGCGCTTCCAGCGTCTCTACCCAGGATTGTGTATGGTCGAAAAATGCTATGCTATGCTACTCGGATTTTCATTATTTATTTCAATATTATTTTATAATTCTTACCTCGGAGCGTATGGTACGGTATGTCCTTCCTCACCTGTTGATTCACAAAATGCTCTGGGATTCAAATCAAATTGTTTGAATCCAACTCATTTTAAAGAATCATCTTTTGCGGTTAATGCAACGCAGTAAGCCTGGCCACTTTGATGCTTGTATCATGTCTTTACTATGCTGCAAGCATCAATATTGACAAAACAATGATTGGGCGGCATCTAACCCAATTATTTCCAGGATGCTTTCTCGCACTGGCTGCGTTTGTATTAGATTAGATTAGATTAGAGGTTATATTCAATAAACGGATTTTAAGGAATGTTCAATAGAAAACTCCCCAAATTTACATTAAAACCAATAGATATACCAATAGAACCAATAGATCAATAGGCATATAAAGGCTTCGGCAAAGTTGTGTTGTATTAAATTTGATATTACTTTGCCGAATAAAATTTACTTTTATATGCGAAAATTTGTAAAAAAAATTCTCTCTGATAGGGATTATTCACCGAATTTTCAACTTCATAAGATGCAAAATAATGCAGAAAAACTTTGCTGACGAAACTATAGCAAAATAACGAAGTTTGTGGGGTCAATACAATTTCGATCACGTTTTTGCGCCTTTGGCAACAGTGTGCGTCCCCCTGGCAGCAGAAACAAGCCGTTCCTAGACTTTTTCTACTTCCTGCCACAGTTTTCAGACCTCGAAAAATGTTCCGACCAAATAACACGCACTTTTGTTGACGTTCCTCATCTTCTATCGCCATCCGCCAAACACCATCATCGTCGTCGGATGAGTTCTAATTTGAAAACTTTTTCCTCGTCTTACTCTCTGTTTATCCCTGGCTACGGAGGACATACAGCGGTTGGACACTTGTGTCTCATCAGCCACGAGCCGCGTCAACTGCATATTTTTTTTAGCAGAGGAAAAGTATCTACCCATACTTTTCAACCGTTGTTGTATAGCTGGGAGGGAATTCTCATCATTAGCATTATCGTTGTTATCATCATCATCATAACCATCAAAAAGGCGGCAGTCATAACTTTGTTGTGTAGCGTAGGAAATCATAAACTGGCCCCGGTCGTTGCGAGTCGACTTGCCATTTCCTGCTCAGGAGATGGTAGCTATGCGTTTGTTGTTGATCTTCTGCTGCACGGCGCTAGCGAGACATGCGGAAAGTTTCCTGATACTTTGTCACAAACTAATATTTTTGGAGTTTGATAACATCTTTTCCAATTAGGTACGCGTCAAGGTTGTGACATACCTGCTCCGAAAATGAGTTGGATGTTTTTGTCGAAGGACAACTGTTTAGCAACGACCTTCTGTAAGTAACCTTTTATGACTCGTCCTGGGACCAGCGTCGTCCTTGCAATGAAGCACTCATTTATTTACCTATTCATGTTTATTCACTCGCCTTTCATTTCCAACCATGCGCCAGTGTTCTGTTATGTTGTTGTTCGTGAAAGCTAATGAGTCGAGTTCTTAGAAATAAATGAGGCAAGCTTTTAATATACCGGTAACTTAGCCTCAATGCAAAACAATGAACAAAGAAAGCTGCTGTGTGGATAATTATCTCAGTTTCCGTTGCTATGTATGAGATGGATCATCCGATAATAAATTAGCGCTACCGTGCTTCTCGTGTTAAACATAACGAAACCTTTCGCAAAGAATCAGATTGCACTTACATTTGAAATAATAATTCACCATTTGTCAGATGGTGTAGTCGCTGAAAATACTCTTCTCCTTTATTTCTGGCATTTCAAGCTCATAATTTGAGATCTTTCAATGCCTGTACCTGTACTGTTGGGAACAGCAGATAATCGTTCTTGTGCTTGCGTGGGAATCTGAACAGTGCTGAGCACGATGGTCCTCCGGCGAGACAGGGGGTTGGGGAAGGCCCAACAAGCCATTATTAAAAATTAAAAGTTGCAAATAATACAAAGGTAAACAGGGACCGGAACAATCGACAAAGTCCTTGGCCATCCTAATGACAAAAAAGAACCGTCTAGCTTGTCATTTAAAAAACAACAATGCAGCTGGTGTTAATCAACTCCCAAGCACGTTAATCTGAAATCTCTGTTTTTACACTCCCTAGAGACCACAAGTGATGAAAATCAATTTCCAATTCTAGGTTTTGAAAACACAACTTCTCATTTTTACCAGTAATGTTTTTCTCGTCATTGTTTACTTAACAACCTCATAAATAACAACCTCTAATTGGAAATTAATTTCCATCACATGTGGTCTTAAGGGAGTGCAAAAACAGAGATTGCACATCGCTAGAACCATTCTGTGCCATTGGCGGTATTTTGAGCACGATCAAACGCATACATTTTTGCCAGTCAGGGTGGCGGATACGTTCCTGCCTTGACCTACCCCGCATGGGGATGTGTGGCAAAAGTGTTTGCGTTTGCTTCGAAATACTGCTTAACAAAAGCCCTACGATCAATTTCAAACTATTTCAATTCAATTTCATAACATGCCGAGCTCTATCCGTCCTATCGATACTTTCTCTTATCATCTTTGGTTCTAGCAGAAATTGTTGTTCACTACTGGGATCCCATGATTCAGTTTCTTCGCCAAAGAAAGAAGATATTCACCATTTTAAAACATTATTTTTTTTAATTTTAATTTTCGTAATGAAAACAAAATTAGTAATGTAAAAATTGTTTAGCTCTCTTTTCGCTCCATGATGAATTTCTTGAAACTTTTCATATCACTCTGTAAATCTCACGCATAGTAACGGACCATAAGACTAGCTGAGCTGGGTCCTCCCTTAGCTCAGTCGGTAAAGACGCAGCTACAAAAAAATACCATGCTGGAGGTGGCTGGAATCAATTCGGTCTGGTCTTAATAAAAAAAAAATCTCGACTCCCCTGGGCATAGGGTACGATTGTACTTGCCACACAATCATACAAATACAAAAATGGTACGAAGCATCGAAAGCTCTCAAATAATAACTGTGGAAATGCATTTAGAACACAAAGTTGAGAGCAAGCAATAAGCGAATTGTGAAAGCAATAAGCTTGAAATGCTAAAATTAATAAAACTAGCTGAAAAACTTAAAATAAACTGAGTAACTTGTTTATGTTTCGCCACTTAAGAACGAAAGTGATGCACAACTCTTCAGATATAGCGGATGTTCCGGATGATCCAGAGAATCATGCAGTGGCCATTCAAAATCAGAAATGAGTTACTGCAGTGAATTTGTTCTCACATTACATGTAAATTTATTTGAACACCAAAACCTAACTTTATCCACCTATCGTGAGATCTGACCTTTTTACACTTTTCTGAAAGTACTAGGAATACGAACCCAAATGTGATCATTGTGGTCCTTTAACTTGATATCATCACCATTCATAATATTCTCGAGTTCTCATGTTACACAATAAGTCGCATGATGGGTTTTCATCCAAAGCCGAATCTGGCCACTTTCCCGGGAGTAGCTGAAACATCAACCCAGATGTGGCCAATCTGATTCTGGACTCTTTATATCATCATCATTAAACTTAGTTTTGAATTCTCACGTAATTTGAGGTATCACATGCTAAGCTAAGTCAAAAATCAGCCACTTCCAAGGAAGTATCTCAGGAACCAGTGAATCGATTAAAATAAAATTCAAAAGCCAATTATGAGACTGCAATACCTTTCATTTGTTTCAACCAAGTCGGTCTAGTTGTTGCTTGGGAAACAGAGTTAGAAATTTCGTTACACAGTAACGTTGTAAAGGTTGTACGGAATCAAATTGCACCACGTTTAAATGGCTGTAGCTTTTTACCCGTTGGGTATTTTCTATTGAAATTTTGGGTGGAATTAGTTCAATGTGTATTTGTTTACGCTGTGTAAGTTTCCCTAGAAGATGTGCAATCTTTGCGAAGATGGAGTCGGAAGAACAGCAGCGGTGAAAAGAAATTTTGCGCACGTACCTCGAAAATCCGGATCTTTCTCATCGTGCTATCAGCAGGAAGCTGGGAATGGTACATACTACGGTGTCTTGTGTTTTAAATCGGTACCCCAAACGTTTGACCTTCGATTGGAAAGAAGAAAATTGCAAAAATGGATCTCCGTATAGTGTTAAGGATCACAAGCGGGTAGTTCAAGCTTTCAAGAGGAATCCCAACAGTCAGTTGTGGCGAAAAAACTCAATCTAACCAAAACTTTCGTGCAAGATGCGAAAAAACGTGAAAGACTACACACGTACAAAATCCAAAAGGCGCCTTATAGCGATGAACGGCAGAATACGGCAGGTAAAATACGTGCACGGAAGCTCTTTACCCAGCGGTTGACGAAACCACATTGCCTCGTTATGGATGATGAGACGAATGTAAAAGTAGACTTTCGGTAGCTACCGGGGCTCCAGTTTTTCACTGCTCATCATAAATGTGATGTCCCTGAGGACGTTAAAAAGCAGAAGATGTCAAAGTATGCAAAAAAAAATGATTTGGCAAACGATTTGCTCGTGTGGAAAGTGAAGCACCCCATTCGTGACAACTGGAACGGTCAATGGGCATGTGTACCTAAAGGAATGCCTCCAAAAGCGTCTACTTCCTCTTCTGAAGTTACACGATGGTTTTACGTCTTTCTGGCTGGATTTAGCCTCGTGCCATTACTCGAAAGAGGTTTTGGAGTGGTACAAGGCTAAGAAGGTCAATTTCGTGCCGAAGCATCTCAACACTCCGAACGCACCGGAACTGCTGCCAATTGCAAAGTACTGGGCCATTATGAAGCAGGAACTTTGGAAACATCCTAAGAATCTGAAATCGGAGGAAGATATGAAGAAAAAATGGATTGCCACGCAAAAAAGTTGGTTCAAATGTTGTACAGGACCTTGTGAGTAGTGTATAGAAGAAGGTTCGAGCATTTGGATATTGAATTGAAATTGAATAAAACAAACTTGGGATATAACACTCGGCCCATCTCCAGGCCATTGATCAAGAGTCAGTTTTCCAAGAGATATGTATACACTTTTTTGTAATGAGCCTATTTTGGTGTATTGGCGAGTGTGTACTAACATTGGAAAACTTAGTTAAAATTATTTTTACGATTTTCCATACATTTTATATGGGAGCAAAAAAACCACGATCATGTGGGACTCATACTTTGAAAAATTGAACAGTACACAATTGTCATCCAATCTACATAATACTTTGGGAAAAAAAATCAAATAGTGTTAAAATTTGCAAAACATATATTTATGCTTACAGGAGGAAGTTGATTTTTTAAAACTATTTTCCGCCTTGGAATCACTGTGCGTCGTGGGATATTCAAACCACCGTTTGACCGCTATTGCCTGGAGAGCCATTTCCGAGCGAACCAAAGCCATGGCCAGGTGAATCAGCTTCATGACAAAGTGAGGTGGCGGCGGTAGCTATTCTCCTGAACCCAAAGGCCCTTTTCAGGGAAACCAAAATAAGTGGAAAAGGGAGTTGACATGTCTTTGGGAGTACGGAAGGTTGTGCTTCGAGGTGACCGGTAGAGAAAAATATCGTGCCGAAGCCGTAATGTTTTCTACATTTGAACATTTGACAACATTGTACACACATAAGCGTAGTAGAAATCGTATGCAATGGGTGGTGAATGGAGTTCGTTTCTTGGGGTAAAAGTGTCCCTAATGACTAGGACATTTAGTGTATGGGAATGAAATCCAGAATACGTAATTCACGAGATTTCAATCCAGAATACGTAAGTCATCAATTGCAGTCCAGAATACGTTATTCGATAGATTTTAAAGGAAGTCAATTTCGGCCACCCTTTGGAAAATTAAGCGATCTAAATTACACATTGTAACGTACTCCTATGTCACCTTTGCGTACTACCCCATAGGACCGTCTCCTATGGTTTATACCCTTCATCGGAAAATGTTTTTTACTTTTCATCGGAAGCAATATCGAAATCTGTATCATCGAAATCTGTATCTGTATCGAAATTTTCAGCTTCATGTTCGTTCACCTCCAGCCGTAGTCACTCAAATACCTTAGGTATTTTCGTAACTTTTTGGCGTGAGTGGTATGGATGCTAACCACCGCGCTGAAGTTGACCTCATACATATAGGCATATTTTTAGCCAAAGTAGAATTTCAATAACAGCTTGAATCATTTAATAAATGAAAACCAAATTTGAACCGAAAATAACGGGGAAGAAGCGGTTTTAACGAGTTCGGTTCTGGAAAAATGAGAAATCAGATTATAGTACTGCACCGAACATATGATCAGCGATCTCGAAAGTTACTGACATTCTACTGTGGTTCAATTGCATTGTGGAAACTATAACAGAAACCCGTTTTTTTTAGCTCAGTGAATCTTAAATATCAGCCATGTCGTAACTTGTGTTGGCAACTTCGTTTAATTTCAACTTATCGGATGGTTAGTTAGAAATAGTAAAACATGATGGTTAAAACATCATGGAAAGGTTAGTTGAACTCGAATTTGCTGATAGTATTTTATGTAAGTTTTAAGATTATGATAACAGAATTTATCCAGACTCGTGCACAATCTGCGGGAAAGTAATAAAATGTATCAAATCTTTTTTTTTGGTTAAAAATGAAGTTCAGCAGGTAAAAATAAACAATAAGAAGCTGAAACACTTTTTCAAACTATCACTAGATAACGCAAGCAAATTCCTTTAAATTCCACAAGAAAAAGCTTTTCGTTTCACATGTAAGCCTATTTCGTCTGCGACTTACAGACTTCATCAGTGTTGAGTACTATACGTTCTAACACATTCTTCTTTTCCGAGAGTGAAAATACGACTCTCACCAACAAGCAGTACCTCATTAATAAATAATAAGTCACTTAAACTGGAACGAAGGAGTTTTCTTTTTAATTAAAAATCTGTGTGTACTCATATCCGAGCCGAGCAGAACCAAGAAGAACTAATCTCCGTTGAAGTAGCAGGGGAGACGATTTGTGTGATAGCGATAGATATTGTTTTAAGCAAACCGATGTTCGGTAATTATTGTTTGAGTTTACTTTTTTTCAACCGATTTTTTCGGATGGTTTGACAGTTTATAGGAATAAAAAAAAATCTATGTTTCGGTTGCTCTGTCTTGTATTGAATAAAAAACCGGGTATCCAGAAGATAAACGTTCGATTGAAAATCTTCCGAGCAAAGCTCTAAACACGTTATTTTTTCTCTTACATTGAACTACGGATTAGATATTTCATCCTTTGTTCTTACGACTGTAAGCAAATCTTTCAACTTCCGATCTTAACGCTGAATTTATTTTTCCAAGACAACAGGATGATTTTTTTTAAATATCTACACTAACAGAATTGTTTCTGATTAGAAAAGTACTTGTAAATATTGACTGACTGAGAGAAAACATTATTCTCCGCATAATTTCAGATTAACAGTCACTTTGAAACAACTCAATCAACCCTCGGGGAAAATACGATAAACACCCCCGAGACTCTCCAGTCATTTCAAGAAGTCATCAAAAAAGGAATCCAACTCAACAAGTTCACTTTCATAACCAGAGTGCCCTCAATCCAGTCCCCACAGACACATACATTCAAAGAAAAATGTCAACAATACCGCCAAAATGCAAGCACCTTTTTCAAAAGCACTTCAACTGGATGCCAGTTCCATTTTCGCTCCAATGGCCACATAAAACGACCATAGTGTCGTGGTGTACCTTCTCAATAGAACCGAATTCCTTCACCACAAATATTGCCCATTTTCCTTCCAACCCTTTAAATTCCATTAGCCAATCATTTTCGAGATCCCAAGAAGCAGTCGACCCTTTCACTCTTGAGGCAAAGAAGATAGAAAGGTATACTCTTGTTACATTCCATATTTTTCTTCACTAATGACGGGGAGTTAGCGTTCCCCATCCGAGATAGGTTAAGGTTTGATGTATAAAACAAAAGTTCACTTGTCTGATTGAAGACATTAATGTGATGTTGCACCCTCTGGCAATGGTCGAGAGCTTTGACTGACTCAGTCAGACTAATTAATTATTTACGTATGCATGACGGAGCCATGTGGAATAAAGGGAACGGATTCTGGCTTCCATCCAAAACAGCAAATAAGGAACCCTGGAATGGGGATGCAAAACTTTCTTAATTAAATTAAAGGTGTTCGAGATGAAAGTCACTCTGAGCAAAGGATCGGACTAACCACCCAAACAAACCACCCACCGACCAAAGCAATCCTAATGAATGTGTTTTTGTCGGTTGATCTGGTCCGTTCTCGGAGAGATTATATATGCACTAGGATGCTTCATTTTGAATAAAATGTTGTAGGATGGAAGACTGATTAGTTATCCCAACCTATTAGTCTGTGCAAAAGACTGATGAAAAGTTAGTGGTTACAGAAATTCAATCGGCGAATTCACATTTCGTTACACTGCTGGGACTTTAACATAAGGCTGCAACGACAAGCGTCAAATCCTTGTGATGAAATATATTAGATAGTGTTGATGTATTTCTGCATGTAGCAATATTAGATCAGTGTTGATGTATTTCTAGATTTTTCCGGTAATTTATCAAAATTATTGAAAACCTAAATTCAGTCAACTAAATGCAGTGCTGTTCCAAATTTGTAACGTCCCGATTTTTTCTGCCCCAGATTATGGCTACTCTCGATTTTGTCACGTATTTGTCCAGATTTTCTCGCATTGCTAACCCGATTTAGCCTTCCAAAAAAATGTTCTGAAAAACAAATATAAATATAAGCTATCAGATACTACTTCTTGGCTTAACACGCACTACGTAGTTTTGTCTGCCGTTCAAATGTGTGTTCCGTGAAGCACATCCACAGTTATTAATTTAGGGCTCTGTATTCCGCATCCAATTGTAAGGTCTGTGACAAGCACAATGATACGCTACTGCTCCACGGTAGTTGAGCAAATTTTTCACACGGAAAAACATTCTACTCTATCGGGGATCGAACCTTCGAACTCAGGGATTGGAAAACCGACGGGTTTACCGACTATGCTAATAATATAGCATATAACACATGCAAATTCGTGAGGGAGTCATCGAGATAGTCCTATTCACTCTCAGTAAACGTTTCGCCAAAAAAAGATTAGTACCATGACCCGTTTCGCTCTGAACATCTGGTCACGTCCGTACAACTGTTAGAAAAATTAGTAATTGTGTTGAATTATTTTGCCGAAAGTACTGGGAACGCAAGAACCTTTGAAGATAACATTCGAGAGATAATAAATCGGCGAGTTTGAATATGCTATACAATTAAACAAGCTTTGTTTTTCAAACCGGGAAATTCACACATCTCGCCTTTTAAATTGACTTATGCTGGATGTCTTGATGTCGAGCCGGATGCGTTGGGATATTCATCTAAATATGTCATACCTCATGTTTATTTGTTCACTTGTTGCCGAATGCTTGGTCTTCAAGTCACTGGGTCAGTGCCTCAAACATATTTAGCAGCCCAAACACCCTCTATCTGATAAAAAAAAATTGCTGCTAACGAGCTTAAAGTGTACGGAATCAAATTAAATCATTTTAATTTGGCTGTACCTTTTAACCCATTGGCTATTTTCTGTTAAACTTTTGGATGAAATTAGTTCAATGTGTATTGTTTACACTATGTTTGTAACAAAAGTAGCTGTGAAATCGTTGCGATGATGGAGTCAGAAGAAAAGCAGCGGCGCAAGACAAATTTGCTATTAGGTACCTCGAAAATCCGGATCTCTCTCATCGTGCCATCAGCAGGAAGCATAGTTAACGACGATTTGAAGCTTCAGTCATATAAACTGAGCAAGAATCACTACTTGAATGACACCATGAAAGCAAACCGGTTGAGAAAACCTAAGGTTCTCCTAAACCGCTTATCCGAGGGCCGGTCAGTGTTGTTCACCGATGAAAAAGTTTTCACAGTCAAGCAGCATCACAACCACCAAAATGATCGGCAGTTGCTTCTTGCTGCTTCCAAAAGTCGTGGAAGTATTTCAAGGAACCATCATTCCGTTTCTGTCATGGTTCAGGCTAGAATAATTCATTCCTGCAAAACCTCTTTGATCTTCATCGACAAGGGGGTGAAAGTGAATCAAGCGGTATATCAGAAGCTACTTACTGACACAGTAGCTTCTTGGGCATCGCAGCATTTCGGCAAAAATGAATGGATTTTTCAACAAGACTGGGCGCCAGCGCATGGAGCAAAAAAGACTATTAGTCTTTGCGAACGCATTTTCCCAAGCTTTTTCACAAAAGATAAATAACCTTGTAACTCACCGGATTTGAATCCGTTGGACTATTCGGACAAGGGCCGGCAGTACACCACATAAATCACTAGAACATCTAAAATCGTCTCTTTTAAAAGTTTGGGAACAAACATATTGATATCTGTTGAAGAACTCGCGGCCATCGTGGATAACTTCCGAAAACGTTTGAAGGCATGCATCTCAGCACGAGGTGTCCATTTTGAAAAGAACAATTGCTATAACAAACAAACATATTGATTTTTTAATCCAACTATAAGAGATAGTTTTAACACCATTTTGTTGTACGGATAATATTCGGACACCCTGTAAAAGCAGACTTGCGGCAACTTGCGGGGCTCCTGCAAAGACCGCTCAACATAAATGGGATGTTTTTGAAGAAGTAAGGAAGCAGAAGATGTCAAAGTTTGCCAAAAAAATACATGATTTGGAAAGCAATTTGTCCGTGTGGAAAGCGGAGCATCCCATTCGTTACAACCGGGCCGGCCAATGGAAAAGTATACCTAAATGAATGTCTCCAAAAGCATCTACTTCCACTTCTGAGGTCACTCGGTGGTCCTACGCTTTTCTGGACAGATTTAGCCTCATGTCATTACTCGAAAGATGTTCTGGAGTGGTACAAGGCTAAGGATGTCAATGTCATGCCGAAGCATCTCAATCCATCGAACGCACTGTAACTAAGGCCAGTGGAGATGTACTGGGCCATCATGAAGCAGGTATTTCGGAAACACCCTAAGGATCTGAAATCGGAGAAGGATATGAACAAAAAAATTGATTTCAACACAAAAAACAATTGGCCCAAACGTTGTACACACCATTAATCCCGTCACAATACATTATCAAAGCTTACAACATAGACCAAACCGTATAGTAAAAGTGACGGGCAAAATAATAAGACCTAAGCCACAGCTAAAGCCAAAGATCCATACAAAAAAATACTAAATTTCCAATAAAACACATGACGATGGAGGGAGCTTGGGAACAGGGTTAAAACTTGGCGTCAAATGCGTGACGTATTTCATGGACCTTCTCTCAATGCAAAGAGGATCTTCTTAATTGTTTTTCCAGAAAAGATCATGTGTCATACTATTTATAGATAGCTTCACAAGAAAATCAAAAACGAGAACAACAAATTTTCAGTAATATTTTTTGGCCGGCATAAACTAACTAAATTTGACTACGATTGATATACGTTTTTATGGAATCAAAAGGCCAATTTCGAATGTTATGAACGAATTACAACAATTCATGATTCCATGATAAAACTTACGAAGCAACATGCGAAGTGTACATTGCCTTGCAGGGGACAAATATATTTAACATTTCTGGCCAACAATGTTCAAAACTGTTCAGAACTCGCGCGAAAAAAAAACAATGTTCGGATAGGAAGTCACCCGAGAAAAATAAGCGGAGGCTATCTTTAAGGAGCTCCAGTGAGTAAATCAAGAAAGTTTCTAATGTAATATAATTACATTAAACTGAATCAATTACTCAGCAGACGACATTGGTGTTTTTGGCACTAGGTCACTCTGCATAATACATGTTGTCCCGGAGGAAAACTCTGGGACTATGCGATAGTATATTATTTTTTAAAGCAATAGCCACCAGATGCATTCAGGGAAATACTTTCCTATTTGGCTTCTGTGCTGTCAATTCCACATGAAAATAAATCATATTTCAAGTAGCTGATAAACATTCGATTTCTAAATGTTTATGCATTGACTAACGACAAGTAGTAATCGTGATAAACTTTATCAGGTTGGAAAACCCCCGGACCAGTATTGCATAAGTTATAGGAGATTTTGTCACTCCATCCGGACGCTTGCTAGAAATATAAAATATAATCTTTGACTCACAGGAGATGAAAAATGTGTTTGAAAGTAAATTAAAGCAAATTACAAAACTCATCATGCAATAATTCAATTCAAATATACTAGAATAAGAGATAACAGGTCGGAAAAACTGCTGGCAACGAGTAAGATATCGAATCTGGCAACGAGTAAGAAATCGAAAAATTCTGGGATCTCTTGAAATTGCAACTAGAATTAATAAAACCAAATGCAAACATTTTAATGATAAACCACTTATAACAGTTCAATTAAAATCAAAACAGTGACTGAATGCTACCTTTCCCAATGAAACGTGACCCTGATGCACTTGGCCCAAAGCGTCACGCAAAAATAACACGGTACAGGAAAAAATTAAGACGACAAATTTTGAACAGGGCCTACCTTGATCTCCGAGTTTATCGACAATGCATGCTAAGATCAAAAAACCTAAATATCGTTTAAAAGTACTGATAATCGCTAAAAAGTGCACATACCTAAATTATGCGTAAACACAGATTACCTAATATTGGGTAATAGGAAGAATTGAAGGAAGATAAACGTTAAATATTACGGATTTTTTATCGTTACTTTGTACTCCAAATTGGGTATTTTTTTTAAGTTTTATTTTACAGAATGCTTCACAAAAGACATGCAATTTAACAAATTATCCATTCGGATTAGTTTTACAAATTCTGCACTCAAGGAGAAAAAAATGTTCCAATGTATGACAGATTTTATTTTGTATTAAAAAAAAGTATCAATAAAGAGTATGCATGAGTCCAAGTAAAGCTAAAGTGAGGTTAAAGATCGTAGTATCTTGAACTGAAATTGCTAATAACTTTCTGGCTATTTTTTAAACTGTATGGAATTGGTCAGCATTGTCATTATCGACGATTTTCTGCTCTTTCAATCACCAACTATTTTGCTTAAACAGCTCGAGAAATAATTTAGCAAGAACGTCATCGACGACGTTTAACCTCACTTTTGCATTGTGTACCTGCATTCCTGCACTACAGAAATATTTTTTCTGCATTGCTCAGACATTGATGCCGAATCGCACCGTTCTGCACCAAATTCTCAATGGTCCACAAGGATCCGTCAGAGCTAGAATAAAAAAATGCAAAAGTTATTGCTTCAAAGATTTGGACATAAACTTTGGAGTAAACTTGTTATTGAGAGATTAAAAAGAAAATTAATTAAGGAAAAATATGGCAACCGCTTTGCTCAAGTGACGTGAAATTTATTCAATTTTAGGTAAATAACAACGTATTATGTTGGAAAGCGAACGTATAATGTCAGTAAAAATGGACTGTTTATTATCGTTTAATTTTACCGATATTTTGGGTATTGTCAACAATACCTAATTTAAGTTAAAATAAAAACCTAATTTTAGGTATTCTCATCTGAGCGTGTGCAATGAGTTTCAGGCTTCGACAAAGATTTTTCACAAGGGCCCTACTGACAAACGTAAACAATGGCTTTTTTCGCGAATTTCTAGTCATTGAAAACTAGCCTAATCAATCCACCACGGTCATTTCGAAGAGGAAGAGTCCCAAGTAACACCAGAAACATCTTCTTTGACAAGAATATAAGAAGTTTGTTGTAAAAAAGTCGTGAGGATGAAATACCAAACATGTCTGGTCTTGAAAAAGTTTTGAGGAAGTTTTTCCACACATATTCGGTTCAAACGTGGTACCAGAACAGCGAACACATTTTTGTTCTATTTTTGTTCGATCAACTTAAATCTTACTTCTTGAAAACATCTGTGACTTTTTGTAATCTTACCACTACAAATTATCTTTAAACACGTTTGAGTATCCATACTTTGGACTGATTTGAGTCAAACGTACTTACTTTTGGATTGTTTGGAAATAGCGTGTATGCTAGATGTTTGTAAATATGTTGATAGGTTGCATTCAAGATAAATTTTAAACATGTTTTTAACAACCTCATGCAATAGTGAAATTATTCAGAATAGATTGTGAATCCAATACAGTGACGGCTGAAAATATGTTTATTTGAAATACTGGAATAACAAATAACACTACCTAAATGTAAGATTGTGATGCCACTCACTGATTCAAATAGAAGCCAAATTGGGCATAGGGGTTTATTCAAATGTAACATAAAGCAACAGTTTGGGAGATTGTTTAGTATTTTTTATAAATTGTGGCGCTTAATTTGTGGGGGAGTCTTTTGAAATGTAGCTACGTACAACATAATAGAAATATTCTATTTGTATTTTCATTCATACTGACATTACTTGGTTCAATTTCACAACAAAAAACGCAGAAAAGAAAAAAAGAACATTTGAAAATCAAATGAGTTACTAATGTTTTTACCCGTACTGTAGACTTGTACTGTAGGACTGTAGACTTGGAAAATCGCCATGTTAGTTTTTGTGAATTCCATAAAGAAATCTCACTAAAATTCAATAATTTATTCGGGGTACCTTCTACGTTTTTAATTCAATCGATGGCGCATGAAATTAGGGAAGGTAAAACGGAAAGTTGCACTGCTAACCTTGAGCCGCATATACAATTTTGATACAACTTCCATGCGTAAAGCACTTTTAATTTCCTATTTTAAAAAGTTATAAACAGTCATCTTTAACGCGTAAAATACCATTAGCTACGATATCGTTTCGCCATTAAAAAATCTTGTTTATATTTTTTAATTTGTTCATACCGTGCTTGCTTTGACAAAACATATCATTATGTTATAAGCATGCTGTTGGAAGCATCCATAAAACATATTATTTGTCTTATGGATGTTCTACAAAACATCTGGTATGACCTAAAAGATGTTCAAAAATGCCACATTTATTGCGCTTTTTCGGTTATATGCGTGTATGAAATTGAGTTATTGACGTTAGAAAAAAACATGAGCTTGGTCTAAAAGGTGTATAATTAACATGAATATGACAAGTGGTGTTACTTGGGGTTCTCCTATCCGATAGAATCGGAGGCTTACATGGGTAGCCTTTGTGCCACTAGAAATTTACGGAAGAAGTCATTGTTTACGTTTCTCAGTTAGGCCCTTATGAAAAATCTTTGTCGATTTATGCCGTTTTTGTACCATGCCTTCTTTCTGACATTACATTCAAATTGTGGAAGATTAGGGGAAAGTGCTCTAATGTGCTCTATGGATCTAGAATTCGGCCTATCGTTAAAAATTGCCTGTCTCTAATTTTTCTTCATATTGATATGTCACTGAGACAATACTACTGTATATTTTTGATTTTCAGGGTAAAAATAGGTAATTAATATTTACTTCGAATTTTAAGATCGAATCCTAGATCCATAGACCCACATTAGAGTACCTTCCCCTATAATCCCAAGAAACAATTCATTCAAAAATTCATCTATATGCCAAGGCATCATGTATTTTTCTTGTGTAAGATGTTTTTGAAACATCGTTTAGGTCACACAAAAAGGTTTTAATTACTAATTTAGGACTTATGTTAAAATACGTTCGGAACATGCTTGAATACAAGCTTTTAATATGATGATGCCTTATCTAGGTAGTTTAAAGTATCACAATAACAAATAGGTTATACTCAAGTTCTTAAAAACTATAAGCAACTGCAGAAATGCACGAACTCCACAACCCAATCCAACATGTTTCCAACTAACAGATGTAAATACAGATTAAATTTGAAACAAAGGCTTGTCATGAGTATGGTGAGTTAGTTTATGAATTCTCGTTGACCATTTTTCATATCGATCAAAACGAGGACCCAGCCCATTTGCCAAATATCTTCTCAAGAAACGGTCGATAATTACATGACAAAAAATCATATTTTTCGGACTTGTGCATGCAATAAGACATCATCATATCAAGAGCATGTTATTTAGTACATCTTTAGAACTTCGTATGTGGCCTAGGAGATGTTTTAAAAACATCGATTTTTTCCGCTGTTTTGGTCAAATTTAAATGCGTGTAGGATGTCGTGTACCGTAACATTATTGACACCGATATCACCAAAAAAATCTCGGATGGACCCAAAAAAAGTCCCTGTCTCGGTCATGTTCAGAAGAGGTAGAATAAATTTGTTGAAAATAATTCTCTGCAATAATGAAAAAAAGTTTTGTAAGAGGTTTTAAGGCATGTTCGGTTTCAATTGGAAAGATTTGAAAGATTTGAAGACGTTTGTCACATGTATAGCACTAGAACTTATAATTATGACGAAAAACTATCAGCTTATTATTGCTTTTATACTAATTGCTATTGCTTTATTTGAAAAATTTTCCGGTAACTTTTGAATTATTGAAAGTGTATTATCATTTTTTATTGCTATTTTAAGTTTTTCCAGTGCGAATTGTTATTTTTTCGTTGGCACAGTGTTTAATACTTTAGTGGCAATCTTGTGAATTTTCAATGCTAAATGTTCATTAATAAGTGCTAGTATATATTTTAGTCATGAGCTAATTGCTTGCTCTCAACTGAGTCTTCTAAATGAACTTTCACAGTTATTAATTATGAGCCATCGATGCCAGGTACCATTTTCGCATTAGTATGATTGTGTGGCGAGTACCATCATACCCTATGCCCAGGGAGTCGAAAAATGTACCTTAACAAAAAATGCCTAGACCAGACTGGGAATCGAACCAAGCCACCTCCAGCATGGTGTTTATAGCCGCGCCTTTACCGACTGTGCTTAGAGAGGACCCTTTACCAATGTATTTGACATGTGTGATATTTTACTACCAGCCTTTGTTTCCATATATGCGGATTTATTAAAAAAAAATAAGCAATGAATTGGGATATAATTCTAGGGTATTTGCTTAAAAAACAAAACTTGAGGTTAAAAGCTGACTTGAAGTAAATGTGTACGCCCCTCGCACGCCTCTAGTGTTAGGAATCGAAAATCTTTGACAGTGGTTTGCTTACACTTCTATAGAGAACAACTGGTTTGATCAAAGTAGTCCATCACGTTCAGAAATAACGTCAAATGGAACTCGAAAGAAGTAAAAATATTGCTGAATATGCCGAAAACAACAGTTTGTCGAGTGTTCAAAACCTACAAGGAAACCCTGAGTATGGAAAAGTATCAGCGGACCCACAACAAAATTGAAACCAGGGATCGTCAACTGCGCAGCAAGGTGTTGAGGTGCGTTAAAGCCAACGCTTATCTTTCGATCCGAAATGTGGCGAGAAGGTACAACGCCAACTTTCAAACGCTGCGGAACATCTTTGCCAAGAAAGGATACAAGTCATACAAAGCCTGTAAACATCTGAACCGGCACATGAAGCAGAATTCCGTGGCCAAAAAGCGTGCCCGGCTCTAATGCGACCGTGTTTTGACGAAACACATCGATCCTTTGATCGATGACGAAACATACGTCAAACTCGATTTTAAGCAGCTTCCCGGTCAAAAGTTTTACATCGCGACTGGACTTGATTCAAGTTCGTGTTTGCCGACAAGTTCGCAAAGAAGGCCAGTTATGAAACAGTGGCAAGCAATTTGCAGTTTTGGTCTGAGAGCGGAACTATTCGTCACATACTCGACGATGACATCCCAAATTTACATCGAAGAATGCCTGAAAAGGCGTGAATTGCCGTTCATCCACAAGCATAGGGGCAGAGTCCTCTTTTGGCCCGATTTGGCCAGCTACCACTACTCCAAGGTGGTTCTGGAGCGGTATGCTATTAACAAAAGCGATTTTGTCCCCAAGCTAATGAATCCTCCGAATTGCCCGAAATTTTGAGCAATCGAAAAATACTGGCCAATTTCAAAGCAGCGACTTCGACTAAACGGCGAGGCAGTCAAGGACATCCAGCAAATGCGGGCAAAATTGAAGAAATGCGCTGATTCCGTGTCCGTTTCCACTGTGCGGGCGCTGATGGGTTCCACCCAGAGAAGGTATAAGATTTCGTTCGAGCTGGAAAAGTGTAACCATATAATGATGTAACTGTGAAGTTTTAATAAAAGTACTGTAAAGCAATCATTGATGAACTTTTTAAACCTAATGAATCATGAATTACAGGTCTTTTTGTCGTACCAATTTACTCTTAGTCAGCCTTTACGACAAATTGAATTGACTATAGCAGTTTCACGTCAATGCAAATCAGGTTTCAAGTATGATCAGAAAGTTGTTTGTCAAGCTTGTACTAGATTGCTAATGAGAGTAAAGCCAAAATCATCTCAAGTATTTGTAAAACTAAATATGTGGGTGAAATCTAAGATATCAACTTATCTGAAAAACATAAACCTTGCATTTTCAAATACAAAAGATCAAATTGTATTAATTTGATAATTTTATTCTTAAACAAAGTAAAAAAAATGTTTTCATTTCATTTTCACTTCAATTTGCTTGACTTTCCGTACGGTGGACGAGTTCTCAAACTTCTCCCTTAACAATACTCATAATCTTCTGCACAGAACTTTCTTCTTCCATTTTCATCCAACTTTCATTAGGCCAATGTTTCTTAAATTGTTCAACACTATCCGCAGGTTTCAGGTGTTTTCTCAGCTTCGTTTTCGTCAAAACTTCGTCAAAGTTTCGATAAGACGAATCTCTGGGCAGTTTTGTGGATTCATTTTCTTTGATGCAAATACGACATTGTTCCTTTTGTTCAGGGCCATTAGGTCGAACGCCATTAGGTGAAACGCCATTAGGCTGAAGGGTATTAGGATGAAGGCCATTAGGATGAAGGCTATTAAGACGAAAGCCATTAGGGTGAAGGCTGTTTTGACGAAGGCCCTTCGAACGAAGGCCATATAGGTGAAGGCCATTCGGATTAAGGTCATTCGAACGAAGGATATTCGGGCGAAGACCCAATGGGTTGTTAGATCGAATTTAAGTAAGTTTTTCATGAAATGTTTACGACATGAAGCTGGGCTGCAAAATGGTGATTAGACAACTGGGAAGGAGCGTGCGTCCCCGCAACATAGCACTGGTCCTCACAAGTTCCTACCTCATGCTTCCACGGATCAAGAGATGACAAAGACCACCAGCTAAGGGTTGCGTACTTAGCTGGTAGTAGGGCACTGTTGTCCTTCTGACTTTAGCTAGATTGAGGAGGTGCGTGACGAGCGTCTGTCCACCAAGGAGGTGCCGCTCAAACAGCGTCTGTTCTGGCATCTAGCGTCTGATTATGAAACGCGGTGAAGGCAGCGTGGCCCCGGTAAGGTAGCATGCTGAAATCTTACCCTACCACAGAAAATGGAAGTATTCTTTATACGGTATGTAATTTCAGATCATCCATGGAATTCCCAAGTATTGTATAGTAGTTTTGAATTGTTGTTGTCCGCGTGGCTGTGATAATGTGCACGTCCACCTACAATTGCAGCAGGATCAGCAGACATGCAGACATTACAACTATGCTTGTTATCATTTCGTATTATAACATCCTTTCTCAGTATTTTTTATGCTATTTTCAGTTTCTCATTTGCATCGTTGTAAGTTTTGGCCCACCTAATTCATGTTATGTATTTGAAAAGATAAGAAGCCCAACAAACATCGGTGTTGAATTAAAGCTTGTTCAAACAAATTTGGAGAAGCTATTCAGCTATTCTAGAAGAAACAGCTGAATAGCTTCTCCAAATTTGCTTGAACAAGCCCTAATTCAACACCGATGTTTGTTGGGAGGTTATCTACGTTTTTTTAGAGAGGATCATATACGACAAACTCTACAAAAAAAATTCTTCGTCCAAAATAATTAATTCCAAAAACTAACATTGTTTATGATCCTACATTTTCTTTTTCACAGACATAAAGAATCAATCATATGAAATTTATTTCGCATAATTGTTTGCTTAAATTTTCATTTCTATTTTGCTAGGCTGCCAGGTGATCAACTTTATTTCTTTGTAACACGTTGGAATTTTCGTCATTTTAGAGTTTCAATCATCTAACTTTGCAGCGGAAGAGGCAAACAGCTGCATTTCATTATTATATGTACATTATATAGTATTTCTTTACAACATCGTGCTATTTCCAGCCAACAATAAATTAACATATTTAAATGTTAGTCTTGTATAATTTCAATAGATTTAACAAAAAAATTCAGGATACCTCAAATCAAGATTTTGGTGAATTGCTGCAATAGCTGAAAACGAACGAAAACGTGCTTAAGCGCGGAACCACAGAGCTCTACACTTAAACATTTTACAACATTTCTTGCATTTCAGGATCATCCGAATGAAGATCTTATATTATAAATACGAATGCTTATAGTATTTTTCAATAACATCAATTTATATATACACTATTATATAAATATTTCATGGGAATCGGAGGGACCACCAGGGCACCCGATTGACGAACTCTGGATGGAGAGAGTGGGAATGCCAACTCCCTATTGCTAACAGTTTGTGAATAGAGGACGGGCTCTTCTCCCCGCCCGTTGGGACATCCTCATGTTAGATAGCTTGCTCTTTTGACCAATTGTTCAATTTTGTTGTTGGAAGGAGATTCTTTATATCCCTGGGGACACGTATAAGTGATGTTGCATATCGATCCACCCAACCCGTTTTTGGCCCTTCATACAATGGCATGATTAGGACCATCAGTGTTTATTAAAACTTGATCAAGTCTAACAGAGAGTAGAGCCCATTGCTATCAGAATTAGTTTTCGTGCTACCATGGGTGGTAGTAAATATGATGCATCATACGACAAATTTTTACGACAAGATGCTTATAATTTTTTTGGAAGAGTCGTTTTCTCTTTTCACCATGCACCAGTTCTCTCTAATTTAAATATTTTTAATCTGTAAACACGTCCTGTGGAAGATTGGATTTATTATTGAATTTTTCGGGATTCCTTCCTTAAATCATGCAGCATCTAACAGATGTTTCATATTTAAAAACTTACAATTCCGAGCAGGAACGAATATCTTGATAACTGGCCATTGTATTTAAGAGTGCTGCATAAGAGGTAAAATACCTGAGGATAATACCATAAAAATGTTCCCACAATGTAATGCGAACACCAAATTGAGGTAAGACAATACCAAAATAGTACCTCTCAGATATTCCCAGGTATCTCAAATAACATGTTTTTTTATTTGAGAGATATTTTGCTTGCAATTCTTAGGTATTTTACCTCTTATGCTGCGCTCATCAATACCAATTTCAGGTATCAAGATCAAAATGACGTATTCATGTGTTATTTTCATCTGCTCGAGATCGGCCAGCATGGCTTGTGGATGGGTAGTTTGAGTATTTTGTGAAATCGTTTGAAACATGAAACCAATTAAAGATCATTGGAAAATTAATTCGTCTTTAAATCACAAATTATTTTACTTCAAATCAAATATCTCGTCATATGCTAGCAGTTGAAGTAAAAATATTGTATTTTGAAAAAAAAAAAATTGGTAATGAATTAATCCAGGAACATTCTTTCCCTTCGCCAAACAGAGTTTTATATACGTACAGCTTGTAAAAAAAAACCCCTGATGAGCACGAGGTGTAAGAAACCTGATTGATTCAAAAGCTTGCAATGAATGGCAACCAATCAATGAATGCACCGAAATTGTGAACATATGAAATTGGCTCCATGTTTTCAGCCAGCCTACTCTCTTATCTGCATGTTCAGGATGAATTCTATTGAATTAAACCATGGGGGAGAAGGGGGCCCTTGTGCAAGTGTGTTTGCTCGGATGCAGAATGTAATCGAATCTCGTGATTGGAAAACGTTTATTTGATCGTTTAATTTCGAAGCCTTCTGTGTGGGGTTCAATCCGTTTTTTCTCCGTGATCCACTTGGCAGTTCGTAGAAAATCATGCTCCAGGTAAACAATGTGCAATAGGGTGGTAGAAATTTTTGTTTACCCAGAGAACAAGCAACAACCCCACAGTGAGAGTAAACCCCTATTTCGTGTGGGCACAGCACAAGCATATTCATCTGCGGCAGTGGTGCATGAAAAGTGTAAGGGGCATACAAAACAAAGCGTACTCTAATTGCTGCTGTTTCAGCTCGACCAGCTTCACCACTCTCAATCAGTGTCGACGGAGGCGTTTTCCATTCTGACAGACCATTGGAGTTCACTCATATTCGATTGTAGAATCAACAGCCGTGTGCTTTTGAATGGTCATCTCAAAGCCCAAGCCCAAAAAAGCAACTAGCTTGCAGCCATTGTACAGAAGGCAACCGGTTAATCTGGATTGTTTTTGTCGGTATCAATTAGGGCGATTGAGTTGAGGTCTAATAGAAGTTGTACCAAATGGATCAACAATTTTCAGCACAGTTCTCAGTGAATGGGAATTTCTTAATCGTCATTCGGAAATATGTGCAACACATTTGAACATTAACCTGATTTAGTTTTCGATGTTTAAAACTAAGCTAAAAGAGCTATTAGCAATTACTTGTAAACCTATTAGTTGAAACTTCTGATTAAATCATACAATTGAACAATGATTAACACGCGGAACCATAGAAAGAACCGGACCTACGAAGTGCTGCAAGTTACCCTTTAAATGGGATTACTTGCAAGACTTTCATGAATTCGCTTTATTTATGAAGAGTCAAGCCTTAAAATTTCTCTTACACAATACAAGAGAGTAACTTGTTGATAATGGACTATCAAACATGTCCATTGTATAATAATACATGTACAAAAAAAGTGCTCAAATCCCTAAACGGCAATCAAGCCACAAATACACCATGAACTGAATCGCGTTATCATCAACTAGTTCACGTTGTTAGGTAAAAATGCTGGGAACGTGAAATAGTTCAAGCTCCGTTTTCATTTTCAGGAACGCTTTTGTGTCCGTGTGATATGAGTTAAATGATTTAAACTTTAATTATTTTAAAATCAGGTACCAAATAAAATAAGCGAGAGTTCAAACATTTAATAAATTCCCCAGATTTTATAGGAATTTCGTCTAGTTTCTTTGTACGTTTAGCAGGTGCTCGTGCCTTGATTTTCTCACATCTTTCAAGACATCAATGAAGCTCTTCGCCCATGAAGCATTAGAGTGTGTCTTTTTAAAACAGGGTTTGAATCCAAAAAAATCAAACAAGCATTTGTTAAAAGTACTTTGAAATCTTTGAGAATTTATCTTCTCTTTTTGACCTCCAAAGATCTATAAAAGGACATATCTAATGCCTTCCATAGATGTGTGCTGTTCTTTGAGAGCAATACAAAATGAATATTGTGATGATGACAATTCTTAATCACGAAAATCGAGATCTTAAATGCCAGACTATCCAGGGTGTAAAACTACAACGGCTGCACTCAAAATGATATTTCTGTTTTATTTGATAAAGGGTGAGTCAATAACTATTGCGACAGTTTCAAACTTGGGTCGCCTTTTTCATACTTGACCGACATCAAACAAATTTTGCCCAAATTCTCTTTAAAGTGTAAAACATCCGCTCAATTGTGCTGTTGTCAGTGAGATTTCGCTCAAGATAGTCAAAAATCAGCAAACCGTTTGCGTAAGGATTTGGTTCACCCACCTGCAAAATGCTGGGTTGTCGCATCGCACTTTGGGAAAACTGATGAATATACATCATTCAAGCGTCTAAAGGGTCCTCTTGAGGTGCCAAGAACACATGAAAGTGGACCGGAAGCCAGGAGCTGGACAAAAACCGGGAGCAACGCGCAAAAAAATTTAGGAAGCGCTGATTGCTCATTTCAAGCGGATTCCGAACATTTCGACGCGAAACTTGGCCAAAAAATTCACCAACAAGTTAACTGTGATGACCGTTTCAAACGGAAAAGCAGTCGAAATTCACTTGAAAGTCTCTGATTTGGCACGCCTTTTGCACTTGTGGAAAAAGGAGTAAACCATTCGTAACTAAAAGCATCATAAACGGTGAGATTTGCAAAACTGAGTGCCTCCAAAGACAGCTTTTGCTATTTTTTGAGAATGCACTATTAAAAACCATTGATTTGTCGCGCTTTGGTTTCATACCACTACTACAAAACCGTGCAGGAATGGTATACGGCAAATTATTTGGATTTTTTAACGGAAGGTATGAACCCACCAAATTGTCTTGAACTCCGTACAATCAAAACTTATTGGGCCATTCTGAAGCGCGAACTTCTGGAGAGACGAAGGACGAAAAGGAAATGATGAAGACGTGAAAAAACAACAACTGAACAACTGAAGGGCGTCAATTGCAGACGTTGACAATTTTACTCAAACTCATCCTAAACTTTAACCGACCTATGTAAGCTTACATAAATATATAAGGTTTATTAGCCACATATTTTTTATCTGTTAATATAAAGATGTCACCAATACCGCTAACGCAATGTCATTGTGTGTGTGTGTGAAATTTTTGACATACCGTTTGCTGTCACAAAAACATTGTATTGAAAATGGAGTCGAAAGAACAACAAGTGCCTGAAAAAATTTTGCACAAAAGTGTGGATAATCCGTCTATATTGCATCATGACATAGCAAAATCACTCGGAGTCCCTCGTTCAACAGTAAGTAGTGTTTTGAAACGCTTCCGAGATCGGTTGACTCTCGATCGGAATCCAAGATCTGGTGGCAAGCGGAACGACAACTTCAAATCCCAGCGGGATGCAGTACTTCGGCTGATTAAGCAACCTCTCCATCCAAGATATGGCTAACAAGGTCAAAACATCGTATTTCTTCGTTCAAAAAGTGAAGAAAGCGACAGGATATAGGTCGTTCAAAGTAATAAAAATCAGAGCAGGAACGAGAAGCAGGAAACCAGTTAAGAAACAAGAGCGCGTAAGCTGTACGAAAAATTGCTGATAAAATTTGACTGGGTTGAAATGCATGATGAAACAAACGTCAAAACCGACTTCAAACAGCTTTCTGGTCTTGAGTTTTACACCACACTATAACGTGGCAAAGTTGACGATCATTTAAAGGCCAAAAAATTGTCAAAGTTCTCTAAAAAGTACATGGTTTGGCAGGCTATTTGTAGTTGTGGTTTGGAAAGCAAAATCTTCATAACTACAGATACGATTAACCAATAAGTTAACGTCAACGAGTGTCTGCAAAAATGGCTACTATCATTCATCCAAAAGCACACGAGTTCTATGTTGAACGGGTTTGTTTGATTTGGCGTCTTTCCATTATGATATTGCGAAGCAAAACCGAGTGAAATCGAAAGGAGAGGCAAATATTGAGAAACATTTAATGAGAAAGTGGAAAAATGTTTCCAGAAAGGTGACTGAGGACACTGTACAGAACTTAATGGATGGTATCCTGCGAACAGTTAGAGCATACGGGTATAACAAGACCGAATAATAATATTTTGATGTAAATGAGTTATAAATGAACCTTTCATTACGATGATTTTTTTTTCGGACTAAGAAATTAATAGAAATAATGTTATATTGCGAGTTTTTCTTTGGCTAGATTTGGCTGTGCACATACCTTACAAGGAATCTATCAAAAATAAGCAATCCACGTACATTTGTGTTGTACGCGTGTATTTGTGATGGTTTTGATGTGTTCATCATAGCATGCAGTGCATATGACTGTCATCTTTAGTTTGTTTTGTTTTTTGTTTGTTTGTTTTTTTTTTGTTTTTTTGTTTGTTTCAAAATGTCACGCATTGAAAAAGAAGTGAAAATTTTGGGCACATGGCTACGTGAAAAGGTTGTTACTATGCAAAAAATGGCGAATCGCTTAGGAATTCATCACGCGAGTGTAAAATCCATCATAACCAAGTTTGGGGAATGCTGGTCTTCCAAGATGATCTGGTGTGATCTGCCAAGAAAAGAAAGTGGTAGCTCTAATTCGGAAGAGCAAATCAATGTCGATACGTGATTTGGCAAATAAAGCGGGAACCAGCAGCGGAATGATTCAACCTTCCAAAAAACAGAACAACCTGAAGACCTACAAGAAGCAGAACATCGCCAAACAAAGTGAAGAGCAGAAGCAACGCGCAGCAACAAGGGCGGGAAAATGATAATGGGGGTTGCGGCGGGGCGGGGCGCGGGTTTTTTTAAAAACAAAAAGGAGTAAAACCCTTTCCAAAAACCACACCACAAAATAACCCCACAACACAAGAAACAACAAAAAATGAAACCACGAAAATTTTAGATTTTAAGATAACAAAAACGAAGAACTACCACACGGTAGGAACCCATATAATAGTTTTTAGAACCCCCCCCCCTACACACTACACGACACAACAACAATTTACAACCTACCGATCAAGGTAGGAATTTATAGTTTTAGTATACCTAAACACAAAACAAGTTCACTTAACAGACACATCTCTATATCGAACGAAAACACCACACACATTTCAGGTACAGAAAAATCTACTATAAATACTAGACCTACTGCGATGTTCTCTTCAGTCGAGCACTCGACACTGAAGAAGTATGTAAGTCGCAGACGAAATAGGCCTATCTGTGTTTAATAAGCTATATGTAGTGGAATTTAACGGAATTTGCTCGCGTTTACTAGTGATAGTTTAAAAAAGTGTTTCAGTTTTTTATTTTTTTTAGAAAAAGTGACCAAGTGAAGTGTTAATTTAAATTTTCCTAGTCTTTCAACTTTCAACCCTCTTAGATGCACAATATTACACTGCCGTCGTAGGAGAGGGTGTAAACGATGTAGACAGGTCGATTCAAGTGGAGAAGTATGGTCGAAAAGTGCTGGTATAACAAGCAATATGTTCCTGCGGTATGAAGCCTACCATTTTTTTACACAACCGCAACAATCAATGTGGAAATCTATCGATCTGAGTGTCTGCAGAAGAGATTGTTGCCTTTATATCAAAAGCTTAGTACCCCTCCACTGTTTTGGTCGGATTAAACGTCAGCACATTACGCCAAAACAACTCTCAATTGGCTCCCGGAAAAGGGTATAAATTGCTTGAGAAAGACATCAATCCACCAAATTGCCCTCAGCTTCGGTACATTGAATGCTATTGGGCGATTGTGAAGAGGGTTTTCAAAAAGGCTAGTATAGCAGCTGAGAATATACAGGAGTTCAAAAAAAAAAATGGACTAAGGCGTCCAAAACATGTGATGAAACACTTGTCCGGAACTTGATGAAAAGTGTTCGATCAAAAATTCGCAAATTCGTGAAAGAATAATATTGATTTCATCCGGTCTTTACAATGTTCAAGTTCAATCCCGTACAATAAAACATCATCCATTTATTTGAATAAAACATCTTTTTTTTATATGATTTAAAATAAAAATATGTGGATAACTTATTTTCGATACAGTTCCTAATGAACTTTCGTAAAAAATTGGTTTCATTTTGATAACATCAGCCAATTCGCCAATCAATCTTAAATCTGCTTTTATAGACAACTCAGTAGTTTTAATTTTGCTTGATGATTCAACAGCAATTGACACAATATCATATGCTCGTTTAAGTAGTAACCTAAATCTCACCTTTGGTTTTTGTTTTGCGTGCTGTAATACTTTTAATAAATTCTTATCTAAATGAACGTCAGCAAGCAATATTTCACGATGGAAAAATTTTGAAAAACTTTTCTGCCAATTATTTGAGAAGTACCACAAGGCTCAGTGCTGGAGCCTGTTCTGTACTCGCTACATGTAAATGAGCTTAAGGTGCAAATAATATTGAAGCATTGATAAATATATGCATCTTCACAGATTATGTGCAACTGTATTTGACTGCTCCAATTGGGCGTCGTTTCCCTTTTTGGGAAAAAAAAAAAAAAAAACCCCTTTTTTTTTTTAAGGGGGGGGAGGAAAAAATAAAAATGAATGTTGTAAAAAAAAAAAAAAAAGTTTTTTTTCTCGCTTCGGCTGGAATAAAGTGTGGGGTTATCTTTTTCTTTTTTTTAGGGGGGGTTTTAAATGGGGCCCTCGGGTCAAATGTTTTTAAATGAGTCTAATCACATGTGCTTCAAGTTGCCTAGCATTCATCCCCAGATATAGCGGGTTTAAATCAGGAAACGATGCAAGCTTATGAAACGAGAAACTTATGAAACATGGTAAATTTAGCTTACACTTCTGCTGAACAACTACTGACTGCCTCATACACTGGAGCTGAATCCTGTTGAAAACAATAATTTTTCTCTCCAAACGGTTTCTTAGCACAGGGAAGTAGGTGGTCTTTGATAACGCAGCTTGGACCTCTGTTTCGTGAGCGCCCAAGACACCGCTCCACTCTTATGCGAAGCTCCCTCTCCTCTAGTGAAACTAACTCTTCATCATCCGCCTTTACTGGTCACGTTACGCTCAAAGCTGGAACATGACTTCGAAATCTCACCTGCCACAGTTTCCTACGATTTTGTTCATGCCAATCATCGTAATATCGCCGAGTTACTCTCGCTTTTCGATTGGGATAACATTTTGGATATAGTCAATGTCGAGTCAACCGCTCAAACACTTTCCAACGTTCTGGCATATGTCATAGACAGACACGTTCCAAAGAAAATCCATCGTCATACGTCTCGTCCACTTTGGCAAACGAGCGAACTTCGTCGCTTGAAATCTGGCAAGAGAGCTGCCCTCAGAAAATTCACAAAGCACCGGACACTAATTCTAAGTCGTCACTATGTAAGAATGAATCACGAAAACAAACGAGTCGCGAAACGTTGCTTTCTTCAATATCGGCGTGGAATACAGAGAAAGCTCAAGTCACGTCCTAAACAATTCTGGAAATTTGTAAACGAACAACGCCACGAAGTAGGCCTTCCGTCGTCTATGTCGCCCCACGGTAACAAGGCTTCCACCCGCAGGGTATTTGCCAGCTATTTTCCGAGACTACCGCAGGGTAGTCACTTGGGACCGTTGATTTTTTTGATCTACTTCAACGACGTGAATTTGGCTTTCGAAGGACCACGACTTTCATACGCAGATGACCTAAAACTCTATCTTCGAGTGCACTCACTCGACGACTGTCGCTTTCTTCAACGTCAGCTAAATGCTTTTGCCGACTGGTGCACTTTGAATCGTATGGATGTCAACCCGGCCAAATGCACGGTTATCTCGTTTTCGCACAAGAAACAGACTATTTTATTCAAGTATGTCTTGTTGGGCACCGAAATTGAGCGCGTCAGTCAAGTCAAGGACTTAGGAGTAATTCTGGACACCCAACTCACCTTCAAGCAGCATATCTCGTACGCTGTCGGCAAAGCCTCCTGCGTTCTGGGGTTCATCTTTCGGATTGCTAAAGACTTCACGGACATCTACTGCCTCAAATCGTTGTACTGCTCCTTATGTCGTTCTATATTAGAGTATTGCTCGGTTGTGTGGACTCCTCATTACAACAACGGTGTCGTTAGAGTAGAGGCTGTTCAACGACGGTTTTTGAGATTTGCGCTACGTAAACTACCGTGGACGGATCCCTATCGTTTGCCAAGCTACGAAAGCCGTTGCCGTCTAATTAACTTGGAGTCCCTGTAAGCCCGTAGAGATACAGCCAGGGCTTTG
The DNA here is from genome assembly GCA_024533555.2 of Aedes koreicus. NCBI lineage: Eukaryota > Metazoa > Arthropoda > Insecta > Diptera > Culicidae > Aedes > Aedes koreicus. The sequence goes on from JAHHFK020003750.1 coordinate 282,119, forward strand.
TTCATCGCAGACATCTTGCAAGACCGCATCGACTGCCCTGATCTTATGGAGCAAATCAATATCAACGTGCAGCCCCGAACCCCGAGGAATAGTTCGATGCTGCGGTTACCTCCACAACGAACCAATTACAGTATGTTTGGCGCAATTCACGGTTTACAAAGACTTTTTAATAGGGTTTCCGCCTTGTTTGATTTTAACGTGACTCGCCAGATGCTTCGTCGTAAGTTTAGTCATTTTTTTAAAGACGTGTCTAATTCGCATCGAGAGTGTTATTTTTAGTTTGTTTTATGTCATGACCATTAATGTACCGTTCTAGTTTAGCTTCAAGTAACATCATTGGGATTTGTACATAATCTGTTGATGAATAGAAATAAATAAGAAATAAATAAGTATTGTAAATAATACTTTTTGTTTATTTCAACGCTGTAAGACAATAAGAGTAATTTGCCTTTTGACGATATGGCACTCCAAATTATCACCGCAGAAGCACTTTGGTATCCTCACGTTTGACAGCTGGTATTTGACGAAAACTTGCTCCATTTACACGATTATTTTTATTTGCTCAGAGACACTTATTTCTAAGTAAAAAAAATTTCATCCGAAAAAATATGGTATGACCAGCGTGCGTGTTAAGCAGCGCCAGCGATCTGGCAACTCTATCGGCAATATTCATGCGTATCAATCCGTGAATCTTCTATTTTTTAAAAGTCCCATATCTTAGGTTCCGTTTTGCATGGATGTGTGGCTCATTTTCATTTCATATGCCATTTTTCTCGCTTACCGAGCAGGATTTAATGAAATTCGCTCCTTCATTGCTTTGACCGCTGAGGGAGTGCGTGCACTGTGTTTCTTACCGGGTTTCGTCCTAGGAACAACAGTACCAGTATCCTTGAAATGCTTTATGGAGCTGTACTCAAACAGTCTGCTCAACTTCAAACGCGACAGCTTCCGTCTGATTTCCGTCAAGATGCAAGATCCGAATTTATTCTCTTCTTGAACCCCTTATTGTTTTCGTGAATTGAAGAACACAAATTCAATTTGTTGTTTACGAATGAACTGACAATAAGTCACTGTTTCAAAACGTACACAAAGGTTCACCTATAATGGTATAAATTGTACCGAGGGGATCACAAATGATGTTGGCACCGTGTAGGTTTAAATCGGTCCTCAAACTTGATTTAATAGCATATTTTTGTAATCTATTGAAATACGCCATTCGCTCTTGTGAGTGGCCCCAACAACATCCCTACTGTTGGTTTAAATCGGTTCTCTACTCAATGATTCAACGTACAATTGTATTCTGCTAGAATAAACCACCCACACTTGTGAGTGGCCCCAACAGCATAATTATTGTTGATTTGAATCGGTCCTCTAACTCGAAATTTTGACGTATTGTTGTAATATACGGAAATAACCACCCACCAAACGGCATCTTTACTGTTGGTGTAAATCGGTCCTGAAACTCGATGTTTTAAAGTATTTATGCAACCTATTGAAATAAACCACCCACACCTGTAAGTGCTGTTGGTTTAAATTGGTTCTCAAATTCGTTGTTTTAGAGTGTTTTTGAATTCCATTGAAATAAACCACCAGCACATGAGAGTCGCAGAACCAGCATCACTACTGTGGGTTTAAATCGGTTTTCGAACTCTAATTTTTCAACTTACTTTTTTAATATTTCGAAATAAACAGCATCCTTACTGTTGGTTTAAATCGGTGCCAAAATTTTAATAATTTTACTGTACATCGTTGTACAGAGAATAAACCCGGAACATAGTCAAATATTTTATTCATAGCCGACGTCAAATGAATTCAGCACACCGTTTACCAAAACGGATCCTGCTGCAATACCAACCACATTATCCAACATACCAGTGATTTCACGAGGAAGTGCAGAGGATTTCTCGGCTTCCTTTATAGCGAGTATCACGTCAACATATTCCTACCCAATACCTACTGGACCTGCATTCGGACGTGGCTGGCACCGGTATTGCCTATTATAAATTGAGATCACCTGTTTTAATACATTGAAGATGTATGGTAGTCCCAAACATCATCTGTTAGTTCTCTGTTTAATTACAGCTGATCTGGTAGTAGCAGCTATCAGGCGGAAAAATTCTCATGCTCATACTCAATAAATTCATATTTTAGAAATATTTTCCTAAGAACAAATAAAAAACTGATTGGATTATTAAAATAAAATGAATATTTTTAATCATTTAGTGAATAACATCAATCAGTTTCTTGAGGCGCATTATACCACAAGTGACCCAATTAATTAAGGTGGCTTGAATAAATGGACAAAAAACTGATGCAAACGTGTAACGTGTAACCTGTACTCTGAATTTGGCGTATACAACGTCGAGTTTGACATAACTTTGAGTCATAAAATATAGAAAACGCCCTAAGTGTTATTTTAAGAATCCCCTGAAGCAGATAAAATAATTTCGTCAAAATGTTTCTTGAGAAAATCGACCTCTTTAATCAAAACAGATGCAGCTTCTCCCAACCACCAAACTGTATTCATCTGAAGAGAAAGAAAATGACACAGAATGGCAACTTTTATTAAGATGAAACTATTTGATTATGGAAAAGAATGTTCAGCTATTTCCCCCTTGCAAGTTGATTCTGAACCGGATAAACTGCCGACGATGATGACAATACTGCACCGAGAGGAGCAACAAAATCAACAAAAGTTTTAACTCAGAGGAATTCTGCTGGCTTTGTCTGCCATGCTAGGAACCAAGGAACGACTACGGGAAGGATAATAGCTTCGGTGAATGTAGACGCTGCTTACTTTATCTGCACCGAAAGATGACAATACCTACTCTGTGAGCCGACCGGCTCCCGTTTGCGTGCTGGAGAAAATGGAACATTGTTTTTATCAGCAACCTCGGAATACAATAACCCAAGGCAGGCACAACAGATGATGAGGGCTCATCGAAACAGATCCTGTTCTTATCGGGTTGTATGGGGGGATTGTTCGCAGGGATAATGGGGAAACCGAAGACAAGAGCATTGAGTGATCCACATTTTCTGTTTGGGGATTAGTTCCGAAGCAAGGCAACGATTGCAAGCCGTTCTCTATTCTCGGGATGAAACTTTCCTAATGAGGCGTTATTGTTATTTGGAGAGTAGTGAGGATATGGCATTTGCTGGAAATGAGCCGTTTTGGTGTCTAGTAATTTCGAACAATGGTGTTTCTGTATTGATAATCTTTGCTGAAACTCTGCTAGAACAGGTCATAAGGGCCTTGTGGGACGTCCATGACGAATAAAATGTTTCCGGTTATCATCGATTTAGTGAAGGATATGAGAGTCGTTGAATTTTATGTTGAATTTCAAACTATTTTTTTTTTTGGTACTGCTCATAGGTGCTATTTGTTAAATCTTAATTTTTGATCTCAATCATTCCTCTGAATATTCCAGTTCGATTCTGCAGCACTCCGTTTTTTTTAATTCCAGCAAGATCGAATACAATATAGTTTCTAAGAACACTCCCACGTTTATTTATTCGAAGCATTCCAAGCCCACCGTTTCATGTTAAGCTTCAACCAACAACATGCAAAATGTTCACTTTGCATACGTTTCAAATTGTTTTTGGAATTTGAAACTGCGACGAGACGTTTGGAAACCATTTAACTTTTCAAACAGTTTCTCCCCGTTGAGAGTTTCCAAGAATATTGTTTCAAAAGTGCTAAAACTTCATGTTAAGAAAACCAACAAAGTCGGCCCCGTCTTTTCTCGTGCTATATTCAACCTCCAGCACCCGTCATCATCGTTGTCGTTTGGTAAAACGAGTTTGCGGAATATTTGTAGGGAATTGTATTTGCAAGAATAAAAAGAAACCCATTTTGTATCGTATTCACACCCTGAAAGTACTACAACAATCAACCAATGGTTTGTTATGCGTCAAGAAAGTTGCGAGAAAGTTTACGGAGGCTCAAGAAAACCAAACAAATTGAAAATAAAGTTGTTAAAAATGAATGGGAGTACACTTTTGAGGAGCACATATGCGAGTGTGGGAAGCAAATCAAATGTACAACTGGAGGTTGGTGGAGAAGAACTCGTCAGAAAAAATGCCACCATTGTTTTGTTTCTGTCTATGGAGTGTTAGCTTTTCAGTCTGCTGTGTCTGAATGAGTGTTATGGTTGTTGAATTGCCAACTCGCATACTAACATTAAAAGTTAAGCTTTGTTACTGGAAGTGTTTGGATTTTTATTGATTTAAACAGAGAACATTGGAATGATTTGATTATTTTGTCACTATGCGAAATTCAGCAACATTTAAAACATTTGAGTTCGGGACTATTGTTGAAAGTTGTAATTTGGAATCAATTGCCGAAAATTTTTCAAGGACTACACAGCCCTATTTGATTGATACCACTAAATCGGTACAATAAGGTGTCTCAGAAATAATAAGCACGATAAAACATCAAGAGAGACACAACTTTTTTTGAAGGAAATTTTATTTTGGTTTCTTGAATCATTTATCAACAAAGTTCTCTCTCAGTAGCGAATTTTTTTTATTATAGCTAATCATAAGCAATGAACGCATTTTTGCCCTAACGCTGCTCACGAGTATCTGCACAGAATCACTTGCAATTGTGCTCGAAATTTATTTACAGTCCTTCGCTGGTATCTGCTGCATTAGCATGTTTCTTTAGAAATTCCTTGTACAGAGACCAAATTTCCTCGATTAGTTGGGCTTGAGAACAGTTCGGAGTATTCATAAGTTTCGGCACGCATCGAATTCTTTATAGGCGACGGACCATGCTATGGTGTCTTTCGCAAAATGCACAGATGTCAAATCCGGCCAAAACAATACTGGACCATAGTGCTTCCTTACGTATTAGTCTTCATTATCACTAGCTTGATAAACCATTGCCTTTTTACCGAATTTCTCGATAAAAATTTACTACAGGGTGTCCCAGAAAGTCTAAATGATTTTGATGCTCCACTGTTGCTTCCAGGTGACGTATAAACAGCTGATCATTACTGTTGATCATTGTTTATATTTCAATCTATAACTTTGTGAGTGTCAAGTGCCGGTGCTTTTACTCTACTTACTTTTCAAGCATTTCCTTGGAAAAGCGCAAACATATAGCGAACAAATGGTGCACTTTTCCCAACTCGCTGATTCAGTTGGCAAAAATGGAAGGTGTGAGCATCAGAGCAGTTCGTAACGCGATTCGTAAGTATGAGCAACGCGATTCGTAAGCAGAGGAAGCCAAAACGAAGTGAAAAACTAGCGGCATCTGTCAAACCAAGGGCCCGTAATTTAAACGATAAACTGCTGTGTGGAAAATCGACATGCGTTATTATGGATGAGGAATGTGCTTCCCTTTTCTTAAAAAGGAATTATAAACATGCAAATTTATGTATTTTCACTGATCGTCAAGCAGCTTTATCTGCATTGAAATCTTTTACATTTACATCAAAACTAGTATGGGAATGTCTCCTTTTACTTCAACGGCTATGTATTAATAATACAGTTAATCTTTACTGGGTTCCTGGACATTGTGGAATCGATGGTTATGAAAAAGCTTATGAACTAGCTAGGGCTGGATCTTCTAAGCCATTTCTAGGCCCAGAGCCATTTTGCGGAGTCTCTGCATACGCAATCAAAATGGAACTCAGGAACTGGGAAAAGAAGATGGTGATTACAAACTGGAATATAGCCACCACTGCCCGGCAGTCTAAGAAGTTAATTACGCCTAACATATCGAATACACAGAAGCTTCTCGTTTTGTCAAAAAATGACCTGTGCACATACACAGGCCTAATAACAGGGCATTGTATGGTTAAATATCATCTAAGACTAATGAATAAAGTCGGAGATGATATTTGTCGCTTTTGCAATGAGGAATGCGAAACCTCTGAACATTTATTGTGCAACTGTGCTGCACTTTTTAGCACAAGAACTAATTTTTTCGATAAGAGGCTTTTATAGCCCTTTGAAATATGGTCTCTATGCCCTCGTAAGGTAGTGCGTTCTGTACGACACATTATTCCTTACTGGGATAATACCCTAAATCATGCGATGATGGTTACTTCTCATAGTAGCTTATCACCTTGAAATGGTATTGAAAAATGAGTTGTGTATCACAATAGATCAAAACAGCGGTCGCAGTGATAATACACCCAACAAAAAAATGGATGAGGAATTCGAAGTGAAAATTGATTATAAGATGTTTTGGGGTGACCAGTTCGACACGGTCTGTGCTGGTCAAACTTTTGACGATGCCGATATGTCATTTTAACCGAAAAATTATTTAGATAAAAAAGCAATGGTTTGACAAGCAATTTGTGAATGTGGAATGCTTTCAAATCCGTTTGTAACAACCGATAGGATGACTGCTGATGTTTACGTTCGGGAATGCTTGGAGCGGCGCCTGCTCCCCCCGATCCGGAAACACAACAATCCAGTACTGTTTTGGCCTGATTGGCATCAATGCATTACGCAAAGGGCACGGTAGCTGATACAAAGCCAACGGAGTCGAATTCGTACCTACGGAGATGAATCTTCCTAACTGTCCCCAATTGAAATTTTTTGGGCTCAGATTAAGGCATATTTGCGTAAACATGTTAAGGCAAAGGATTCCATCAAAACTTTTGAAAGAGATTGGAAAAAAGTATTAAAAATATCATAGGCAAACAGTCTATGTTGAAGTTTATGAGCAGTGTTCAAACAAGAGTCTGTCTTTGGCGTACGATTAAATGGGTCTCGGAAATGTCACGTTGAACTGTAGAAGAATTTTGTAAAGAACATAAAAGTGCAATATAAACTAAATTTACTTAAAACTCGAGCTCGAATTGTTTTTTTTTTTTAAATCGTGCTTAGACTTACTGGAACACCCTTAAAAGTACCCAGTTTTCAAGTAATATCTCGAAAAGAACTACTGTTTTGCAATCCTCATCACACTTTCGGATGGCATTTCGAATCGCTCCGATACTCACACTTGCCAGTTTCACCAGTTTGTGCACAATCTATTTATGCTTTTCAGGAGAAATGCCTCGCATTTTGATAATTTCGTTGCAAAAGTTCAAACTTGTTTTTTAAAATGTTAACGAAGACACACAGTGGAAATCAGCTGTCTAACGTCATCTGGTTTCACTCAGTTTCGTGTAAAAATCATGCTTATACTCTCTGGGACACTATTTTGTATGGGTCCGATTTGCCAGAATTCAGTTTACCTGGTTAAAAACTGACCACCTCATGAAACATGTTTGAATATGAAATTGGAACTATGCCTGTCCACCAATTAATTTCATAGCCCTGCTATGCTTCACGGCACTTAATGAATCTGCTAAAATAATTTAAGTGCATTCTGGTTTAATTCGAAAACTGTAATTTTGATCACTTTGACTATTGATATATCTTTATCTCCTTGAAGGTTATATTGGTATTCTTAAACAGAAATAGCGTAATTAACTACCGATGGGGATTTCCTTAGACTTCTGAAAAACATTAACGGCAAATTCCTTTCCTTTAACGTTCATGACGCATGCAAGAATGTTTTACAAAAACTGTAAGTGATCTGATGCAATCTTTTCATATCGAGTCAATTTTTGCTCTAGAACAATTATCTTTGCTATTCAACCGAGAATATTTATTTATTTGCCGTTATTCATGTTAGTGGACAATTTAGATTTTCTCAGACGCTTTGATTTCGCTTAAGTGCGATTGCATTTACTAAGTGATTTAGTTTAAACTGTCTTCTAGCAATCACTACGCGCGGAAATACTGCTTTTTTTATCAGTTAAAGTCAATACTAATGTAATGTTCACTACCGGGTGGCATCGTGAAAATGATATCGTCATTTGTGATCCCCTCTGTTTATATCATTATCGGTGAATCTCTTGTGTACGTTTTGAAACAGTGACTTGTTGTCAGTTCATTCGTAAACAACAATTTGAATTCTTGTTCTTTAATTTACGAAAACAATATTGGATTCATGTTGAGAATAAATTCGGATCTTGCATCTTGACGGATGCACAAACATGAAAATCAGACGGAAGCTGTAGCATTTGAAGTTTAGCAGAATGTTTGCGTACAGGACCATAAACGTTTCAAGGATACTGGCACTGTTGTTCCTAAGGCGAAACCCGGTAAGAAACACTGTGCACGCACTCCCTGAGTGGTCAGAGCAGTGAAGGAGCGAATTCTAAGGAATCCTGCTCGGTTTGGGCGAAAAATGGCGTATGAAATGAAAATGAGCCACACATCCATGCAAAATATATTGAAACGGGACCTTGGATATGGGGTTTTTTAAAACAAATAGAGAATTCACGGATTGACACGTAAGAATGTTGCCGACAGAGTTGCCAGAACGCGGGCGCTGCTAAACACGCACGCTGGCCATACCATAATTTTTCGGATGAAAAGTTGTTTACTTTGTAAGTTTCGCTGAACAAACAAAATGATTGTGTATATGGAGCTGGTCTTCGTGAAATACCAGCTGACAAAGGAGGGGTTCATAGACAGAGGCGTGAAAATAAACAAAGAGTATTATTAAGGAGGAATGTTTTTGTTTCCAACAGCGTATAAGGCAGTTGTTGTTCAGCAGTGGTGTAAGCAAAATTTACCATATTTCATCAGTTCCTCTGAACAGCCTGCATTGTCTCCTTATTTAAACCCACAGAACTTCAGTATCTGGGGATACATGCTAGGAAAACTGGGCTCAAGTCGCCCATTTGTTTGAACTCATTTAAAAAAAAAAACTTTTGGTTGAGATTTGGGATCAAATGCCGGAATAAAGGAGAAAGATTTGAACTTCATTAATAACTATGTAAGTTGAATACTTTGACTTGTTATTTGAATACAATGAGTGAGAAATACAATCTTGTTTAAGTTCTGAAAAATTTCAAGTGTATCATTTCTACGTTGCCACCCTGTAGAACTATCCGTCTTTTCCTTGGTCGGCCCAAAGTTTGCATAGTTAGTACTTTAGTAATTAGTTGCAAATAATTGTTCATGTCGTAAATGCCGTTTAAGAATGCAAAAATTTAATTTTAATAAACTTTCCATTAATTCACGACGCTCTTTCGATGCTCGAATTTTCATGAGCAAACGTCGAACATTATAAAATGACTAAGGACATCAGTACAACCTAACCTGGGTCATCTAAAGCAAAATCGTTGCATAAAGCTTAACATGTTAGTCGCTCATTTTATAAATGTGTTGTAATGCTTAGATTTAAGAACGGACTACTTAACAAGCCAATCAGTCCAGCCTATGAAAGGCAAGAATTCTCTTTTTTCTGTCAGGGACTTCTTAGTAAGGCCCTTGGCCCTCAAAGTAAGGTGTTCAGTATTATGGCCCTTTTGAAATAAAAACAAAATACTTGATCACAAATGTTCTTGGAATACTTCAATTGAATTTAACCAATCATCCTGGCCTAACATCAAATACTTATTAGGTGCGCAACTAAGTTCCCGCTGTTTAGCAATAGATGGCACCAGTAGTGCTGGTAAAATGTTGTACATCTCAAGCGTCATAAACCAAGCTCAGACATATGGTAAACAAACCGCTTTGCCAAATCAGTGATTTTGGTTTAGTGTTATATATTTTGTTGTTTGAAGATATCTGATTTCGTGCCAAATAATCGTCATTTGCGGTAAGTGTTGATTTTCTTCTTTCATTCGAGGAAAACGGCGGCTGAAGCACATCAGGGGTCCAAAAAGTTTACGGTGATGCTGCTCTGAGTGAAACAACGTGTCGTGATTGGTTTCGTCGCTTCAAAAACGGTGATTTCAGTGTTGATGATCGTCCGCGTGAAGGAAGGCCAAAAAACTTCGAAGACTCTGAATTGGAGGCATTGCTCGATGAGGATCCGTGTCAAACGCAAGAAGAGCTTGGTTCAGGATTAGGAGTTTCCCGCCAAGCCGTTTCTAAGCGATTGCATGCGTTGGGAATGATTCAAAAGCAAGGAACTTGGGTTCCATACGATTTGAAGCCAAGAGATGTTGAGCGTCGTTTTTTCGTCTGTGAACAACTGCTCCAGCGGCAAAAAAGGAAGAGTTTTCTACATCGCATTGTGACAGGTGACGAAAAATGGATTCATTACAGTAACCCAAAACGGAAACATTCATGGGGACTGCCCGGGCATGCTTCAACATCGTCGCCTAGGCCGAATATTCACGCTGCGAAGGTTATGCTGTGTATTTGGTGGGACCAAGTTGGTGTTATTTATCATGTGCTGTTGAAACCAAACGAAACCATTACCGGGGAACGGTATTGAACTCAATTGATGCATTTGAGCCGAGCACTGCACGAAAAACGGCCACAATACGAGCACAGACATGAAAAAGTGATTCTTCAGCATGACAACGCTCGACCTCACGTTGCGAAACCCGTGAAAACCTACTTGGAAACGCTCAAATGACAGTCCTACCCTACCCGCCATATTCTCCTGAATTTGCACCGTCCGACTATTACTTGTTCCGTCCGATGGCACATGGTCTCACTGGTCAGCAATTCCACTCATATGATGACATCTCAAAAAAAAATTAAAAAAAATGAAGAAGAAGCTGAAAAAAAGCGGAAAAACATTCAAAACCGATGAAGCTTTGAAGAAAAACTGGGAGAAATTGTGTAAGGAAGATGGACAAAGCCTCGCCCAAGATCTCATGAGCAGTGTTAAGGGAAATGTACGAGCATTCAGCTTGGGGGAGGAAATTCAATATTATGCCAAAACATAGCTTATATATAGTTATTTAATCCCTGGAAATTTGAGAAGTATCCCATTTTTTTTTTTTTTTGTCTGGATTATCGAGATTTTCAGCCTCGGGCTGGTTCATCTCCCGTCGTAGTCACTCAAATACCTCTTTTGGGTATTTTCGTAACTTGTCCGGGGGTGAGATTCGAACTCAAGTATCCCATTTAAAATGAATTTTTGGTGATCATTTTTGTGTGTCTCAGTTTTTCCGAGTCCAGTCTTGATGCAGCGAGTATTCAGGATATTTCTTCTTCAATTCGCGCAGTTCAATGCCTTAAAAATCATACTTCGGCCATGGTTTGGGGAGCGATTTTTGCGGAAGGTCGTCTACCACTACTTTTTATTGATAAGGGAGTAAAAATCATCGCAGGATACTACGTAAAAGAGGTCCTAGAAAAGCATTTGAAGAAACATACTTCAACGATGTTCGGTAACCGCAAATGGGTGTTTCAACAGGAATCTGCGCCGTCCCATGGAGCAAAGATTACCCAAGCATGGTGCACCAAGAATTTGCCAGACTTCATTTCTAAGGAATTATGGCCAGCTTCTTCGCCAGATGCAAATCTTCTGGATTTCTCTATTTGGGGAATCCTGGAAGTTCACTTTCAAGATCTCAAACCAATGGGTATTGAAACATTCAAAGCAGAAGATATGGGATGAAATCCCCGAAAATCGTGCCGCTTGTAATGCCTTTCCGAAGAGACAATAATTAAAGCTAAATGCGATAGAATCGAAATGAAAATATGTTAACATAAACAATAAAATATAAGAAACAGAATACCAAAGAAAAATTTAAAATATATTTCTTTTCGTGGGAGTACAGTCTTTGTTTCATACGTCACTTATTTGGGCATACCCTGTATATCAAATACTATGAATCTCATGAGGGAAGATTCAACAAGAAGCTCATTGGTGATAAAACTGCGTGCTCATAACTACACTGGCTGTATTTGAGCTAGTTCTATGTACCTTCGCATAACTAGCACGTGGACCAATACCGTATAGGTTTAGAAAGTGGCTTAAATATGAGTTTTGTAAAAAAATGTTTTGTCACCATCGGTGGTTATTATAAATGTTTTAATCATGTAATTGTTCCCGATGAGGGAGGCCAAATTTTATGAAGCAGCTTACTTTTTGTACCGATTCTCAAAACTGTAATTTTACTGTATAACTTCAGCAACAAATTCTAATCTAGACTAAGCCTGTTATTCACAATAAATGATTTGGTTTTACCCACAAGACTTTCCTCGATGTTTCTACTTTTTTTTCGGTATCGATCTAACAGCCAAATACCCAACTTTCAATCCACGGATTTGGTCGGACCCTTGCTATAAAATTGTATACAATTATTTCACTTTCCACATTTTGTCTCATTTCTGTAATTACTTACACTAGTAGCACACTTGTTGCAATTTGGTTGAAAAAACATAAATGTGACTTTTTTTAGTCAGAATCAACTTGTGGCAACTTATTATGATGATACTGTGTTACTTGGATTCGATGTACTTTACCGGAATAGCAAATCTACAGCGATTCTCTATTTAAGGTTTTCCTAAGCGGCACTCTCCGATATTCGCCGAATCTACAGGTAAGTATTCGAGTTAAATATCAGTATTCATTTTCAACACTTCTTTTTTTGCATGTTCTGCTCAATTGGATTTAAGAAACCAGGGACCGACGATTTATCCCTTCTGCTATTCATTTTCACCTGCAAAATAAACTCAATCCACTCAATTCATCTCAATAAGGTTGTTTCACGTTAGCAACCGAAAACAATCTCATATGATTTTTTACGATGGCAAACCTTATGTCTATTTATTTAACCGCTATTGTTGATTGCTTTGCTTCCTACCACAACAACATGTGCTTTATCTCCACTGTACCACTACCAGCGCACGCAAGCTGTCATGTTGCACCTATGTTGCGCCTTAGGGCTGTTTATGCGGCGTCATAACAGTACTGATGTACTTTCCTTGTTTCTTATTCTTTGAAACTTCCATGAATATATTATGCAGTATCGAGCAGACATTGCTCTGAGTGACATATTTTCAAACATCTAAGAAATGTGCAACAAAAGATTGCAATGTGATTTTGCATGGTTTTGTTTAAATTTTAATGACTTCGAAAAAAATGCGTCACATAAATTTGCTCAGGAAATTCAATGTTTGTGTAAGCTGGTGTACTGTATTAGTATAAGTTGAAGAGTGTGAGATTGGAGTACGATGTTGGCTAATAAGGAAAGAAAACAAGAAAACAATCAATAACCTTCATCGAGATTCGAACCGTGGCTGACAGCATTGTATCTCTCTGTGGTATCCACTCAGCCATCAGCAAGTTAAAAACAATCACTACAAATCCAACCAGTTACTCGCATACACTTGCAGCGCTCCATTATGGACTTACGGGATCAAGTCCCTATAACTTCGAAGTTTTCTGAGCACAAACCTCAAATATGTTACTAGGGGGTCAGACGGACCCTCCTTCAATGCCCTCGATCCCTGGTCTAAGCCACGGGGACCATTGAGGGTGGGCTCTCAAGGCCTCTTTTGTTTCGACTGGCTAGCTCGAGCTTGAGGCCTTTTTACACTCAGGGTCGGCTTTTTTTTTCAAGTATTGCTATTCAAGGGACCAAATCCCTTGCGCTGAACTGGCCGGCTTGACGTGCCGCAAGGGCTCAGTAGGGATCAAGACCCGAAGCTAAGAGTCAGTTCCTTTGTGGTTATATCACATTTATTAGCAGAGCAGCACATCGAAATTTTAGGTTCATTATATGCTTTATATCCCATGATTCCTTATATACTATACAATTTCAGATCATCCATGGATATCCCATGTTTTGTAAAATAATTTTAAATCAATTTTTTTTCTCGTGGCTATGATACATTGTCTTAGCTTTCAGGTTCATGGTACAATTGCAGCAGGACCACAATCCGCAGACATTTAAATAAAAATGAAATTATTATCATTTTATATTATAACATCCATACGTAACATTTTGTATGCTTTTTTATAAGTCATTTTCAGCTTCGCATATATGCATCCTTGTCAGTTATAGCTCATCTAACCTACGTTATGTATTTGAAAAGATAGAAAGGTTTTTGATGTTTTTTTTTATTTTTAAGAAAAAAATCATATACGAAAATTTCTACTTAAAAAAGGTCTTTCCTTCTTCATCAAAAATATATATTAATTTAAAACCTAGCAGTTTACAATCATTCATTTCCCATTTCACAGAAATAAAGTATCATTTATGGGTCCAGATGAACAAGAGCTATCGAAAAATACATCTTGTACCTACGCCTATTATGTTCTCTGACCATTATTGTGAAAACTAATTCTAATCTTAGTAGATCTTAATCCAATAGAAACTGCAACAGTGGAAGTCTTTCGATGAGTGGATGTTCAGCTTAGTTACGGATATATGTATTCTACTATAGTTTACTGGCCTGCTGGTATTATTATTTTATATTATAACGTCAGTTTATTATTTTATGTTATGATATTAATTGATGTGACATAATTGCATTTAAATTCATTTAATCAAAATCACTATTTCCGATGAGACTCACTACATAAATTATTGCAAGGAAACGGAACAGCACATCGAAATTTTAGGTTTACTATTCTATTGCTATATAATTTCAGATAATTCATAGGTATCCCAAGTTTTATGAGATAATTTAATATCAATTTTTTTTCTCGCAGCTACATTGTCTAACTTTCAGGTCCACAAATGGAAGTGTTATTATCATTCTTATATTCATTCACTATATTATTTGTCATTATAATATTCATTCACTATATTTTTATAATTATAATATTCATTCACAAGATTTTAAATATTACTATATGACACTGAATATATATTGGGAAAGGAGGGAGCATCAGGGTATCACTCAAGCTGGAATTGGACAATGGAGTGGTATGACAACCGGCGTCTAGGAGGGAACAAACAGTATCATTTTCTTTATCCTACCGATTCGATTGTGATGCTGTGAATTCTACTCCAACAGTTTCAGTGAGAGTGACGCGCCCTTCTTAACAAGCCATCCCGTAGAAAGCTTAATAAGTATTGCGAATTGGGTTATTCGATTTGTTGGATCGTATCGTTGGAAGGAGAATCTCATGTTCCCGCGGGTTTCGCGTAAGTGTCTCTGCTTACGGGTCCGCCCCACCGTTTTTGGCCCTTCATACAGCGTTACTGTGAATACAACCCGGCAACTCAATTTGATCTTGCTTTTAAGTGGAGCTGCATACATGACAAGGTCTTAGAAGGGATGGTGGCTACCTTACATACACATACATATTGCTATTCAAGGGACCAAATAAATACAACTCAGCCCGATTCCTTTTAAATTTATTTTAACCAACTTACAATTTTGGGGTGTGGGTGTGTGTGTCGATGTGCCGGCCGGCTGCTGCTGGATCTGGGCGCGCGTGGTTTACGTCCGATGATGGGTCGGGAAGGGCTTTCGTCCGATTTGGAGGGTTTTCCGAATACCGTTAACTTCTCGGGTTATGTCTTGGGTGTCGTTCCGTTGGTCGATTCCCTGGGACATGTGGGTCGGGTTGTTAACTAACGATGGGATCATAAGTGTAGAAGTTTTATAGGTTAGGAGTAATTAGTTTAAGGAGCTACTGGGTCGGTTTTATCCAATTGAAGGCTATTAATGCTTAAAAGTATACCTGATTGTTTAAATCTCCACGTACACAGTTTGGTATCACTTCCCTAGATTTCTTAATAAAGCTTTAGCTCTAATGGCTCAAATGGTCTGTTCCTTATGGCGTTCGATATCTTAAAGAGGCCAAGCCTTGTGATCGATGTACCCAGTAGCTTGCCCTTTTCATTATTTTCTCCTTCACTCTTTATGCTTCCTTTCCACAACTCGCGACAATCCTTTTGATGGCTCCCATGCAGCAGATTTTAGTGTGTTTTGTGTTGTGTGTACTAAAATCGTGCTATTACAAATTTTGTTCTTGTTCACGATTATTTAAATGTTTTATTCAACGTGTGCATGCTTTTCAATATCATTAATAACTCCTACTTATTTAAATAGACATTAATAATTTCAATAAATAACAAAAACCTAATTCTAGAACACTAAAAACATAATTATAAACTATTTCCACTCGGCAAACTTCTAAAGATTTTATTTCCAACGGTAACAAATACTATTAGGACTTCAGGCGTGAAATTTTCAAGAATCGTTTGCTCCACTGGAGCATCTATTGGCTAGCAATTTGAGCGTTGTTTGTTTTGATTTGTTTGTGATTTTTAGTCTCAAACGTGAAGTGATAATTAATCCCTCTCGAAAATCATGGTTGTCACCTTGTCGTAGGTGAGAGGGCTAATCTCATGCATGCAAAAGGCCAGCATGGGAGACCAAGAAAATGATCAGCAGTGAAAGTATCACACTATCCTTTCTTTCAATTGCCACGTCGTAGTACGTTTATTTGAAGGCACTGAAACCGGTGTGATACTGGCGGGTTTAACCGCAATTCACTCTTAGACGAAGCTAGGAACAATCTACAAATACTTGATATCAAATAATTGAGGGAAACGACAAAAAGTGCCCTTTTCATTTGCTTGGCATTTTTTTCATTGTTGCTTATTCTCTAATTGTCATTCATTAAACTTCAAATATATCTATACGGTTGGTATCATTAATAATCTTATTGTTCGCTTCATTATTGAAAAGGGTGAGTGTTTTGATCATGATTGTGAGCAACTAATAATTCGTCCTGATGTTTCAGATGCAGACAATTAAAATAAATATTATAATTTAAATGTGAGGTCTATACTACAGCCGTGATCAAAGCACTAACTCTAACAACATATTATTAAGCTAGAGATCAGACCTTTCGAACTGAACAAAGGTCATCGAAAAGCGTTAATTAGGAGAAATTCTGACAAAGAATTAAAGGTTTTATGAAAAGAGTAGGACGCGGAGGGTCCGCTTAGGGAGTAGCCTTGAGGTCATAGAACAATTCTTCTCTATATCGGTTAGCTTTGCTTTGAATTAAAGCGATCCCTCTTGTGCTATAAACATGCATGTTAGATTGGGAGTTCGACCAGTAGTGAGAGTATCAGGAGTTCTGGTCATTTTTCTACTGCCACGTCGTGGAACGTTTGTATAAAGGCACTGACATAGGGTGTGATACTGGCGGGATATGCCGCAATTCACTCTTAGACTTCTTACCTTCAATCGGGGGGAGAAGACTTAAAGTACAATTTTCATTTTCGTTGTTGTTCATCCATTTGTTTTAAGGAATGAATAATCAAAATATCTGGTTTACTAATTTTCTAATAACTGAATGTAATTGCACTATTTTCGAGAGAGGTGAATGTTATGATCAGGGTATCAAACCGATGATGACAAGCATGTATATTTGAGGAAACACCATTAGAAGCTAAAGAATAGACCTATCCATATGGCTTATATCTGTAGCAGTGTTAGATGAGTCATATACAATACCATACGGTCGTTGTTTTCGTATTACCTCCTTGTTTGTAAAGTTCAATAACGGCAAATCGGTTGTAATCGGTTGTAATGCAAGGCAATGAGATTTTGCCCTTCATATCACACTTTACATGAATAGAAAGGATAAACAAATAAAAAATAAACCCGTTAGATAGCAGGTATACAAGTTCGTCTCAAAGTGTCAAATTAGCTCTTATATGAAATATATTTAAATTTGGGATAGCAACTAGATCACAAGCAGTAGGGTAGGCTGTAATTTAGGGTTTAGCCAAACAATTATTATGTTTTTTTTTTCTTCATGGTTAGTTTAAAGTGACTCAAAATTTTCAGTCAAAGAAACAAAGAGTCGTTGTGAGAATATCACCTATAATCTCCACACACCAAATACTAAAATCGTCTTTTTCTTCACCTTTTCATGATAAACTTGGACTGCATGCGGTTTTGCAATGATGGTTGCATGGACGCGAGCAGTTGTGGAATTCAAGCAGCTGTTCAGCCAGCCTCGCATGCGGCTTTTAGGTAGTAAGTATATGGCTGCACATCATACAGGTAATCTCTCCAGAAAAATGTATAGGGATGCAAGGGGATGTCGAATACATGAGACATGAGAAATACAGTGTTTATCAAACACAATAACAGACCGTAATCACGTGTACATTATTATGAATAAGACAAGACACAGACATACACAGTACACTGACGAAAACTCAACATGGACAAGAACATACACAATATATGAAAGCGAGTCAATTTTATTAAAACTATTTGAATCATCACGAAAAAAACAGTGACCAAATGGGCACCATAGCCTAGGAACGTCTGTGTGTTGATTTAAAATAGAAGCTCATAGAAGCGAATTTTACCAATAAAAGGGTCCAGTGCAGATTAAAAGTAAGGGCCTGCTACCACTATGAAAAAAAACGTGAAGTGATAATTAATCTAACCTATAGTTCATATGGAGAAAGTACTTCCTCCTGTTTCCCGTATTTTCATAAAACGCTTTGTAGATCAAATTGAGTAAAATTGCCTTTTCAGTTTCATGCAGTTTTCTCAAGATATCGTAACAAAAATTACAATATTTGCGGGGCGCATTTTTTTTCATCTTTTGAACTTTTGGACGTAGTCATCTCTTTCAGATAAGTTTGTTCTCATTAATTTAAGAAAACTTGGAGAGATAACTTTTCTTTGCGACTACAAGAAACATAACATAGTAATTTGTTTTCACGCATCGAAATGTGCACTGATGCCACATTTACAATACTCAATAGTTGCTTCTACAACATTTCTGTTAATCCTCCTATAGTTTGGTCGGCTACGGATTAATACTACTAAGCTAGAGGCTTAGGACTGAATTCCCAGTCTCGTATTAGAATTGTGCTTTGCAAATATCAACATATATACAAATACATACATTGGCGATGTCGTCGAAAGCTCTCAAAGAATAACTGTGGAATAATATTACACACTATGTTAAGAACCGGCAAAACACTCGCTACTGAAGCAAAATAAGCCAAAAAAATAATAATATGTACTCAATTATATTCCGTCAGATGCAAGAAAGATTGTGTTGGTGGTTCTAAATTGATTATTGAATTTGGTATGTTGATTGCTCACATTATCTGAAAAGTAATAAAAAGCAGTTGCATTTAACGACGAATATTTTCCAATCGCTTTCCAACACTTCAATCTTAGTATCCCATCTTGACTTTGAATTTGACCTAAAACCAGTCTACCTGGTGCCCGGAGACCGTAACATGCAAGCGGCCCTTTAACCATAAAAATGAGTCAAGAGAAGTGAGAAAATTAATTCAATTAAATACACCTTTCATCATATTTACGTTGTTCGACTTATGTCAAACGTGGATTACGTTTCGAGTTAATGTTGTAATTTCTAAGAGTCTTAGGGTAGACGTGATCGTCATATTTGGTGGAGCTTTGGTGGCTTTCGAAAATTGACTTCGTTTCAAGAGATATATACGGAAAAAGCAATTATTTTGTATAAATCACAAACAGTTTTTTTGCATAATGATTTATTGAAGGGTGTTATTTCTATTCTGGGACATCTTCAATGTATCAATGTATTATTGTGAATAATTACCAAGCAAGTTCAATGTATTCTTTGTCCGAAAAATCCTCCTTAATTCTCAATCGAACCCACTGCCTCCGACTTGATTATACTTTGCCTGTACCACCTGGATTATCTCCGGCTCCGTATTCCACCGAGGTCTTTGGATTTATTTATCCTCAGCTGCCAGCTCAGCCAGGGCAACGTCGATAAACCATTGCTTATTCAAGCTTTTATGAAAATAATTTATTTAGATTACTCTCCTTAAATATGCACCACGGTTCTCTTCTCTTCCCTGAGGCAACACGAAAGAAGCACACACAACGAGCCGTCATGGCATATGTACGATGACGGCCACCACCACCACCAACGACGACGACGTCGACGACGCCGGACGGTGAGGGTAAGTACATCCCAACCATTGAAGCAAAAATGCTCGAAAAAAATAAGACTGAATGGTTCACCTACACTAGAGATTGAGGTACATTTGTCTTGGCATGCAGGCGGTTAGGTCGTAAAATTGTTTCAAATAATTGGCCTCACGTAAACAGAGAGATACATTCGTAATTAACTTACTTTTCTGAGCACTGAATTTACGGGATGTCTCTATGGTTTGTGTGTATCCTTTTTTCTTCCTGAACCGAGAACGAAGCTACCCGTCAAATCTACGCTTGCATAAGGATTTTCTTGGTCTGCACCAGACGGAACGAAAAGCACATTAATCATCTGCTTCTATATCATATTTGGTAGTAATTTCATTTCATCGTTATTTTTCCTTTTCCATACGTATTGGTTGCGTACGTTTTTGAATCACCAGCCGCTCAAACGTGTAAATTTCATTTTCTCGTTATTACAATTTTATGAGATTACAAACATGGAACAGAAGAAACCGGGTACAAGCACAGCAAAATTCACCTTTTCCGTCTGAGCTGAGCAAAAGCACTCACACTTCACATACACTTTCATTTGCCGATTCTCTTCCCGTCCACCGTTGGGATTGTAAATATGTACAACGGAGATAGCCCGACTCTATTCAAACTGAAAGGGAAGGCATCGCACGTAATCATAATTTATGTGGATTATCACCGTAAGTAAACTGACGAAATAGGACGTCGTTGGGAAAAGTAACAAACTTTTCGCGAGGGTGTCAAATTTACATTGAGAATCCAGTAACAAACTCGCTCACTTCTTCCCCCAAACAACACTACTAGCACACTGCTCTGGGCCGTTGTTAATTTGATAATTTTCCACCTTTCTTCACCCCGTGTCAAATTTTCCGTTCGACCAACTAACGAACCCTACAGATTGCTGCCATCAAAATCCCAACGAAGCACTCCTTCAAATCCCCCGACTCCGGCACACACAAAAAGTATCAAATCTTCTAACGAACGAGGTTCAGAAATCAATAGCCGCTCTCCCCTTCGGCATGCTTCCTCACTGGTTAAACGTTACGGACCAGCAGCGGCACGTCTTCCAACACTTCCGAGAAGACCGGCACAGTCGAAAAGGTCTCTATCCAATGCGACCCTGAGCGCGCACCGCACGATACTTCACTCAATTTCCACGGAAAAATTGGTTCATTCTAGTGTGTTATTTTCTACTATCCTCCGTCCACCACTGCCACCACCCCATCTCTCGTTCAATCACACGTCATCACCATCGCCACCATCAGAACACCAGTGTCGATTCAAACCTAAATCCCAAGACCCGAGAAAATAGTGGCGGCTTTATGAAATGTGCTGGCTCTCAATCACCAAAACACACTCTAGACACGCAAGGAGGCACACCAGACAAAGGCTCTCCTCGTCAGCTGGATGATTTTTTATTCTGTTATTTTCAAACACAGACCGATTTAAAAAATAGACCTCCGGAGAGAGAATCCCGTTAGATCGACCGCAACCGACGAACGCAGACAGAAGACTGTGCTGACGGAGCGATCCCAAACAGTGGGCAAAGGATCCTACACGAATGCAGGAAAGCTCGGTTGGATTTTCCGGTGGCCCACAACAGGAGTCGCGATACTGTTTAGACGGCGAGAGCGTTGGCACGACCGACTGTGAGGGAAAACACGGGTGGATTCTCTGTTTTGGTACTGGTGCCGTATAGTAAAGAGAATGGTGCTTTCGGTGGGTGGTGAGAGAACAGCGCCAGTGAAGTTCATTCGAAATGAATCGGGGAGGTTCAAAAGAGATGGACTAAGGGGTGTTGTGTTGGGCATTTGTAATTCTATAATCCGGGGAAAAATCGGTAGGAGTTTATTTCGTAGAATCATGAAATTTAAATGAAATAATATCTAGAAACTTTCACATTCAATTGAACCAATAACGGGTAGAAAATTCTATAAGCTTTGAGTTTCCTGGCAAAATTTTGTAGTGATTGTATTTCACACAAACCGTTACAAAAAACGATTCATACTGGGGTAGAATGGGCAATGTCTTGGACGAAACCTCAATTTTTTCTCGGGATTTCTGACTTTCCACCGAAACTAAGATCATTTACATTAAGGAATTTAATGCTAACTCATTTAAATCTGCTTTCCTTACATAATGCCAGTAATGGAATTTAGGGGTTGAAAACCGATTAAAATCATAATTAATATTCATAATATTTTGTTCATACCTCCAATTTATTTTCTTCTTGAAAAAGTGTTAAATAACTGCAATAGCAAAGTAAGAATTGGGTCCACCCTTAGCTCAGTCGGTTAAGGCGCGGCTACAAAGCAACAACATGCTGGAGGTGACTGGGTTCGATTCCCGGTCTGGTCTAGGAATTTTTGGTTAAGGAAAATTTCTCGACGGCCTGAGCATAGGTTATGCTTGTACTTGACACACAATCATACTTATGCAAAAATGGTACTTGGCATCGAAAGCAGGTTTGGCAAGTTGCCACTACAGCCCGGAAATCATCCAGTGGTACCGCGATATTAACGTAGATTTCATCGATAAAAACATAAATCCACCCAACTGCCCGCAGTTCCGGCCCATCGAGAGATTTTGGGCAGTAATGAAGCGGAAGCTTGAGAAAAGTGGAAAAACGACTCGGGACGCGACTCAGATGACCAAAATGTGGAACAAATGTGCCAAGGAAGTTGACTCCAGAGGTGTGCAGCGTTTGATGGGAGGAATGAAGAAGAAATGCAAATTTTTATTAGAAACGAAGGGAAATGATTTGTATTGATATTTTTTCCTTAGAGTACAGTGAATTACCTTTGTTTTGATGTATTAAACTAATTTGTACGTCAACCCGTTACCGAGATACAGATGATTTTATTATTCGGGATTCTAAATGAACATAGCTTTCAGAATATATATTTCCTGAAATGAATATTCAGATAATTTATAGGACAAATTAGGCATTGATTGGAATACTAGTATTTTCACGTAAAACATGATTTTTTCGCTCCTCTGAAGAAAATCAATGATCTTCGAAAAAAAAACACCACATTGCCCCAGTTTGGTCTCTACGCGTTCATGAAGTTTAAGGTCCAAGCTAAGTATAAACCAAAATACAGCTACCGCCAGCTTCCGCTTCGAAAGTTATTCCCATTATTGTGGAGCGAATATTAAATTCCAGTTTGAGGTGCACGCATAGGCAGAACGCGTCTTTTATCAAAGTTAAATTAACCTTTGTTTTTGCAAAAAGTTTGTATAAAAGGTCTAGGAAAAGGTGGTGAGTGTTTAAAATATTTCACCAGAGAAAGTTTGAAATATTTCAGTGGGAAGTTTTGAGTTTCAGATACTTCAACATGCTTTTGTCAAAGTTTTTTGTTATTAAAAATGTTCATTTTTTGTAAAAACCATTAAACATTTTTTTTTACCTTTCTAATAGTGCTATAACATCATATAACATTGGCTCAGCTATTACCTAGATCTTCAAGTATGTATAATGCTTGGACTTTAAAAAACAATGCACTTCTAACGATTTTTGAAATATTTCTACATTACGTTACTTGTCTCAGGATGAGTAGGCTGATGGAATGGGCGATGACGATGCAATTTTTACAGAATCGATATTTTTACCTCCGATGAATCGA
The DNA here is from genome assembly GCA_024533555.2 of Aedes koreicus. Lineage (NCBI taxonomy): Eukaryota > Metazoa > Arthropoda > Insecta > Diptera > Culicidae > Aedes > Aedes koreicus. Next base: position 305,419 of record JAHHFK020003750.1, read on the forward strand.
TTTTTTTCTGTTCGATGTTTAACAACGTCGATTTCTTAGAGATGAAATCGACGTTTTATGAGTTTGATATGTTTTGCCCACATTATTGAGTGCAAGAAGTTGATGGACATCGATCAAACCTTGCATAGTAGAATATATAATCGCCCTACGCTTGTTTTGATTATTTTGACAGCTTTCACTGTAGCTCAGCACCCTGCCTGAACGGTGCAGACGTTTTTCTTAAGTCTTGTCAAATAATAGAAAATGTATGATTATTATTAATTAGCTTTTAGTACGATTTAAGTATATATTTTTAATTTACACTAACGTCTTTTTTTACTCGAGGGATACGTTCTACTTTAACAATGAAACCGCGTAAATAAAGAATAAATAGAGTTGATCAATTCAAATGCATACACATTTTAAACTACTTCGATTTTGTTTGCATTTGTTACCTTTTCAAGCAATGGTCAAATTTATATATTTATTTACATGGCATAAAGTAACAATACTATAACATAGCCTGCTACACAATATCCCTCCATAATGCCCTATTCGTGGCTGCTCCTCTCCAATCACTTGGGCACCTTGTATCCCCTAGGTTTTGCTCCACCTGGTCTGACCATCTTGCTCGTTGCTCCCCACGTCGTCTTGTACCAACCGGATTCCCGTCGAACACCATTTTTGCAGGATAGTTGCTCGGCATTCTTGCAACATGTCCTGCCCAGCGTATCCTTCCAGCTTTTACCACCTTATGCATACTGGGTTCGCCGGCAAGTTGCGCGAGCTCATGGTTCATCCTTCGCCTCCATAGTCCGTCCTCCTGTACTCCACCAAAGATGGTTCTTAACACCCATGAGCATGAGCATGAGCATGATTGACCGCCCACGGATGCAATTCCGTTATTGCCAGATCAGCAGTATTTGCACAAAGAACCAACAGATGATGTTTGGGACAAACATACATCTTCAATGTGTAAAAACTGGTGACCCATTATAAAGCAATACCGGCGCCGGCCGTGCCCGAATGCTGGTCAAGTAAGGAATGGGAACCCGAGCAGAACACAAAAGCATATGAATACATAATTTTGATCTTGATAACTGGCCTTGGTATTAAAGAGCTCAGATTAAGAGGTAAAATACCTAAGCAAAATATCTAAGAATTGCAAGCAAAATGTCTCTAAAATAACTAAACTTGATATGCCGGATACCTGGGTAAGTATCTGGTCCCCTAAGAGGTATTATTTTGGTATTGTCTTACCTCAATTCGGTATTCGCATGACATTGTGAGAACAATTTGATGGTATTATCCTCAGGTATTTTACCTCTTAATCTGAGCTCATAAATACCAAGGCCAGTTATCAAGTTATTCGCTTCTGCTCGGGAAGGAACGTGTTGACATGAAACTCGCTTTTGAGGAAGCCGAGAAATCCTCTGCACTTCCACGAGAAATCACTGGGATGTTGGATAGTTGGGTAAAGGTTAGCAGCAGGGTTCGTATTGGTTAACGATACGCTGAAAGTACATACCTACACCATCCGCCAAAAGCAACAGACCGCTCAAATGTGACTGAAAATAGACAAACATAACGAAAAACAAAACAAAACAAAGTAGACAAAAAGAAATAAAACAGGATATTAGATATTGTCTTCAAAATATGGTAGATATAAATTATTTGTTGCTTTGCAAACCAGCTCTCCTCGATGTCCTAGATGGCCACGTCCTGCTGGACCCGCAGCTGCTGCCGTCGGCACTCGTCCACATCAACCTTCCTGTAGTAACATGATATCTGTGTCTAATACTCTTCTTGCACCGATAATTTACAAACTAGGCCTGCACACCGAATCAAAATTCACTTTGGCACGGTTGTGGTATTTTTCTTTAAAATCTAGTTCTAGATATTTGCACTTGGTTGCAGGAAACAGAATCAATAAGAATAATAAACTCGCTTATGACCTCTAACTTTACACGGTTGCTAAACAATACACACTCCAAAGATGGTTCTTAACACCTATCGCTCAAAAACTCCGAGTGCTCGCAGGTCCTCTTCAAGCATTGTCCACGTCTCATGCCCGTAGAGAACAACCGGTCTTATAAGCGTTTTGTACAGGATGCACTTCGTACGGGAGCTAAGTCTGTTTGACCGTAGTTGCTTGCGGAGCCCATAGTAGGCACGACTTCCACTGATAATCCGCCTCCGGATCTCACGGCTGTAATCGTTGTCCGCAGTAACCAGTGAGCCGAGATCGACAAATTCATCGACTACCTCGAACTCATCGCCGTCGATCGTTACACTGCTGCCCAGTCGGGTCCAATCGTGTTCGGTTCCACCTGCCAGCATGTACTTCGTTTTGGACGTATTTATCTTCAACCCAATCTTCTCTGCTTCACACTTTAGTCTGGTGTACTGCTCAGCCACCGCCTCAAATGTTCTGCCGACAATATCCACGTCATTGACAAAGCAGATAAGTTGACCGGATTTGTTGAAAATCATGCCTCGCATGCTAAACGCCGCTCGTCGCATAACACCTTCAAGAGCAATGTTGAACAGAAGGCAAGAGAGACCATCACCTTGACAAAGCCCCCTGCGGGAATCGAATGAACCCGATAATCCACCCGATATCCTCACACAGCACTGGGTTCCATCCATCGTAGCCTTGATAAGTCGGGTCAGCTTCCCCGGAAAGCTGTTCTCGTCCAATGGTCAAAGAACAGTTTTTAAAAAAAATTGTATTTTAACCAAAAATTTTGATTTTTTTTTAAACTGCCATATGATTACTTTTTGCCCAAAACAAAAAATGTGATTCAAATAAGGTCGATTAGTTGGTCCGTTCTGAAGTTATCGCCGAAAACAAACCGCGTTAAAAAAAACGTAAAAAACCCTTAGTGTAGAAGTATCAGTGATAAGTTGTAAGTGAAGTGCGGTGTCGATTTTTTTGGATCCACATTGTAACCTCGATTATGACAAGTTGCTTTGTGGTTGCACTACGAAGAGCTACGCTAGAACATCATCTCTCCCGACGCTATATTGCCAATTTCTCAAATTTGCGGGGTCACTTGAGTCAAGGACAGATTGGACCCTGAATTCCCCGGATTGGACAAGCTAAAAACAAAAGATGTATCTATGAATTTGAATGGAATTTGTCCCTTATAGAAAGCATATTTGACCCGAAATTATATTCCAAAAGATTTGTAGCAGCGGTAAGATTAACATTGATATAGTGAGTATTTTCTTGATCAAACTATCTGAATTATTCATTATGTTTATTTCATTTGATTGAAAGTTCTCGTACATTACTGATCAAGCAAACATCGAGATTGGAGCGGGGATTACCGCATACGAAAATAACTTCAGTGTGCTTGCGTGTTTAAAATGAACTGTTGGAGTTACGATCGAGCTGTCATCTTCTTACTTCGGAATATATTTAAGCTTTCTGCAAAAAAAACATACTAAAAAATTTCTGCAGGAAGGTTTTATCTATAATGCCGCTTCCAGCCAGTAGGAGTTGGGTTGTAAAAATCATACACACACTCCTTTTTCTCCAATTCACCAGTTTCAGGTTGCTGTTCCAGGAGGACGGACTATAGAGGCGAAGAATGAACCATGAGCTCGCGCAACTCGCAAAGGTGGCAAAAGCTGGAAGGATACGCTGGCACACTGTTGCCAAAGGCGTAAAAACGTGATCGAAATTGTTTTGACCCCGAGAACAACGTTTTTTTGCTATAGTTTCTTCTGCAAAGTTTTTTCATAAATTATTCTCCATCTTATGGTGATAAAAATTTGGTGATTTATCTCCCTAGTAGTGAGAAAAAAAAATTGTTTTTTAATTATTGCAAATAAAAATAAAATTTATTCGGCAAAGTTATAGCCAATTTAATACAAAACAACTTTGCTGAAGCTCACATATGCCTATCTATTGGTTTTAATGTGAATTTGGGGAGTTTTCTATTGAACATCCCTTCAATTCAGTTTTTTGAATATAACATCTCGTGGCGATTTTCTACAAATTTTTAATATTCAACACTTTTGTTTATCATACAAAAACACACAAATTTGCTGAAAATAGTATATTTTTATCTCATATGGTTTTCGAGATAATTAGGATTTTATTAAAAAAAATGCACTTTTTCAGTGTCAAAAATCATAGTAATCTGCAAATTTCCGCAGGCGAAACTATTTGCATATGAACGTATGAATCAGTCATTCGGTCATCCAGATACAACCGCTCGTCTCTCGCTGTCCCTTGGGGGCCACATCCAATGTTCTCAGAACAACTACATGACTTTATCTAAGCTTTTTTTTTTTCATTTTTGAAGCTATTTCCCGTCGAAAAAGATTCCCAGCATTGCCAAAATAGTACAAAACAAATGGTTCAGCCTTTATTTTGTGATATTCAGTTTTTCTCAAAGCATTTAAACATAATTGAAGTATTTCACTGTTGATCGTCATCATCACTACTATCGCTTTCATCATTGGTGTTGTCATCGGATTCGACCAAAAGATTTTTCGCATCCCTTGACAACGGTGTTTCCTTTTTCTTTCCAAACCCTCTAATGCTCGAAATCAATGGATCAGATGTCTCTAACAATCGGTGTAAAAGATCCGTGTTAGTTTCTATCCTTGAAAATTTCCTGGTATGATCCTCTCGGTATCTGCGGATGTCTTTGTTTCGGGACTCCTGAGCCTCTTCCGACAATTGACCAATGGGAACAAGAAATGAAGATATCACTTTGGCGCCGTGGATAAGTATTTTATGCACCGATGCTGGCATTGGATACCAATCATACAAATTAACGAGCAGATGGGCAGTTTCCAATGCATATTCTTCGAATTTCTTGCAGTCTATTTCACATCCTGAAAATAATGCATTACAATGTTAATAATGGAACTTAAACTATATTGTTTTCTCATTACCAGATACTAATGTTTCAAGAATGATTTTGCAACGGTATATAGCTTGACGATTGATTCCTGTGATCTGCGCTGACTGCTCCCAATTTTGAAAAAATCGTCTGGCAGTGTTTCCGTCATTGCTGTTGCCACATCCACCCGAACGAGGCTTATCAACGATTAGACCGATTTCTGTTTTGAATCTAGATTGGATGTATTTCTTCTTATCTAACATGATTTGCTTGTGTTCCGCTGTCCTTATTTGCCACTTCTTCATATCAAGGCGGTATGATAAGTGCAACAGATATTCGAAAAACCGAATATAAGCATGAAGTATCGATAATCCAAACTGAAATGCTTCCACGTTTTCTTCTCTTTTTCGCACTGTGTTCAAATTATTCATTTGCGAGGGTGTTGCTCCACAAATATAGCATCGTTGGGACGACGTTGATGTGACAGCATTACACACTTTGCCATCTACCATCGTCATGAGCATCTTAAATTTTACCAGTGCGGATCGACCAAAACACTCCACCGTCACAGGTTGAAGTTCAGCTATCTGACTATCTAAACTAGCCTTTTCCGCGGCAATAAGAAGTGCGGTCTCTTTGGCAAACTGTAAGCGTAATGGCCTGCAAAATCTTGTAGACGAAGGCCGGGGATTCTCGAACAGAATTTTTCCACCAACCACAATGTTGATTGGTACAATAGATGTCGCAAAAATGTGGCTATCAGATGCGGTACCATCGTCATTTGAAAATATTTGCTTATATTCTGCGTGGTCACCACTGCCGTCATATCCGTATTTTACTGTGAAGAGTAGATTCTGCAAGTCTTCATCTGAAAAGTTGTTGATTATATTTTCTTTGGTAAGAATGATTCGCTCTACAGTATGGTCAAGAAGTGCTTGTAGTTTGATTTCCATGTTGGTTTCAGTAATCGTAATTGAGTTCTTTTCAGGATAGCAACTACGTTTAGCCTCCAAGATTTTCTTGTATGCGGGATACAAATTGGCATTACGACTTTTGGCTTCCAGACGCAACTTCGTATACTGTGCTACGGTGAGCTGAGTATCGCAAATCAAAGCCAATGCTTCCTCTGAAGAATACGAAACAGAAGTAGCTGGAGGTGTACTTCTCACAGATTTCAACATCCGTGTTGCTCGAGTAGGTGTCGATTGAGTGGCAATTTTTATTATTGAAGCTTCAGCCCTTTTGCCTTCTTCACGAAGCTTCATCACAGACGCAAATGTCAATTCATCTGCGCTATGTTCTGTTCGTAGCTGTGCAGTTTTACGTCTTTTTACGCAATCTGAACTCTCACTAAACGGGAGCTTTTTTCTTCCTCTCACCTCACTGCTCGTCGACGGAAGCTTGATAACTACAGATTGTGGTAAAACAAAAACCTTACTGAAGTACTCTTGCTTCAAAACACTTTTCTCCTTCCGGTGATATTTTTCCCAGAGCTTACTGAAATATTTGCTCAGATTATACGCACATTTTTCGATTTCTGATCGTGTGTTTTCGATATCGTCAAGAGCATAATGAACCATTATTTCTTGTGTGATTAAATCAGCCTTCAACTTTAGATCACCATGAACTGATCTCCACACCAGAAATAAATCGCAGTTCTTCAATTCGCCTGTATTATGATATGTTTTCATCTGAGATTTGATATTGCAGCAATGATTTGAACATGGAAACTTACCTTCAATTGAAGATGCCATGGTTCGGTAATGTTTTAAACACAGCTTTTCTTCAAAATTCTTTGTACGGTAGCTTCCAGCTACAGTGAAACTACAAGAAACTGATACAATACTACTCCTATCTGCTGCCTCAACTGTTGCTCCTGGTTCGTTCACTACTGCTTATAACTCGTCCACTGTTTCCGAAATACGTCGAAAGAATGTCTCATCAAATGCAAGCAGCTTTTATTTATACCATGCGTGATTGCACTGCGTTGCCATAGCAACCAATGGAATCGAATTTTATGCGCCTGCTCTTTATTATCCGGGACAAATGACCACCGCGATAAAAAAAACCGTTAAAACAGCAAAATAAGAAAAAAAAAGTTCTTTATTTAAAGTTTTATCACGCTCAAATTATTTTACACAAATTATATGTGTTATACCACAATTGCCTATCTCTTGAAACGTAATGCTATCGAATATGTTAAGAGAATTTAACCTGGTCGTTCCTAGTAAAGTCATGTAGTCGCTCTAAGAACATTGGATTTGGCCCCCAAGGGACAGCGAGAGACGAGCGGTTGTATCTAGATGACCGAATGACTGATTCATACGTTCATATGCAAATAGTTTCGCCTGCGGAAATTTGCAGATTACTATGATTTTTGACACTGAAAAAGTGCATTTTTTTTAATAAAATCCTAATTATCTCGAAAACCATATGAGATAAAAATATACTATTTTCAGCAAATTTGTGTGTTTTTGTATGATAAACAAAAGTGTTGAATATTAAAAATTTGTAGAAAATCGCCACGAGATGTTATATTCAAAAAACTGAATTGAAGGGATGTTCAATAGAAAACTCCCCAAATTCACATTAAAACCAATAGATAGGCATATGTGAGCTTCAGCAAAGTTGTTTTGTATTAAATTGGCTATAACTTTGCCGAATAAATTTTATTTTTATTTGCAATAATTAAAAAACAATTTTTTTTTCTCACTACTAGGGAGATAAATCACCAAATTTTTATCACCATAAGATGGAGAATAATTTATGAAAAAACTTTGCAGAAGAAACTATAGCAAAAAAACGTTGTTCTCGGGGTCAAAACAATTTCGATCACATTTTTACGCCTTTGGCAACAGTGTGGGCAGCATGAGTTCTCAGCATCTTCTTAAGTAGACATCTAATCAACACTTCCCTCCCATCCTTGCTGATCATAAGGACCTGGCCAGGTGTTAAGAAAAGAGAACGGTGGATGAAGAGCCTGTCACACCCAAGGCAGCTCTTCTGGCGCTTCCATCGTTTCGGTAACAGCCAATCCAGGCAACTTTTTACAAGCGCTACCCCCAACAAGCGGAACACCTGCTATGTAATGCTTTGGAAAAAATGCTGCAAATGTGTAATTCAACCGTCTCAAGAGTACAAACAAGGTTCAACGACCGGATTACTTAGGATCGGATCGGACTTTGAAGCGCGGAGTGGGAAGGAAACCGAGAGCAACATGAAGGAAGGCGGAGGTGATATTTGAGGTTGATTTCACCAGAAATCCTAACGTTGCAACAGGTGATGTTGCCAAAAAGGTCGGCGTTTCGCAAAGTTACTTCGAAAAGGTCAAGGAATGAGCTAGGTAACATGCAAACAAGGTTCAAAACTTCCCAAACCGCGATGAACGGCAGCAAACTGTTGTCAAGACCCGTACTAGCAAGCTCTATACGGAGATGTTGACTAGATACAGTTGCTGTGTGATAACATACGTCAAAACTGACCTCGAACAAATTTTCCATCGTTTAATTCAAGCCAAAGCAAGAGAAAATTACGTTATTGTTTGCAATCTTCCCTACAACAGATCTTATTCAAGCAATATCTGGCTTAAATGTATATTAATGATTCCATTAATTTATTCCAAATCTAGCATTCCCTTTATGTGCATTAGATAATTCAGAGAATTTAAAGTTGCTTTCAAACGGTGTTTGTTTAAATTCTTCATTATTCATTATTCCAATGCAATCCTCCGCTCATAGAATAGTGCTCAAACCAATGCAAGATTAAATTTGATAATTGCTCATCAGGATAGAGCAGAAAATTTAATATCTAAAAGGTCCAATATGTTTTTCTGAATTTGTAAATTCCTCAACTACTGATCTTTGTTTAACTGATTCATTTAAAATATGTGGCCAATTGGTTACCCATGCTGCCTTCGATTATGAGCACGTTTCAGTTACTTTTGAAAAATCTCAAGGAGTAATTTACAATTCTATCAGTTCAATCATTTACTTTCTTTAGTTAGGGACAAAATATTCCATTGCAAACTAATTATGAATTATTAAGCACTTGAATTTCTGAGTACTTCGATAGTCAGAGCAAAATCTGCCTGAATGTCAAAATGCGAGGTCAAATTCGATTCATTTTCAATTGCTGACGCTCTTTGGCTCTTGCACTGTCTGAAGAATGTTCATAGAAGGCAATATTAAATAACACGTGCTCCCGTCTGGTTAGTTAAGTGGCAGGATTTACAAAAAAAACGTGAAAACGTGAGAAACAAACAGCTCAAAATTTTACTAAGCAGTTTGAGAGCTACCATAATTCCAGTTTGGGTCTTATTAGTTCTATTCAGAAACAGGTCGCCAGGGAGTGTCATTTGCTTATGATTCTGGTGGAACTCATGAGGATGACGTACGAACTATAACTAAACATTTTCAATTTAGTCAACGGATACAATATTAGTCAACGGATACAATGTGTATCATTTCAATTATTAGTCAACGGATACAATGTGTATCCCAATGACAATGAAGTGTGTCTCAAAAGAGAACAGCTAATAACTCAATCAACATAAACATAAACAATTTCACTTATTTAGTCCGTTGGAAGAATTAAAGTCATATACGTTGTAACTATTAAAACCGCGATGCATTTTGAACACGGCTTCATGTACACATGTAAATGGAGGTCGTCGTCGAGCGTGATATCAAGGAGACTAAGTAGCTTGGAGCTACTAAGGCTACGCCTTGCCTCCAGTAGCTCCAAGTTGATGAGCTTGCAGCGACTTTCGTTGCTTGGTAAATAACGTGGGTCGCGACAACGAAGATGCCGCAAAGCAAAACGAATAAATCTTTACTGAATGGCTTCAACACTCAGGTTGGCGTTTTAGTAGAATGGAGACCAGACGACAGTGGAATAGTCCAGTATTGGGCGAACCAAAAAACAATATAGCTCCTTGAAGCAGCAGTACACGTCCTTGAAGCTTTTATCAAAACAAAATACAAAGCCTAGCTGCGAAGAGGCCTTAGAAACAATGTAAGCAATGTGATCCTTGAACGTCAATTTGAAGTCGGGCATGTCTGCAAGATCCTTAACTGTCGTTTCTTGGTTCAATTACACCCCTTTTATAGTGTAATCGTAGGGAAGCATCACCCGTTTTCGCCCGAAAGATATGGCCGAGCACTTGGACACATATAGTGCTATCCTGTTGAGCCGGCACCAATCTTCAAATACTTCTAATTCATGTTGCAGAACGTGAGCATCATGACGGCCATTTGTAACGTAATAAAGCATCAGGTCAAACGCATATGGGAGCTTGAACATTTTAGGATTATGTTTACGTCGTTTATGTACTGCAAAAACAGTTTTGTTTTATTGATGACACTTTACACCAGAAGGTTGCATTCGTGTCATAAAATATTGCATAATTATCCAATTATTATTTTAACATACACGCTCCTAGCCAATTTAGCTACTTATTTTTAAGGATTTGATTTGCTTTGCTGCTTCTTCCATCCATCTTTTTTTGAGGTTTTTTTTCTTCAGCTCTTTCCAGATTTTTTACTTCACTACCCTAACTTGCCATCTACTGGTTTTCTTCTCTCCATTTTCTTCTCTTGTTTCTCTGTTTAAGCTTCTTATTTGTTGACTTTTTTGCTTACTTGCTACCTCTACTTTTCTCTTATCTCTTTCCATGTTCTTTTGTTTCGTTAAGTAATATTTCACTTTCCTGTAATCGTTCATTTTTACCTTCTTATGCATTCAAGTCACTTTTTCTAGTAATTTTTCTTCTTCCTCTCCTATTACATGTCATCTGTACTCTACCTTGATGATGATGATTGATTTGATTGGCTTGAGACATTCAGCCTGTTGCTGTACTCTATCTTTTTCTTTTCGCAAATTACTGTTTTTGTGATTGTTCCACTTTTCTTCTGCTGCTGCTGCATGTGCTCAGTTAGATACTTCCGCTTTTTGCTTCTCTTCTTTGCCTCTTCCGCTGTGGTTCTAGACGATGCTAAAATGGCGACAATGGCGACAAGTGAAATAAAGTCGATCACATAGCACCTCAGCAAAACAGCAATGAAAATTTAAGCAAACAACAATGCGAAAAAAATTTCATATGAGTATGATCAATTAAAAAAAACGGAAACTTAATAAATCCAAAATAAAAACAAATAAATAAAACTACAGGCAATTCGAACTCTTTGACAACTTTTGTTTCGCACTGGGCTCATAAATGATTCCTTATGTCTATGAAATAGAAAATGTAGGACCATAAACAATGTTGGTTTATGAATTAATTTTTTGGATGAAGAAAAATAACATTTTTTTTTGTAGAATTTGTCGTATATAATCCTTTCTAAGAAAACGTAAATAACCTTCCTAACTCTTCATATACATAACGTGAGTTAGGTGGGCTGGAACATTCAACGATGCACAAATGCGAAGCTGAAAATATTCTACAAGCCTACGCTTAGTAGCCGCTTTGAAACGATTTAACAAAACAGTAAGGTTTTTCAATGAGGCCACTCACAAAGTGTAATGATGGTTCATTTTACTGGGAAAACAAACATTTTCTTAGAAAATGCTTAGTTGCCTCTTTGAACCACTTTGAACCGATTCAAACCAACAGTAAACTTGCAACAACTACGTTTACTAGTGATAGTTTAAAAAAGTGTTAGTTTTTTTTTAGAAATTTTTTTCTAGTTTTTTCAGTTACAATCGTTCTTCTAATACGCTCACAAAAGTGTTGTAGAAAAAAGTGTAGTAAGAAATATAAGTCACAAAGACGGATCCCTTCATACAACATCATCAACGTATGAAATGTCTCAGAACCCCGCACGATCTACAACGTGAACCTGTATGTTTAATAACGCTCCACATATGTGCATGATGCTTACCATACATTTAAGCCCTTTCGAGCTATGTAATAATACATATTGACAACACGTTATATAACTGTTCATATCACTAAAGAATTGAATTGTAAAAACTCTCAAAATAAAAGAAGAACAAATAGGTATCTTGATGACGGCAGCTGGAGATTCTTTTAGGAATAAACATCACACTGTTTGCAATAGCTACTATAGAGAGCGTTCTCTGCTCCATTAATGTAATGGAAAAGCAATCCCTGCACTGCAATCTCTTCTTATTAATGGAAATGAAATACAAGGGAATAAACAGGAAAGAACTCACCCGAATCTCAAAGACGTCCTACATCATAACCACAGCGATGGGCATCAAAATTTCGTCCGTCAGATCGCTTCTCACATCAATTGAGGTATTCTCTCAACCAAACTTTTCCAGGTAGAGCCATCGGGCTGAACTCGCAACCCACTGTCGCACAGTTATATCAGCCGCTTCATTAACCCTTCCTGTTCTGGACACATTATAATCACACGCAATTAACTAACAGAGCCAGATTTCTCACAACTGCATGACTAAAAAGGCACCCGTTGAATTTCTATTCCAAGCGTCCGGAAGCACCCGGACGCAGTTAAGTAAGCAGCCTCGGTCCACGATTGGTTTTGGTGACGTGTTGGGTAAATGCATTGTCCACGAACAAAACGACACTCATCACATCTAGTTTAAGAAAAGTTCTAGTTTTCAACGGTCTTGAGCGAATATTATAAACAAAAATTTCAGCACGAGACAAAACTTGACAGCTAGACCAAAAATCAACCGCTTTCAAGCAAAGCCTACTCAGCCTCAGTCAGGGAACACAATTGAAGTTAATGACAAATTGATAATTCTGGCTAATGGCGTCGCAAGAGAATAAGAAATAGAAAGCACCAGATGATGTTGAGTTTTTTTTTTGTATCCTCATCCTAAGACTCCCAGTGTACACCCTGTTTTTCTCAGTATTTTTTTTTTAACAAATGTTTCGATTTCGCATATTTCCCAGATTAATGATTTGGCTTGCAATTAAACGATGGGAAATTTAACCCGTCTGATAAATTTATCATTTTTTTCTAAAACGTTTACTAAAACGAATCATGCACCCAACACTTCAATCAAACATTCCAGGTATTTTTCGTAAAAGTGCAGAGAATGCCTTGGTTTTCATTACAGCGAGTATCACGTCAACAGATTCCAACTCTTTCGTTAGGACTACTACTTAAATACTATGATCGCATCACCTATGAAGGCAAATCCTGATTCAACAAACGCTGGCCAATTAAAAATACCTCCTTTCTGCGAAACAATAAAGATAACACTAAAGTTCTTTCTCACTCCCATTTTTTTTTTTTTTTTTTTTGAAAGAACGTGGCAGACGCTGGTTGATCTTTATGATTGATGATTATAATATGGAATCATTGAATCATGAGAATGAACGGTCAAATCCAGCCCCATTCAATTGATTCATTGTACAATTGCACTCATTCTGATCAATCACAAAGTAGCAACCATTTGATGTGAGCAGTCAGTCTGCTAAGCTAAGCTTAATTGAACGTATGAATCCAATATGCACCATGACCAGTTTCAAGCGATTGACTGCAATATATGCATTTCAACAGTTTATCGAAGATGAACACCAGCAAGAATGTACGCATTGAACCAAAATGAACTCGAAAGAGAGTTAGAGCGTAGCATTTGGTTCACTCTCAGACTCTTTCGGAAAAACTGCCCCATCCCCATTTTCCCATCTTCCGTCTACTGTATTCCACCTTTCCTCAAAGTTCTCGACTACAGTGGATCATTCACATAAAACACCCATAAATAAACTACACCTGCTGGATGCACGAAGAGGCTACATTCAAACAACTCGCGAACGGCTTACCCATTTTTCACATCCTGCAGCGAAGCTACGATTCTCTCCACAATGTCAAACTGCTACCGGTCGAAATGGAAATGTAAAGCTCCGTAAAACAGCTGCAGCCGCTCTCGTTGTATCACTGTGTGACGGGGGAGTCTGTCTGGATGAGAAGTCGTCCTCCATCCGCCAAGAACCAGTCAAATGGAACATCAACACCCATGTAGCAGCGGCATCGTCAAGAAGTGTTTAGCGTTATACTATATCAGAAAGTTAAGAGGGCGAATCAACGCAATCACATTTATCCAAAGTAATATATATGTAGGTAATCCAACGTTTTGAGAGCTGATGGCTTGCTGTTTTACGGTTACCGAAGATTCTTTGTGCTACAGGTTGTAGCATCCAACCAATGATTTTGCATGTTTTACGTACTTTCCTTCTCAACAACACCGTCAAAACATGCGGGCTTTAACGACGGCACGTTTTTGCTGTTGATTATTCATGGATCGTTGACATTGGAATGGCAGCGCAGTGTTAAGGGGAACTTTGGAAAGCTCTTCTGTGAAAACTCGCCCTTCTGTAAACCAGCAAAACGGAAGCGTCACAACACAATTCCTATTTTAAGGTTGGTAATTGCATATTTGGCTTACTGCACAGCTTGGTGCCGGCCCAGAAGACGAAGCAGAGTGAGTGGAAATGAATGAAAATAATGAGAAAAATAATTGCATGATGCACTTGTTGGAAGTACGGCATCCGGTTAACGAGTTAAAACTTTTTCAATGCTCTTGAGTATGGTGATTCAGGTGCTACAGGATTATCATTAGAATAAAAAAAATCGATATTTTGTTTTGTTTTCGTATGCCCTAACATTGCTGGGGTTTGTAGAAAAGATCAACAGGACAATTGGTTAAAGGGCATATTACGTGCAAGCAGAAGTTCGCCGGGACAGCTAGAGCAAGAACAGTAGAACGAAACGCAAGGGCTGCAAAAGAGAAAACTGAACGCAATGAGCAGCGTTTACATACTCGTACAAAGCTGTGGTGCTCGATTATGTTATCTAGGAAGAAGAGCAAGGTGATATTGCGAGTCTTAAGAGTCATCATTCCTGGCACAAGATTAAGTCATCAAACATTCCCAGCGTTTCGTTGTATATAGTTTCGCAAGTGCTTTCAGTAGAAACACTTGTGATCAGTCTAATATAGGGTTGTAAGGTTAGCCTAATTCCAACATTCGGACCATGCACCAAATGTCAGCGATAGCCGATAACTCTGAAAATCTCGAGTACTTTTGCAAACAGACGTATCTAATTTTGTAAACAAAGAGGGAAAATAAGATTCAGAAGTAAATTTCTCAAAACTCTCAGCACCCTCACGGTAAGTAGCATCATCATCATCATGTAAGGGAAATGTTATTCCTTGTGTTGGTGGCAATAGTTTGTTTGTTTACAAAATCAGATACGTCTGTTTTAAAAAGTACTCGAGAAATATTTTTTTTTTTCTCTGAACTACACAGAAAAAAAATGTGAATTTTCATTATCATGTAAATGTCCGAGCAAGTAAAATTGTATTTCATTCCACACGAAGCAGCAACTTGCATGAAATAGTTCTAACAAAGACAAACTTTTGCATACAACATTACCGGCAATGTATGGAATGTCCCAGAACTTTACACGATTTATAATGTTAATTTGTAGGTTTTGTGATGCGCCATTTATGTGCATGATATTGAACAGAAATTCACACTACTTTTTCTAGCTGTGTAGTGCCAAAGGTGAGTAGTCCTGAAGTACTTCATTAACGTAAAATATTTCCTGAAATTATCCATCGACCAACGACGTTAACTGAGTCATCGGCACTAGAAGAAAATTGGAAATCATTCAAACCTACCAATTTTACCATCATTCGAATATTTTCTTACCAACATTGTTACATTGTTACAAAACCAGCAAAGCCGTAGTTTCCATCCGTAATTAGACCACAGCCGCAGCGCTGCATTCAAATGCAAAAACAACCGTCCAACAACTATAAAGCAAACCACTTCCGAAGCCTCAATTCGTCGTATAATAAAGCCACAAACCCAGTCATACCGTCACAAACCCACACAGCCATATACACAAACACACACACATACCCAAACCTAAGGCAGCTCATTTAAGAATAGCTCTAAATGTAAATTTTCAACCAAAACCCGGCAGTTCGAGTGCGAGAAGCCAATGAGGCAACGAAGCCAGCGAACGTTTTGCAAACTGCTAAAGAGAGGAAAGTCAACCGTAATTTATGTATTCTTGATGTAAATTCACATGGCTCTAACTTCGCTTTCCACTCCACTACTGGCGAAAGAATGCGACGGTTCAGAATGGGCGAAAGGTAATCTTTGTCATTTTCCATTCCGGTGGTGGCAAGCTTCCTCCGGTTGAGCAGCATTCTCAAAGGACACAGGACGGCTGTGTCTGTTGGCAAAAAATGGCTCTTCATCTTTTGCCGGACCACCACCAAGGAGTAAATGCGTGTCAGCTTGTGTCGGATCCCACCTGTCTGGGGACAAGTTAGTCGGTTAAAAATATGATCAGCACCAGCAACCATGGGGATGACAGGCCACAATGAAGTGAGGAATTCAGTCGATGGATTTTGGGAGTGCTTTGGTCGGAATAATTGGCTGTTCGTTGTTGAGCACGTTACGACTGGGTTCGTTTTTCGATTAACCTCACAGAATAGCCAGCTTAGGTTTCAAATAGTTGTTAGTCTTATGAATGTATGTAAGACTCGAGACATGAAAAATAGAAGATAAGTGCGATGCATTCGTTTAGCCACACCTGCATAAAGTTATGTTTCTCAATGTAAGTAGATTGAATTTTTTAAATTTTCTCTATAATTTATTTGCGTTTCGAATATAAACTTTTACCATCGTTTCTTAAAAAATAGCTAATTCGTCTAAGCTTAACCATAGGGAAATTAAAAAAAAATGCGTTGCATTCAATCTTCCATCCTCCTTTGCTCTCAATAACCTCAAAAAATTGTCTTCAGCATTGAAGTTACCAGTTTTTGGATCGTTTTACGATCAATATGTTTCCAGCATTCCTTAATGCATCGTTTTAGTTCGGCTGCGGTGCTGAATTGGATAAACATTTGCCCATAATGCCCAAAGGATCTCAGTTGGGCTCCAATCCAGACTACAAGCTGGCCATTTAAGGACGGTAATATCAAATATACCATATTAACAATATAAGTCACTTCACATTTTTTCAGACGACCCTTTTTGCGCTTGTGGCGCCGTAAGTGAGAAGCGTGGCAACAACTTAATGCACACGCTCAAACTGAGCTATCCAGCTTTCGTTTTACCAAGGGTAATATTCCAAAAGCACTCAATGGACAAATTGAAACGAATCACAAATTGTTAAACTAAGGCCCTAACTAAGAAAACGATTTCCGAACAACTCGCCGCAAATTCGACTTGTTGTCAGCTGCTACTTTCGTGATAAAAGCAACTATGGTTTGCTGCAAGTTAGGCAGGATAGGAAAAAGATCTTCTGTTGGAAAGAAAACTTGATTTACGGCTTGAAATTATTATTATTGATTACCATGGAGTAATTTTCAAATATTACGAAGTAGAGATACATTGATCCAGTTAGATAAAACTTTGGCTTGAAAATGATCCTCAATTCACACTATGAAAATAAAAACACAATATTTTTTTGATCTTAGTTGGCAACAAATACGTTCGCAAAATTTAATTGTTGGCAAATGGTTGGGACAAACACATAGTTTTTTACGGTTTTTGAAGAAAAATTGATTGCTTGGCCCTAACACAACGACATCGGAAACGGAACCAAATTTAAATCATACTTGTCAAGCTGGTGTTGGTCACTTCCATTGTTAAGCAGCTCAGACAAGATGATGTTTTTGATTAATGTTGACGGAACTAATTCAGTTGTCACACTATTACCGCTTCCTTATTTTTTTTTTTACTGAGATAAGCATTCTAAAATAACGCTGTTGTGCTGTTATGCACATGGTTCTGTAAGGTTAATATTGATCACCATTATATTTCAGTCTTCAAACTCGTTAACCATACTCGTTACCCGTGACAAAGTCATAAATGAGTAAACATTACTGTCAAAGAAGTTAAAATATGCGTATATTGTGTTGGTAATATTAGCGTCAACGTCAGTGGCGTCAAAAATGCGTAAAGAAATTACCTAAAAAATAAGATTATATGCATTAGTTTCAAAAACTAATACAGATTCGATAAAACTATTCTTGTTTCCTGACATTGCTTCATTAAAATGAAGAAAAGTAATTCTATTCTAGGAGTAAAATAAAGCACATTTTGACATATCTGCGTTATTCTCATAAGTGCTCCGAGAAAAAGTATATGGTTGTACCGATAATTAAATCATGATCAAGATCATCAAGACTATTGCATATACTGGTTTCAATTACCATGAAAATGGTTGGAGACTACGGTCATGGTTACAGGGACTATTTTGACATTATAGTAAACACCGCTAGCACTGATCCGTGCCATTTGGCGATTATGAGCATGAACGAGTAGGTAAACTTTTGCCTGTCAAGGATGCTCCCTTCCCTCTGGCCTACCATGCATTGTGGTAGCTAGGTAAGAGTCTATCTACTCGATCAGATACCGCCTTCCAAACATGCCTTACGCTCAATTTCAACTACTTCTTTTCAATTTCACAACCTGCCGTGCTCTTACGGACCTATCAATACTTTCTCTTCGCATCTTTGGTTCTAGCTGAAATTACTGTCCACTCCTAAAGTTGCATATTGATAAGAATGATATTTCCAATTTTCAAACATTATAATTAATTACGTGCTTCGTGCAACAACAAATAACATGATTAGTTTAAATGTATTATAGTAAATGTTGAATTAATTTTGAATGGTCATTTTGATCATGATTTTAGTCGGTTGAAAATCATTATTTGGCCCTAGTCATCCTAATCCACAAAAATGGTAAAATTGACTAACTAACTTTTCTCTGAGCGAGCAAACAATACTCATAAAAAGAGTATATTAGTTTTACCGTTTATACACGGTGGAATGAATTAACCAAATTGGAACATAAAATATATTTTGATTTCCTTTTTCACCACCAGATGGTTCTGTTGGCAGCGCTACACGAGTCGCCTAACTTGTATATGTGGAAAAAGGAAGTAACTTATATTGTTAATATAGTATATTTAGTAATATCCTTGTCCGCGAACCAGGCCATTGTTTGCCTTGAAACATGAATAGAAGCATTTTTTTATTCGTCTATTTTCCATCGGCCTATTTCCTCAAAACGAGGTGACAACCACCGACGCCAGGAAGGCGATTCCACCACCTGAACCCTACATATCGCACTCATCAACACAT
Organism: Aedes koreicus; assembly: GCA_024533555.2. Lineage (NCBI taxonomy): Eukaryota > Metazoa > Arthropoda > Insecta > Diptera > Culicidae > Aedes > Aedes koreicus. Next base: position 324,366 of record JAHHFK020003750.1, read on the forward strand.
GAACCTGCACCAACGGCTTTACTTCCCTTCCGAAGGAAGACGTGACCAGTTTTTTTCGCCTCAGAAAAACACCGACCTCGACTGGGATTTTACTCAGACCTACTGAGGTGCCAGGTAGCAGTCACGCTTATTTTGCTTGAAAATTACTGAATCATCAGAATTATTCTTCATATATGGGATCAATACATCATCCAACAGCTTGCAGTATGAGTTGGAATTCATTCGAGTAGAAATCCAGCAAACTGTCAACAGGGAATAGCTCGAAAAGGATCCACCACCAAAATTTCTCTTGCATCGCGTTACGGATTTATACCTCAAATCATGCCAAAAGTCTATAGTCACGACCATCTAAGTTAAATTTTTCATCGGAAAAAATTGCTTGGCGCCATTCATTACTCCACTGCATGTACTTTTGAGCAAATTTTAGCCTGTTCACTTTAAACAAAGGTGTGAGTTTGGGTTTCAGTTTTAGTTCCATCCGTTTAATGGTTCGTGTCGCATTGCAAACTTGGCTTACGGTAGTTTTATGCACTGAGAGGTCGAGCTTATTGATAATTTGGCAACAGCTGAGATTAGTTGCTTCTTGTCGAATTTGTCCTTTTTATCGGGCCGTCAACTAAGAGTTTCCTTAAGTACGCGCCCATAAGGTTTGGGATTTTTCGGGTAGTTCCGAATCACTTTTTTGGACCTGTTGATCGATACGAGGCGCCTGTTTCCACGAAAACCAGAATATTGCCCTTTTCCACGTCTCTCAGGAGTATGGCCTTTCCCATTCCTAGGAGCAAACAAAATAATTTACTGATTGTGCATCAATTATACAGAGATGACTTACTTCATTGCATAGAGATAAACTATTTTTGGAAAATAATTATTGTTTGCGGTAAAATGGAGTAAACACTTATTACGTCTAAGCGAACGCAACCCTCCGGAAGCAGTAAATTTATCAAAATAAGCTTTTAACCTTATCAACAGCAGGAAGATGTTTGAGAAAATGTGCTTGAGCTCAATCAAAGATGTCACTAACACATGCATATCTAATCGGATTTGTTGCACTGAAACTAAACATAAACGACTGTTTTCTCTGGTTCTAATTAGACAAGAAATACAAAATTATAAGACATGACCTGTTATTTGTGTTCTTTTCAATAGTTTACTATCAAGCACAAAGTAAATTGTATACTGCAAAATATGCGTAGAAACGTTTGTCATCGATTGATGCATAACATTGAACAAATATTCTGATACAAGCTGGAGTGAGGGAAATTCCAATCAAACTAACGCATTATCTGGAAAAATTCAATTGGTTCTCCTGACAAGAAAAAGCTGGCTCCTCCCAAGTAACAATTTTAGTTTTAATCCAGCCGTATTGCACTCCTCCCGGCTTTGTTGATAAAAATACATTCAAAACTGTTGTGTCTACCAACACCTCCTCATTGCTTCTTTAAAGCCGGATTTGTACAAAGTGGCCCATTCAACAAATGCTCTAATCTTGCGTGAAATTTTGTTTGATAGCAAAATATCTAAAACAAATTGAGTTTTTTTACAGCGTATCATGCTCCAAATCATATGCGCATTTAATTTTATGGTGAATATATGCTAAAAATTTGTGCGCCTCGGAAATTATGAGAGTTTACAATTAACAAAAACAAAATTAAAGTAAATATATTCCATAAATAAATCATGAATTTCCTGAACATTGATGAAATTCAATAATATGTTATCCAAAAGAATGCCAAAATAGGTCTCCGATCTACAATTACTTTGCATTACATTCAAAAGGTTGGGCATTTATTTTTCCACATTTCAATTATTTCTCATGTTTCAATATGGCGATTGAATAAAATCATAGTTTTACCAAAGAGCCAATTTATCTTTGCAATGACTACTATAAAACAAATTTACCGTTTAATGCATTTACTGGAGGCAAAATGGTTCTAAAATGCTTTTTCAACCGACCATAATAAGATCATATGAATGAGTCCTAAAACGGCATATCAAAACAGCATTTTATAAGTCCATAAAGTCGAAAAAAAAACCTTCGATAGGAGTAGAAGGAATTTGAAAAAACAAGGTTTTAAGACCGTTGAAAACAAGCTGTGCAGGTTCTCATAAACCTGACTAAAATATGAAACCTATTGGTACCCGTTGGTGCAATAATAAAACCAAATTGATTTCTAGTGGCTTTCATAAAACTGTAATAAAACTTAATAAAGCTGAATGGTTTTGGCAATGTTACTTGGGCTGTTGTAAGGACGTTGGGCTCACACCAGACAGTTGATTACTAAAGATTGTACAAAAAAAATGTAATTGATAAAAATTATCCCCAAAAATTCAATTTAAATAGGATATTTTTGAAACTCTCAGGGAATAAATAAACATTTTAGCTATGTTTTTGCAAAGTTGTTTTATTCTTCCTCCTCTCCTAGGATAAATGCCCGCACCTTGAACATAACGCTGCCCATCAAATCCTGTGCAACACTTGCACCACCTTTCTTACACACTTTCATCCACTCTTTCTTCAAATCCTTCCAATCCTTTTCCGGAGCTTGCCTTTCATAATCGCCCAGATTTTTTCTACTGGACGAAGTTCTGGTGCGTTTGGCGGATTTGCCTCCGTTGGCACAACAACAACATCGTTGGCTTTGTACCATCTCCATCACCGGTTTCGCGTAATCACACGATGTCAGATCCGGCCAAAACAGGATGTCACCTTCGTGGGACCGAAGGAAGGACAGCAGGCGCTTTGGGAGGCATTCTTCTTTATAAATTTGGCCGTTGATGGTGCCAGTCGTTTTGTAAGGCTTGTTGAATTTGCCGCACCCACAGATCGCCTGCCACACCAAGTACTTCTTGGCAAATGAGTCGACCTTCTTTTTCCGGAACTTCTCCGGAGCAGCCAGGTGGAACATTCCGACGAAAAACTCCAGGCCGGGGATCTGATTGGCGTCCGCTTTGAAGTTCGTCTCGTCGTGAATTACGAAGCGATTAGGCTGCACCAACCCCTCGCGGTACAGCTTCCTGGCGCGGGATTTGGCCAATGTATTCTAAATTATGATTCTTGTTTTGGTATTCTCCTATACGCAGAGTAACGATCTATGATGATGTTGTTTTTTTTAAGAAGAAAATAATTTCTCATCACCACGAGGCTCCAGGAGTGGACGGAAATTTTTGCTGAAACAAAGATGTGAAGAGTTTCTTTTCTCTTCACATCTTTGTCTAGCAAAAATTACTGTCCCGCTCCTTGAGCCTCGGGGTGATGAGAAATTATTTCCTTCTTAAAGCAACATCACCGTATTCTGTTTATCGGTTCGGTTTGATGCCTTCCTTACCTTGAAGACATGAAGTCCGGCCCACTTCATTGTCTGCTCGCCACGTCCCGAAGCGAATGGTTCGGATTGCGCTTGAAGTCATTCCTCACCTTTCTTGCGTTCATGGGGTCGGTCGTCTTCGCTTTTCTCCCGCTGCCAGCTCGCCGCTGGGTCGTCTGGGTCTCTTTGAACGATTTTATCACAAGGGACAAGGTTGAGTTGTCGATTCTCAACTAGTTGGCAGTCCACCTGAGGGACTGGCCTGGATTTTCCACGACCGCACCCATATTTTTTGGTTGAAGCACTTCTTGCTTGGAAGCTATCTTGATAAACCCCTGACAAATTGTGAAAATGTTTTGCACATGTGAACCTTAAACTAGTTTTAGTCGAAATTTCATTAATTTTTACTTTAGCAATAAAAAGTTATATAAAGAAGAATGTGTTTTTTTTTTTCGAGTCAAATCTTTAAATTTTGAGAGCTCCACTGTTGTTGAATTTGGCATGGTGTTTTTCATATTATTATTCTTGCGATCCTCTTGGCTTGTACAACACGTTTTAATTCGTGAAATTCTAAAGATCTAGAGAAGATACGAAATGATTTAGCTTTCTCTAAGAGACAATAATTAGCTGGTGTTTTAAATCATCGTGGTTTACATATTCCTAAGTTCACTATTTGTTTTCCCAATCCTTGCTGTTGGTTTATTTTGGTTAATCTCCACTTTATTAGTAGCCCGTACAGCATCCTTACTGTTAGTTTGAAACGGTTAAAGTCGACTCTCCAGTGTAGTTTAAGCAATTGTTTGTTTTCTCAATGTTTTAAGCCACCGTCACACTTTGTCAGTGACGCCGACAGCATCTGTACAGTTGGTTTTAATTGGTAAAAATATTTAAATACGCTTGTGCACATCTCGTTATAACCTTATAAATTGAGAATAATCTAAAACAAAGATAAATAAGTTAAAGTAGTTTTAGTTTCTTGATTATCGAGATTTTCAGCCCTGGGCTGGTTCATATCCCGTCGTAGTCACTCAAATACTTTTTGGGTATTTTTGTAACTTGTCCGGGGGTGAGATTTGAACACGTGACTTTGGTATGAGAGGTACGCCGGGGTCGTCCCCTGGAAAAGGATAAACAAGAATTCAGCATAATTTTAATCAAAACGAATCCTGCTGCCAACCCAATAATTTTATCCAACGTCCCAGTGATTTTTTGTGAAAGTGCAGAAGTGTTCTCGGCTTCCAATAAAGTGAGTATCACTTAAGTTAAGTTCTTACCCTTTCCTTATTTGACCTGCATTCGGGTGAGGCTGGCGTCGGTATTGCCTCGGGTTGGGATCACCAGTTTTTATACTTTGAAGATGTATGTTAGTCCCAAGCAGCATATGTTGGTTCTCTTTGTAATAACAGCTGATCTAGCAATAACGGAGTAGCCACCTTGGGCGGTAAATCATGCTCATGCTCATCATGCTCATGACCAACAGCAGCTAGAGTCTTAAATTTTTTTGGTATACTAGCTCATACCCGGTGCGAGCGTTGCTACGCTTGCAACTAAATGAATGATAATTTAATAGAACTGGCTCGTTTATGGTTGTTTTCTTGGAAAAAGTTTTGTTAAAATATTTTCGTTTGCTAATGTGTATATGTGTGAATAAACAGTTTTATGTTTCTATTTTGTTTGAGTTTTTATTTTGATCAAACTTAACGTTGTCGTTCTAAGAAATAAATGTCACTTTTTTTCAATAAAGACTGTTCCAGAAGGTATAAACATACCTTATTTTAACGGTCACTTTGAATATAACGAAATATTTCAACATGTTTTGGCTGCGTCCTTTTGTTTGCACATTTCTGAATGACATAGCATCAAAAAAAAATGCTCAGTTTTGTGTTACCTATCAAAATGCGCGGTCTTACTCCGGAACAACGAAAAAGTATCGTGCACAAATGGTGCACTGTGAGCGGACTCTCCTTGAGCAAATTGGCCAAGGAAGAGGGTGTAAGCGTCGGAGTGGTACGATCTGCGATTTGAAAATATAGAGAACAGTGTATGTTTGAAGATGCGCCGAAGAGTGGTCGGAAATCCAGTCGTGTTAGTCCGGATATCGATAAAAAGATCAAGAATGCCTACAAGCGAAAACCAGCGACTTCCGATCGGGATGTTGCGAAAAAAAACTAAGGACCTCGTCGTGTAACGTCATGCGTGCCAAAGAAATACTTGGGCTAAAAACATACCGAAAGCAGAAAAAAAACAAAAAAAAACCAAAACAGGCCGCGTCCGTGAAACCACGGGCCCGCAAACTCTACGATTCGTTATTGTGTAGAAATTCTGGGTGTATCATAATGGACGATGAAACATATGTGAAACTAGATTACAAAACGCTTCCCGGACCACAATTATATACTGCAAGCGAAGAAAAGGACATTCCCGAAACGGAGAAGGCAATTTTTACAGAAAAATTCGGTAAGAAGGTTATGGTTTGGCAGGCAATATGCGAGTGTGGTAAAACATCTAGTCCATACATCACAACGGAGACGATGAACACTCAGAAATACGTTAAGAAATGTCTCCAGAAGCGATTATTGCCGATGATCAGGCAGCACGAAGGTCAAGTAGTGTTTTGGCCTGATTTGGCGTCATGTCATTACGCAAAGGACACATTAGAATGGTACAAAAGTCAAAATGTATGTTTCGTGCTGAAAGACATGAATCCACCGAATTGCCCAGAGGCACAGCCAATCGAGACCTTTTGGGCTTTAACCAATGCAAAGCTTCGAAAATTCATAAAACCAGCGGACGACATCCAAAAATTTAAATAAGATTGGCCAAAAGTGGTCAAAATGGTGGAAAGTACCACTGTGCAGAAGCTAATGGGTCATGTTCGAGGAAAAGTTAGGAATCTTGGCTAACTTGGCATACAAATATGATTTGCCAAATAAAATTATTAACACTAAAAAAAACATGACTCTTTTGTTATTTTGAAAGTATGCTTATGCTTTCTGGAACAGTCTATAATTTAATAGCCCTGGCTCGTTTATGGTTGTTTTCTTGGAATGAATTTTGTTAAAATATTTTCATTTGCTAATGTGTATATGTGAGAATATACAGTTTTATGTTTCTATTTTGTTTGTGTTGTTATTTTGGTCGAACTTAACGTTGTCGTTCTAAGAAATAAATGTCTTCACTTTTTTTCAATAGTACCTACACAAGAATAAATAGTGCGATACTTCCTACTATTTTGGCAGACTACGCCAGTTTTTAAACTACTACATTTTGTGTTTTAGTTGCCTGGATTATTCTCATGTTTAGTTGAAATTTGTGTTTCATTTGTATAAGAGCCCCCTCTTCCAGAGAAGGGAAGTGTCTCGAACCACCATAGAGACCTTTCATGCCTTCAAAAACCTCCAGATGCTAAATTTGGTTACATTTGCTTGATTAGTTCTCGAGTTATGCAGAAATTTGTGTTTCATTTGAATGGGAGTGCCCCTTTACAGAGAGGGGAGGGGTCTCGAACCATCGCAATAACCTTCTCCGGCCCCAAAAACCCCTGCCCATACAGACAGACAGACGGACAGACAGAAATTTATTTTGATATATATCGATAGAGGGTATACCGTTTAAAACCCGCAGAAACTCAAATTGCTCTGACTTTTGATCCGTTAGGTAGGATTAATTGAAATTTTGCGTAGACATAGTTTAATGTGTATTGTTTACATTCTGTGAGTTGATTTTATCAGTTGGTGACGAAAGTGCCTGCGCAAAAAAGTTTTGCACGAGTATTTTGAGAATAAGGATCTGTCGCATCGTGCCTTAGAAAAAAAAAGTTGGAAATCGCGGATTCCACGGTGTCTGATATCATAAAACGGTTCAAAGAACGTCTTTTTGAAAACTTCCTTTTTTAGGCTCATTGAATTTCAGCAAACAATATCTTCGAAACTGCGAGGGCAGGTCAAAAACTCCATGACGTTTTGAGTGAAACACAGATTCTTGGATAACAAATTATTATTATTATGTTTCATTATAGTCTCATTTGAGTTCTATACACTATGTCTAACGTTTCTCCAATTTTTTTATCCCTTCCGAAAAATCAGATTTGTCGAGGTTATCAAAATAAGTATTTGTTTGTGAGGCGATTTCATCGTTGGAGTCAAACATCTTTCCATCGAGTAATTTCTTCAGGTTTAGGTACAATAAATAAGCAAACGAGGCTAAATTTAGAGAATAAGGTGGATGATGCAGTAATTCGTAGCCCAATCCATGGATTTATGCAATAAAAACTGCACATCTGTGCACCCCTGCCCTGTGGGGGGGGAAAAATTTTTTTTCCTGGGGGAAAAGGGGTGTTTTTTTTTTTTTATACCTTTTTATTTGGGGTGGGGTAAAAATTTTTTTTTTTTTTTTTTTTTTTTTTTTTTTTTTTTTTTTTTTTTTTTATAAAATAAAATATAAAAAAAAAAAAATTTAAAAAAAAAAAAAAAAAAAAAAAAAAAAAAAAAAAAAATATTTTTTAAGCCAGTCAAGGGGATTTCCTCCTCTTGCCTATCCTGCATGGGGTAGTATGGTAAAGGGTTATGTGCCTGATCGGATACTACCGTTCAATAATGCCCTCCGCTCGTTTTCAAACTTGATCTTTCAATTTTCAAAGCCTGCCGTTGCCCTATACGGAACTATCAATACACTTTCTCTTCATGTCTATTTCGTTCTAGCAATAAATTACCGTCCACTCCTAGCGCTTCGCATGGAGATGATAAATTATCTACTTCTGACAAACTTCATCAAAGATCGTTACTTCCGCGCTTGGGAGAATACAAAAACAACAATCAATGTGTATTAAAACTAGTTTAACACCGTTCTAATCCGATTCGCAAAACGTCCAGATGGTTCATTACACTCGAATAGTTCTTCGACTGCAGTAAACGCACGAATATATGTTGATATCGTTTTTTTTTTTCCAAAAAAAGTTCGGTGAAAAATTGTTTGTGGTAAGGTTGTGTTGTGTGTGGTTCTGTTCGGTACACGAAAGTGCAGCATAGAAAGTTGTTCGTCTTCTTCTTTTTCTGTTTTAAAATAAAAAATTAGTTGTGAAAAAATTTTGTGGGGTTTTTGTGGCGTGATTTTTTTAAGGGCCAAACGAATTCCTCCCTTTTTGATTCGTTTGGTTCTGGGGGGCCAGTAGGGTGGATGTGTTGTTTTCCCTCTTTTTTAAATTGGACGGACAAGTGCACAGTACAATGACTTCCAGTAGTATGGGTCTGAAAAATCCTTCACCACCATGGAAATGAAGCCCAACTGTCGAGTTGCTTTTGATATGATCGCAGAGTGGTGTAGCTCGAAAGTCATTTTTGAATCCAGCTGAACACCCAGATCAGTCACACTGGTAACTCTACTAAGTGTATTGCCATCAATGGAGTAATCAAACAAAATGCTAATTCTCCATACGGTGAAACGTGATTACCTGACATTTATCCACGCTAAGTATCAGTTTGTTTCTCTGACACCACTCAGAAAATGAACTCAATGACTTTTGAAGAAGTAAGCAATCTTCTTGCGTGCGCACCACGATGTACAACTTTAAATCACCTGTGTAGACCACAGTTTTCAAACCTTCGTCCAAAATCAAAGCAGCATGATTGAAAAACAAGACAAACAGTAGCGGTCCGAGATTGCTACCTTGTGGAACTCCAGACTTGTTAGAAAACGGCTGGGATACAAAACCGCCTATCTTCACCCGCAACTCAAGGTTGTAAGGTAGGATTCTAACCAAAATACCAATTGCGTAGAAACTCCAAGGCGTGACAACTTGTGCAGCAATTTTATCGAACGCTGCTTTCAAGTCAGTGTAAACTACATCAACTTGCGCCTTATTTTCCAAACTCGCAATGCACTTCGACGCAAAAATCAACAATTTGGTAGTAACCGATCGTCCAGGCAGTGTCCGTGTTGATCAATCGATATGTAGCTTTTTGTAGCGTCAATAACAGTTCCACAAACTATTATCTCAAACAACTTCGAGACGGCTGACAAACTTGTTATACCTCGATAGTTAATAACATCGTGGCGATCCCCTCGTTCATAAACAGGTGTCATAAACGATTGCTTCCAGATGCAAGGAAACTTTGCTTGCTGGAGTGAACGATTGAAAATATCACAATGGTTGTGCTAAAACGGCTATACAACGACGAATTACAACTGCAGGCAAACCATCAGGGCCTGAAACAAACGAGCTTTTCAAACTTTTTGCAGCCAGTGGGATCATTTCTGGATTTACATCAAAAACTCCAAGGTCAACCAAATCAACGGGAACATCACGTGTGGCTTCTTCGATTTCCAATATTGAGGCAGGGTTCGTTGCAAAATGCTCAGCAAACAACTGACTAGACTCTATTGCAGACGCTGCAGTCGTGTCGTTCAAACAAACGTTCGTTGGAACCGTTGCACTTTTTCGTGTGGTATTAACAAACTTGCAAAAACTTACCTTACCTTACCAATCAGACTAAGGCCGGTGTGGCCTCTGCTGTACACAAAAGTTGTTTCCATTGTAATCGGTCCATGGCTGTTCCTCGCCATCCTTGCTGTCTGCAGGTCGCCTTCTACTTGATCAATCCACCTTGCTCGTTGCGCGCCTCTTCTTCTTGTACCTGTCGGTTCGTTTTCGAGAAGCATTTTCACAGGGCTGTTGTCCGACATTCTAACGACATGCCCAGCCCATCGTAGTCGACCGATTTTTGCGATGTGTACGATGGGAGGTTCTCCCAGCAACTGGTGCAATTTGTGGTTCATTCGCCTCCTCCACGTTCCGTCTTCCATCTGCACTCCACCGTAGATCGTACGCAGCACCTTCCGTTCAAAGACTCCAAGGGCGCGTTGGTCCTCCACTAGCAATGTCCATGTTTCGTGGCCGTAGAGAACTACCGGTCTAATTAATGTCTTGATGATGGTCAACTTTGTGGATTGGCGAACTTTGTTCGATCTTAGCGTCCTTCGGAGTCCAAAGTAGGCACGATTGCCAGCCATAATGCGCCTTTGTATTTCTCTGCTGGTGTCGTTATCGGCGGTCACCAATGAGCCCAGATACACGAATTCATCTACTACCTCGATTTCATCACCGTCGATCTGAACTTGTGCGAGGAGGCTAACATTTTCTTCTCGTGAGCCTCTTCCCTTCATGTATTTTGTTTTTAACGCATTAATCACAAGCCCAATCCTACCAGCTTCAGCCTTAAGTCTTTTGTACGTTTCCGCCATCGTCTCAAAGTTACGTGCTACGATATCAACGTCGTCGGCGAAGCCAAATAGTTGGACATACTTCCTGAAGATCGTGCCACTCTTGTCTATCCCAGCTCTTCAAATCACACCCTCCAATGCAATGTTAAACAACAAAAACGACAATCCTTGCAAAAACTACGAGGGTTTATTCTCAGACTCATTTGCAGACGCAAAACGTAAGATTTATATAGCGTTGCATTCAAAAATCGGTACGCATTGCTGGCTTGTTGATAATTTTTTTTGTTGCTGGGCGATCGATGACGTTGTGATTTCCGTTGGTAACTGTTACGCGAACGTTTTAATTCCCGTAAATAGAAAGTACTCCATGCGGGTGAAACTGGTGGCTTTATTCTTGGGACGTTATTAACAAACCAATCGTTCAAAACAGAACATTTGCGCCATCTCATCGATATCATTGCTAGCAGCTATTGCAATCCAGTCAACGGTTTGCAAATAGTCCGAGAGTGCAACAAAATCAATCACATGTATAAAACATTGTTTGCATTCTTTCATACAACAGACCTGCGATATCTAGCTTAAATTTACATGAAAGATCTTATGTGCATAAGATAACGCAGATGATTAAATGTTTCTTTCAAACTGTGTAAAGCTCTTTTTTTTATTAAAATTGTAATTAAGAGTCTGCATAGCATTTACCAAGCATAGGCTTGGTTTGTGTGTTGCTATTTTCCGCAAAAATATGATGCACAATGAGCACACGCAATTCACTTTTTGTTTTTCATTTTCTTCTCAATACATGCGGTAGTACTGATATAAATGGCTGTCAAACATAAACTAACTGACGCAGCTTGTTCAAATTGAGACAGAAGTAAACTTACAGTTGCCTATTTTCAGAGTAGTGTTGCTCTGAGCTAAGAGGTGGGAAATTGAAAACTGTCACGGACTTGTTGACCTGACTTCTAATCTCAGCCAGAAGCATGGAATTCTGGTTTTCTATAAGTTTACATGTTCACTATTGGTAAAAAAATTCAAAATAAGGATCTGAAATCTGATCTGATTTTCTGATTTTTGTCTGTTTCATCTACGATAGCGGATCGCACAGCTTTTGTAGTATACGTTATTAAGAACTTTTTGGTTTCAAATATACGGCCAACATCTATTCATGACGCAATTGCAAACTTCAAATCTAGATTTTTGAAAGTCTCAGAAAGACTTCTGGTTGATTCTGCCTATTACTGTTTTTCCACTCAACTAAATTGACACTACTGAAAATTGAAAAACCACCCGAACTCCATCAACCAACGAGATATTTAAATAACGAGTTTAAATATGAATCCCAAATGTTTTGTTTCCGTTCTGCACCATGCTCTCCAACAGCCTGCGAAGTAAAATAAACACATTCCAATTCTATTTCATCGCATCGCCAGAAGCATACTTCAGCTTTAACACTTTCACCGGAAGAGTGGAAAAAAGAACAAAACTCTCATCGAAATATAGCAGAAGCCAGCCCTAAAACTTGCTGCCACATTGCTTCGCTCTTCTTCATGAATTTTTATTTTTATGTTACCCTCCTCATGAATGTGTGACAGCAGAATTCATATTTCCTTATTTTCCTTCCCAAAGTTTTTCTCATCTTCCAACGATGGACGGACTATGTGTTCGAGAGCTGATGGTTTTTCACTCGGCGAAGCGAAATAGCCCCACTGTGGCATGTGTCTCCCAGAAAGACGTTCACGACGACCCGCCGTTCGATGGCACGAGCTTTAATACGGATGGCGGGAAACTATGGGGATCAGCCGACCTGATATCGTTGCCATAGAGCTATTTTTTTGCTACTTGAGTTCATCTGTTCGCGTTCTAACAAAACCACAACCACGATGATGAGGTCGAGAAATGCTCTGCAAGAAAATGGTGTCTGTTTGCTTGGACCCGCATGCCAGACACAGATACAAACAAATTAAATTTTAACCGGCTCGACGGTGATTAAACCCGAGGGTTTTTCAAACTCAGAATTTTAACATCAAATTGAGTGGATCGAACTTACATACTTGGTTTGAATAAGGTTAACATTCTTTTTTTTCTGCTGGTTCAACTTTTTTTTTTATAAAAATCATTAAAAACATTCGTCGGTGAACCACATGTTAAAAGTGTAGGAAAAAGAAATCGGAGTGTGCGATAAAAAAAAAACTACCACCAAGAGACAGCGGCTAGGACGATAAAGATATGGCACGACGGAAATGGTATGGTTTTCATTTGATTTTTTAACTTTTCCTTTGGTTAGACTCTCGAGCAGTTGAGCAAACATACCGTGCTGAGCGGTGAGTGTTCTGTTCACCTTTGCTGGTACATGCTGGTGGAAAGTAGTTCTCTTTGAAGAAAAGACAAGAACCAGAGAAAAATCAAGAAAGCCCCCAACAACCACACACTCACCATACAAAGGCATTCTCTGCATAGGAACTCTAACTCGCCAGTCCTATTGACATAGACAGCCAAACTTTGTCCCAACTCTTACATTCATCCAGGAGTGTGTCACGCAAACCTCACACGTGAGTGAAGCAACACCTCCTTGATGGCTTGCATAAAGAAGTGGTTTCCGCACTCTGTGAGGACCGTTTTTGTTTGCAGAACTACTAAAGGAAGTGGTATGTGCTCTTAAGGAATCACTTTCGGGCACATGAATAAGGTTGAGTTGCCTCGTTGAATCAGTTTTTTTTTTATTGAAATGTCAAAAAGGTGTGACTTTACAACGGGGTTCGTTAAATTAGTACCGGTATGTAGGCGGTAGTAAAACACACTTTCATGTTTATGAAGTAAGCTAAAGCATAGCATTGATTGGATTATTGGAATTCAAGTGAGCGTCCATTAATTGATTGATTTAGGTTAGCAATGTAAAAAAAGGGCTCAAAAAAGTACAATTATGTCAGTTTGTATGGGCTGTATGACATTGAGTTTCAACGGAGTCGTAATGAGATCTTCCAAAAGTCGAACTGTAAAACCGGATATCTCTGATAATGCGGTTCACTTTGCTGCATCAGAAGATCCTGAATTTGATGATTTAATGGACTCTTCATATGCGTCCTTTTTATGCGTCTTTTCAAAATACCTATAAGGAGCTCGAAATTTCTCTGTTGTTTGAAATGTTAGCTGGGGACTATGTAACTTTCTGATTTTTTAGACACAACATTAAAAACAATACCTTTTCAATCATGCAAAACACTAATGAAATGTATACATGAGATGCATGATTCCACGTTAACAAGTATTTGAGATTTGATCAATTGTGCATTATGGTGCAACTACTTTCCCACTAAAGTAAGCTAGCTGCAATTGAACTTTAACTTCCAACAGTCAGTGTACTATATTGATGAGTTTTAAACACAAGTAAGATTGATAATTCTATCATAACTTTTGTTTTGCCAACTTTAATCAATGTCTTCAAAACCCTTATGAAATCCATTAAAAAAAATTTCAACGCGCCGTTTAGGAAAATAGTTTTCACATCCATTTGGTTTATGTGAACCTTGATTTGCGATTGTCAGTAGAACACGTAATGTGGCAATCTTCGTCATAGTCGAATCCTTGCAGCTGAGAGTAGTCCTTTGCTACAAGTCGAGCTATGTTTCGGTAAATATTTCCTACTTCATCGTGCTTTACCTTGAAGCCTCACCTGCAGTCCACAAGATGCTTCCCTGCTTGCTTGTCTTGAGTTACAACACCAGCTAACCGCAAATCGCGTTCATCCAATAAGACCAGTCGCTCCGTTTCAACAGGCCATCAATTTTCCACAGGCTGGTAGATTTTCCACAAATGCCTCTGCGTTCAATCCATACGCCATCACTGTGTTATCAGTCATTTCAGTGGAACTTGCGAAAGACTCGGCGGTAGTTTTTACTCCCAAACAGAATCGGAACCGTTGTCATTTAACTGCTGATGTATGTGGATGATATTATCGTGGACGTCGAGTCACCTTGATGTGGTGAATGAAACCAAAGCAAAGTTGCGAAAATGATTTGAGATGACAATTGAAGCATTGGATCTTCTTCAACGATTTGAGATGAAGGTGTGTAACTCGGTATCAATTCCTTTGGATCCAAATCTGAAGCTGGAATGGAATGAGGAAGAAACTGTGACAGTGCAACAGTGAGTAGTCGTCGTGTACGGAACGGAAAAACTCAGCAAAGAGATTTGCGGAAGAGACCGGTGAGCAATAGCTACGATATCGGTAGGTAACATCAACAGGAAACCTTATCGAACTCTTTTGTTGGTTGATATAGGCCCAGAAGGATGGAGGGTCTTGTCGGAAATTCATTTGGATGCGATCAATATACTCACAGAAACGATCATCTTGCAGTCGGCTGTACACCTCTTCAGCAAATCTCAGATCTCTCATGTTCGTAGACGTTTAGTTGCAAAAGAAACGTTTGCTGATCTTTCGTAAGCAATTACGACGGTTACGGAGTTGTGGTGTCCACCAAGGAACTGCCTTATATGCCGGTAAGCTTTAACGGGAACAGTTTCTCTGATGATTTGATCAATAGTGCTGTAGAAAGCCGAAACGGAAACATCGATAGAAACTTGGTTCAACGGCTCATTCCAGTTCTGGGAAGAGATTCTTGCATTTAGGGCTTGGTAATCACAGCGGGCGAAATAATAGTGGTTTCGTGTCATGAGGGCTGCTCGGGATTCTTCCTCATGAAAAGGGGGCGTCCACAGTTACAATAAACGGCTTATGATGACCGTCAATTTTTAGTAAATAGATCAGATGGTGACTCGAGGAGATCTATAATGCATGGATCACTTACGAATACTAAGTTAAAGTAGCCAACCATTCACGTTCGGACAACAAAGACTCAACTAAGGCAAGTTCCTGTTCAGTTTACGCGATAATTGTCAAGAATCTCTTCATCAAATTGTAGTCTCCAAAGCATAGGATATCATCATGGGGATAAGCAAGACGATTAATTTGGTTAACTGATTCCACGTACCTCGTGTGATTCTCAAGGCTACTATTTGGCCCAATGTAACTGCGGCAGAACAATTTGAACGGCAGTTTGCTCCAAACTATCACTATCTACAAGATTGACAGCTTTGCAGTCGAGCTCCGATTTAACTGCAATTGGCAATTCGCAAACTGCTTGTTATGGAAGCATTGTGGTCGCATCAATAAATGACCATTACACGCCAACTCAGAAAAAACAATTTCGGTGTGAAGCCATGTTTCCGTTAGAACGACAATACCAAGATCAGTGGCCAGCAGAGAAAGCAGTTAAATGTTGGTTTTTGTTACACGAGCGTCCTGGTAGTAGGTCGATATTGGCGATGAAGCAGAACGACGGCGTGAGGATAAAGGCATTGGTATCGGATGCGGCTCACTTGCAGTCGACGTAGGATGGCGAAGTTGGGATTCGGATATTTCTGCTCGGTACTTTATTGCTGACGCAGAGTCAGTGATGTGGGTGGACATAACTCCGGGATAATCGATGGCTGTGGACGGTTCGATGATGACGTTCCCGAATTTGTGCCCTTAGCAGGTTTCCATAAATGTTCAGAATTCGATCGAGATATCAACGAGATGTAAACAAATTCTCGAAACTCGTGGAAGGATCCTTTTCCATAGCATTTCAGCCTTGGTCGACTCCTGCCTTGCGAGATACAAAGGTGAGCGTAGACTATGGTTGACCCTTTAGCACAAGTGCTAAGGGATCACGTCATCCGTCAACAAGCATTCTTTGACGAAATATTGAACGTCCGCATCATTAACGTTAGGGGATATTTTGGTCAGATACACCCAAAATATTTCGTCATTACTCGCTGACGGTCCTGCAACCGCACAGTTGACGGAATGAGCAGTGCCTCGAAAAATTTTGGAAGGTTGTTCTTGCGTGGCTATTGCGTCTTCGCCACGAACTCTCTTCTAAATGGTAACGGCGAAGGTACATGTGATAAAACAGCAGGTGATAACATGTTGAATCCTCCCTTGATTTCTTGTCTGAGCTCCATGATCAAACTTTCCTTGATATCCGCTTTTAGATCCTCGACAAGCTTCAGGTACACGCCATTATTCTCCTTTACTACAGCACTCATTGAAACCAATGTGTTTTTAAAACAGGCATTTCCCATGATATCTTCGAATCCTTTGCACATCCAGAAATGCACAGGCTTGTCTGTGTCGTCCTTGTAAAGCGTTTCCGTAATATTGGCGCAACTGAAATGAAAATTTGCTTTGCAAAAACCAGCACAAACAACTTTCACATTGATTAATGCGCAACTGTTCGAACTTCCATATTGCAGAACAGCTAATCTGGGAAAGCATTTC
The DNA here is from genome assembly GCA_024533555.2 of Aedes koreicus. Classification (NCBI taxonomy): domain Eukaryota; kingdom Metazoa; phylum Arthropoda; class Insecta; order Diptera; family Culicidae; genus Aedes; species Aedes koreicus. Next base: position 341,211 of record JAHHFK020003750.1, read on the forward strand.
AAATTTCAATAGAAACAACGGTTGATTTGGAATTCAAGTCGGAATTGAAATCAGCTTTGGAAATGCTCTAAGCGTCACTCAAGCATTACACCGAAATGCAAAATGATGAAAACGGCGAAACGGCAACACTGGCAGTGACAGATGCGAGAATAGTTGATATATCGACAAAGATTTCTCATAAGGGCCTAACAGACAAACGTAAACAATGCCTTCTTCCGTAAATTTCTCGTGGCACTAAGGCTACCCTTGTAAGCCTCCAATTCCAGATAGGTGAACTTTTCCTCGTCGAAGGGACCATGGTGGATTGATAAGGCGAATTTTCAATGACTAGAAATTCACGGAAAAGGCCATTGTTTACGTTTGTCTCTTAGGCTCGAGGGAAAAATATTTGTCGATATTAACACTAACCTCTGACCTATTTAACGAAAGAGGCCTGGACGACGATTTTTTGCTGATAACTTCACCAAAAAACTAGTGATATCACGAGTAGTTTGCAACTGTGAACTCAAAAACATCACCAACAAAACGATGGAATCGAAACTGTATAAGGAAGATTATACATTACACTAGCGGAAAAACCCTTTTAAAATTCAAAACATTTGCCTTACGAACCTTCACCAGATCGTGACAATCTGACTCCATAAGGCTCTTATGATAAATGTTGGGCTGATGTAATTTGCATAGCCTCTTGTTACGATTTGCATAGTTCATTTTTGTCGTATTCATAAATGTGCTTTATGAATTTTCGGGATACCGCTTGTGTGAAACAACCAAAGCGCATGAAAAAGTCAAAATGGCGCATCAGAACCAGAACGACGTTGAGGATTATGTAATGGAACAAAATATCGAAGAGAGAGAAAATATTTGATCCAATTAGAAATGCTTAATGTATTTACTGTATCTGCTCGTGCTGCTCTAGAGAAATTTTTTAAGATATTATCGTCGCAATTGAAAATCGGAAAAACTTACTAGCGCCAAACGATATCTCGTTCTGTACGATTGCATTGTGGCGCTTCTAGTGCGATGTACAGCGAATCTGATGTGCTGCACAGCGCACTAGATGCAACACTTTGTTGCAATACGGAAAACCGTTTAATTTGATTTGCGCGAATGATTTTTCCGGTCTTGAACTGCAACGAGAATATATTATAATCAACATTATAACTGCAGCTAATATAAAATGTGTTTTATGTATTTTATCTAACAGTTGGAAACCGATCTACTATCAAACTGGAAACTGCAAGAAGCGGATCAGACACCGGAACCGATTGAACAAGAGTCTAGTGATCCACGAATATGCCGAAATCATAAAAGAGTCTTTAAGAAGGAAGTCAAGGTATGTTTTACTATGCAGAAGATATAACGTAGTGGAGATATCAGCTTTTAAGTTATTATTTGATAATCCACAAGATTCCTCTTCATATTTTTCTTTCCTACTTACTTATACTTATCATATGTATCCATACTATAGTGTCGTAGGTAATTTTTATACAATGACAGTAAAAGTGATGAAAATACTTAGGAGGATATATTTTGAAGTAGATGAGGGAATTGAGCAAAATCCTCTTATCACAAGAAATGTTATAAAATTGTCATGTAACCTTTGATATTTCTATCTGTTGACAACAAATTGTTTATGATTCACACATATATTTCGAAATTATGATAAAAGAATCTTTGTTTACGATATAAATATAAGTAGTGCGATATAAAAGCAATGAAAAAAAATTGAAACGCGAACGTATCCGAAGTATATTTTTTTTCTTTTCTGAAAGAAGCCTGAATATGGACTGGTGTCAAAATATATAATTTCTGAGAATACATTACAATACAGGGCTAGAATAGGAGTAAATCAGACTGCATCAATTTCCTTTCATCAACGTCCCCGCTTTCAAGATAAGATGACAAGAAGCAGGTTTGGCTGCATTTATTTCACTTCAAAATTCATCAATAAAATCTTTCGTCCTGAGGTGAAAAAAGCAGTAAAACTTGCCTCTTATAATCAGATTCTAAAAGAGGGGAAATCAATAAAGTCTGATTCACTTCTTTTTTTTCTAGTTCTGTATTGCAATGTCCAACTAGACTTAAAAACACCTCAAGTGTGCAAATAAAACCATTTTGAGAAATATAAAATATAGAAGTGATAAACATAATCTACACAAACTTTTTTTTATAAAACAAGCAATCAAACTTCATAAGGCTGAGATATGAAATTCATACGACGGCCCTAAACCAAGAATTGTTTTTGAACACAATTATACCTTTTCATAAGCCAACCATATCAAATTGATACCGATTCCTTGTGACTAAAATTCATAAGGTTATTTTATGAATTTCCCAAGGTTTTTTACGGCAGTGTTTTAATGCGGGCTCAATAGAGTGCTACAATAAAGTGGATCTCATCAACAAGAAAATCAATCCACGCAACTGCCCGAAATTCCGCCTAATCGAAAAGTCAAGGGTAATTATCAAGAAAACTGAAAGAAGACGTTGCACAGATGATTTAATGTTGGAAATAAATAGCCTCTAAGGTTGACCAGCCCAGTGAACGGTATATGATGGTAGGAGATCAAAAAAAAAAAATTACCAAGTTAATCGGAATGGTTTCGTAGTAATTTTTCATTTTTTTCATTTTCATTTTGCAACGTTTGGTGGGGCAATGAGAGCGCAAGTCACTCCAAAGCCAATGATGAAGGAAGGGAGCACCTGTCTATTTAGACCACACGAACTCCATGGGAAGGAACAACGATAGGTTTTGGTGGGTGGTTAGAAGTTTTTTACCGGTAAAAAATACTGCAAAAAGAAGACCCTAAAATCGCTTAATCACAATTTCGCACTACAATGACATATGATGAAAAGAGAGAGTTGGATCGTGAATTCTCAAATCACACTTAATATACGGTCATTATTTTGATCTTTCTGCAATAATACAAGAAACTTCTAAAAGAAAAATGGTTCAAAAGTGATGTTTGAATCATAGAGACACGTTACATTTTACTGTCGCGAATGTTTTAGTTGTGAGTCTGAGTTATTATTTTTATTACTTTTATTTTTATTATTTTTAAAGCAAAACTAACCGATAAAGAGTAGAGTTATTCTATGGCCTCAAGGCTACTCGCCTCTCTACGCGAACCCATCGCGTCCTACTCTTTTCATAAAACCTTTGCCTTTAATTCATTGTCAGAGTCTCTCGTAAGTAACACTTTTCGATTAACTTTTTTTAATTAGAAAGTTCTGTTCCCTAGCTAAATAATATGTTGTCAAAGTTAGTGCTTCGAATACGGCTGTCATATAGAATGCACATTTCAATTATAATACATATTTGAATGTTGAATTTCCTGCACCTGTAACAGCAGGACATATTTTTAGTTGCTCACAATCATGATCAAAACACTCACCCTTTACTATAATAAAGCGAACAATAAGATTACCCAAGTAACGCAAAGCCATCTTAATTGGTTGCAGCAACATGGTTGTGACACATTTGAGTTACATTGAAGTTACTTCAACCGAATTGCAACAAGTGTGCTGCTAGGATATTAATGATACCGACAGTATATGTATATTTGATGTTTCATCAATGACAATAAGAGAATAAACAACAATGAATGAATTGTAAAGCAAATGAGAAGTGCATTTTTTGCCGTTTCCCTAATTTTTTTGATATTAGGTATTTTTAGATTGTTGCTAGCTTCATCTAAGAGCGAATTGTGGCTAAACTCACCATTATCACTCCTCTCAGTGCCTTCAAATAAACGTACTACGACGTGGCAATTTAAAGAAAACAGAGTGTGATACTATCAGTGCTGATCAGGTTCTTGGTCTCCCATGACGTCCTTTTGCATGACATAAGCCCTCTCATTAACAACAAGGTGAAAACCATGATCTTCGAGAGGGAAGTTCATCGGAATAGTTTCGGAGTAATTTTCATTTTTTTATCTGAAACTGAAATACCACTACATTAAATCTTTTTTACGGTAAACCATTTCCGAAAAACACCTAGTTTAAGGTATCTAGATCCTTTGTTATGCAGATTTTAAGCCTCGGTCTAAGAAATATTTAATGTTTCTTTTTATTTTTGATAACTGGCTAAGAATGTCTCGTCAGATATGCATTTATCATAAATTAGCTGAAACAAGAATAATTATTCAAACTCTGGAAGGTGTTGTTTTGTGCCTTTGTCCCGATCTGTCCATCATCTGCTAGTTGAATTTAATAAGCGGCTTTCGATTAACGATCTTGTATAACAGAACATCACTAAAACCCTCACCTAAGAACATTGAGAGCTTTTCCTCAATGATAAGATGAGTTTGCTGAAACTTGGTGCTTTTCCACTGGAAGTTTATTTATTGCTGAATGACTGCAAGACACTCGAGTAAAACGGACTAATAAATTTCACTGCATTATTTTTCTCCTCCACAGCACACAACGATATCATAATTTTAGAAAAGAAATTATATGAAAACAGAGTTCAGTTTGACTCGTGGTTCGCTTTACATTTAACCAAACTATGGTGCCCACTATGCATATGTGTTTTCTTCAACTAGAAAGGTTCCTCTTTAGCAGACAAAACAAAACAAAAATATTGGCGAAACCTACTACATAAGCAAATAAAAATATCATCCCACCTGTGACACACAATTTTCTACTGATACCCAAGAGCCGTTCAAGCGAAACCAACCCATGCGAACGATTAGAATTCAATATTCGACCTGTGCTCTTGAATGCTGAATTTCGATTTAAACCTTTCCTACGTCCATGATTCATCCAAATCCACACTTCAACTTTCATGCCAGACCACAGTGATAGAACGTGTCACTCCGCTTGGTATTGACTTTCCTCCATGTGGTTTACAACACTGTGGTATGAAACAGCTTCGCCGTTGAATTTTGATGAACTGCGTTTGGAAAATTTCTTTCACAAAATTCCAGAAAACACCACCAGAACTCACTCCCATCGACAAGACATAAGCCCTCTAGCAGCACCACTACCATGGATTGTAGCGCACAAAATTGTGTTCCGAATCGAATTTCCTCCATTCCCATGAACCTAGAACGGTTCGCTTTTCCTGAGGGAAAATTTCGTTACTTTCATGCTGGTTCAGAGATGGCATTCTGTGCACCACATTGTAAGTCGCACATATGATGGAGTCGTCTTTGTCGCTGTAACCCGATAAGGAGACAACCAAGTGTAGAAATGACAATGTGACAATATAATTTGTAGCGGGTCTCAATCATCCCGGAGCGCCAAGGATCCATTTCTGCTGGATTCATGGGAATCAAATGAGCTGGCTGGGCCTGATTTGTTGTGAATAAAAGTCATCTCTCGAACGAGGGGGTGCATTCTTGTGTTGAGTGTATTGGTCAAATGAAATGAAGTTTTTTATTTGTAATAATGTGGCCAGTTGTAATAGCGGGAGAAAAAGTGGATCTCATGGAATATTTTTCCCATTCGGTTCTGGAAGAGTTCACCATTTTTATGCATTATTTGATACATGCCATGTATTTTTTTTTTTTTATTACTTTATTATCGAGATTTCCAGCCCTGGGCTGGTTCATCTCCCGTCGTAGTCACTCAAATACCTTTTGGGTATTTTCGTAACATGTCCGGGGGTGAGATTCGAACTCGTGACTTTGGCGTGAGAGGTATGGATGTTAACCATTACGCCGGGGTCACCCCCATTGCCATGTATTTAGCTACACGTAAGTAATTTATTGAAATAACATTATTTAAAATGACGTAACAGCTCCTCAGTCCAATCCAACATATCATGTTCATTCAAAGCCTTTTCTCACCAGCTGACTAATAACAGATGCTAACAATGCTTCTATTGCAACACTCAACAAGTTTCTTGAGCTTCTACCACTATTTCTCTCTTCATCTCTCGAATAGGCTTGAATTCTTCCAATCATCGGTTTGCTGCCATCTGTAATGAATCTACGATCGGCATGTTCCACCATAAATCTCTCATCATCGGTAACCACATCCTGCGGAACGTACTGCAGCATTAAATTTGGCAAATATTCGATCCAACGATCTTCCAATTCCTCAGTGAGGTTAACGTTTCGTTTCAGTTGATTTTTGGAATCCATTAACAAGTCCTCCGGTGATGAATTGATTATCCAATTGACTATCAACTCTATATTGCGTTCCCATTCCAGGTTTCCAGTCTCGGCAACTACATTTTCTGTTGTGTTTTTAAAAGACGTGTAATTAGTCAAACTTTGATGCAGAGCATCGTGTAGAGTGTGGTAGTGAATCGCAGTCGATGTTTGTAACCGATATGCAGGTGTGGGAACTGCTGCAGCTAACAAGAAAAATACTACAACTGATTCGAAATTCATCATTGGAAAAAATGTTCGCAATGGAAGCTAAATGTTTACTGACGCAGAAGCACTGCGGTGAGTTAATTTTATAGCAAAATTCATTGGTAGTTTGAAGTTCTGAAAAGTGATAAATTTGATTAGGGGAAATTCAGACGTGCTCTAGCATTGCATATTCATAAGCGTAAACCATGCACTAAATAATTAGTTGAAGCTTGGAGGAAACAGTGTGTTTGCAATGAGGCTATGTATTGCATGACAGAAGGGGTGAGTGATAAATCAAATTTTTCCCATTATTTCACTTCCAAACATATCTCAGCGTCAATTTACTTCACAGTGAAATAATGCATTTTTTTATTCTTGCTTCATTTTTGGGTCTTATGTTGTGATTTTAAGTTGTTAGATTCTTCTTAGTTTCAAATGTTTTAACACGTACTAAAAAATTGTTTCATGTCTATGAACTAAATAAATTGTTTTTAGGGGGTGTCCACGATATCATTGTACCACTTTACAGAAGCTAAACATTTACCTGTAGGGATAGTTTTATTGAAACTTTTGGTAAAACGACCTCAGCGTGTATTGTTTACGAAAGTGCAGTCGAAGGAAGAGAAAGTGTGTGAGAAAATCTTGTACACAACCCGCATCTATTGCACCGAGCAATCAAAATGATGTAGTGAACCCAACAATGCACAGTTCCTTTTGTTATAAAACGTTTTGGAGAACGTTTAACTGTTGATCGGAAGCAAGTGAGTGGAAGAAATTGTATTGCGCACAGTGTGGATGACTTAAATCATGAGCTCAACTATTCCGTTTGGGATGACGCGAAAGAACTTCAGCTGACAAAAAGCTTCATTCAAAAAGCCAAGAAACGAGCTGGACTATGTTCATTCAAAGTTCATCAATCACTAATCTACAATGAGTGACAGAAAAAGCCAGCTAGAATGTAAGCTGTACACACAAATATTGGAAAAAGCACAGTTTATTTAGCTGTTTATTTACTAATGCTGGCCCAATGTCCCTTCAAGATTGTTTTTAAGCCAAACTTCAAATGAAAAAGATATAAATTATTATAAAAATTGACAATCTTTTTGCAGGACCAAACAATTTCTCATTCAACAGCATTACGAGTATACAGTATGCGACCCGTAACGCTGGTAGATCACCTTTTCGTGGTGCGTTACGGGGTATCAGATCTACCACCGAACCCTAGTCTGAATTAATTCAAACTAGGGAACATATTTGTTTTTGTAGTCAAAGGAACATATATTAGTCCTTATTACATTTTATGCCTTGTGAAAAGTGACAATACTCGGATTGTGCCACCGAGGATGAACTTGGAATAAGGAAAACATGGTTAGTCTTCATTTATTTGAATTCTCATTTTCTATTTCATGTTCTATAGTTTGAATTAGTTATCACAAGGGTTCTGATGCATAGTCAGTATCGGAGTCATTGTTTGTTTTGTTTGCAATGAATCCGGTTTTGACTGATAAAGGGGCGCGCCTTTGAAGAGTGCTGTCACTCACAAAGGGTTTAAATAGCCGGAACTTTCAATAAAAGTCGATTCATTGCCAACAAAACAAACAATGACAACTGTAACAACACCGAATACTTTATCATTTCTCAATAGTGATGAAGTAACTCGACATGCACTAAACAAAGGATACGGGATATACTACAATAGATCAAATTACTGGTCGCAGTGGTTTTTGTCCCGAACAGAGGAAAAAAAAAAAGTAGGCGAAAAAAATGAGAGAAACACGAACAATATTTTGAAAATAATGTGTCAAAATAAGATCCAAGTAACAAACCTTTCTGGAAATTCTCTAAAATTTTGAAAAAAAAACTCAAAAGCCTATCCCAGTGCTTAAGGAAGGCGATACAATTTTGCTCACAAATGTGGAAAACTTGCTAAGCAGTTTGAGAGCTCCCATAATTTCAGTTTGGTTCTTTCTACTCCTATTGAGCATCAGGTTTCTAAGGAGTATCAGAATATTTTCTCTCAAGAAAATATGTTTGTTGATTCTTGGGGAGCTGATTTGGATGAAGTAAACCTATAACTCAAAATTCTGAAGGCTGCTCTTTTGGAGTTTCTAGGCATAGAAAAAGCATTCGATAGTGTTTGTCGTAAAGGTTTGACTGCAAAACTATAAACGTTTAATTTTCCGCTATATATCATGAAATTTGTTCAAAACTACTTAACTGATAGAACTTTGCAAATAAATTATCAGAATTCTAAATCTACTCAATTGCTTGTTGGAGCTGGTGTTCCTCAGGGTAGCATTCTTGGGCCAATACTTCATAACATTTTCACTTCAGATTTCGCTAAATTACCTCATGGCTGTCAAAAATCTTGCTTTGCTGATGACTCAGGTATTTCCGCTAAAAAAAAGCCGAGCTAAATTTTGCTTCCAAAAAACGCCTAGTTCAACCAGCTGTAACTTTGTCAATTATCAATATTTTTAGCTGAAAATTTGACAACACTATAACTATAACTCTTAAATTCGTTTTTGGACATACTAATTTAAAAAATCCCTATTTCTGAGAAAATATTAGGTAGTATATTAAATATGTCACCATAATCTAAAAAAGTATGAAAAATGATGTGAACATTATCTGAATTGTTTCCTTCAAGTGGTTTATACTACAGCTGGCGTCCAAGTGAGTATAACCAACATGTGTATTTCCCTTTTTCACTCGACATTGACCATTCTTTAAATGAATGTCAATTTACCACCACCGTCAGTCAAATATATTGATAATTTACCAAGTTACAGAAGGTTTAACATGGCGTTTTTTGGAAGCAAATTTTGCTCGGCTTTTTTTGCTACTGAGTGTAGATGTTATTCAAGGCAAAACATGATCCTTAAGGATTCTTCCACATCTGTGTTCACTTTCAAGCCTTTTTGGATAAAAAAAAACCGGGTCAATTTTTTTGCCATCGGAAGTAACCAATCCCAAAACCAAACGCCTGCTGGATGCTTCGTCCGAAAAAAGAGTTTGATGTTTTCAGGTCCATCAGATGTTTATTCAAATTATTTACCAGTTGGTGCGACTATTGGACACGCAGTCGACTGTAAACAGCTTCTCGTCCGTGAACAAAATGGCGATGGACCTCTTCTCCAGTTCACAAAGCAGTTTCTTGCTCCGCTCTACTCTAGCTGCTTTAATTCTGTCCGTAATCACGTGTCTTTAGCTCGAGCTCTGGGTTTTCATTTTAAGTCATGTTTCACCACTCTTTTTGCCGTTGCTTCTGATACATTAGCATGCTATTCTCATGCTCCGAACAAGATTACGAGTTACTTTCATCTTAATGGACTGTATCAACGCTGGCATTCTCACAGATTGATTTCGACCACTTCCAAATTTTCTTGGTACTGGTGGGAGTCCAATTGATGCTTTAACTAGAAATACAGTAGCTGTTGAGCATTCCACAAGAGCCATTATATACGAAACTGACTTCTGGGCGTGGATTAATCTGAGGATTTTATTCTTGTCATACATTAATCACAAAATCTTCCTGCTATACAACCTTGATTGATACCGCGTTTGGCATAAAGACGTTTGGCATACGGATATTTGTCCGAATGGACGTTTGGCTTAAAGACGTTTGGCTGAATGGACGTTTGGCCGAATAGACGTTTGGTAAAATAAGTAAAATAAGTATAAATAAGCAAAATAAGACAAATGCAATTTTATTAAAGCTCAAAATTATCAAATCTTAGTTTCTCACATAATTCACCAGTCGGTTCAAAATTTGTCAAATTGAAATGCATGAAATCATGAGAATTGCATTTGCTTGATCAGTGAAACTCCTAAGAACTGCTCATGTTTGAAAGAAGGAACAATCTCACAAAGAGTAATAAACCGGGCAAGCGCTTGATTCAGAAGTTTGCTTTCGAATACAGGAACATGTATCGTCATAGAAGGCCCATGTGCAAAGAATCAAAAGAAGGTATCTTTCGGAGGAACTGCATATTTCTTCAAGATTATAAAAAATAATGACCCATACTGTCTAGCTATTTAACATAATACACATTTCCACCTAAAATCAGGAGTCTACGATTTTATCAAAACATATTCATACTTCTCATGTATATGGGCAAATGGCCGAATACCATTTTTTATATTTTTGAACATAAACCTTTCGATTTTTAGTTAATGGATATAGTTGAAACTTAATTGGAATGCTTATTACTGCAAATGCGCACACATATTGATAAATTCTAAGTGTAATAATTCCAGAATATCGGGATGCTATCTAATGCGTTCGAGAATGTTTTTTGGTTCCTTTTTTCCTTTTTTAGATGTAAGGCGTTTGAAAATACTTTTAAGATTCTTATTTCCTTTTCTCTGCAAGACATATATGCAAATAGACAATTTTCAGCCAAACGTCCATTCGGCCAAACGTCCATTCGGCCAAACGACCATTCGGCCAAACGTCCCTTCGGCCAAACATCCATATGCCAAACGTCCATATGCCAAACTTCCCACCCCCACCTTGATCGAACCTTGATCACCTCCGTGTGGCACTTTCAGGCACCCGATATGAGTTTTTTTTAAGGTTGCCACATCTGTCATTGACATTCTATAAAAAATTTAGCGTGACAGCTTGACATTTCTAAAAGTTACACCATATTGAGTATATCTGTGATTATGTGTGTACTCTATTTTGTACAACTTTCAAAATAGAATTGAACTTGCGACAACAAATTTATATTAAACTAACTGAACCTGGGGCGAGCCTTGCTACACTTGCATGTTTTTTTTTTAGGAATGAGTTTTGTTCAAATATTTTCGTTTGCTACTGTGTGTAATTTCTGCAAAACTAAAGGTAGGTGTGTATTTTAGATTATACCCTCAGATCTTTAGTTTCTACCATGGTTTTTCTCTCTGTGTAGAAGCATTTCATAGACAAAACATTTATCTTCAAACTACGCCGTATCCTGTACATCCTGTACATTTTGTGTTTTTGTTGCATGGATAATTCTCATGTTAGGTTGAAATTTCTGTTCGATTTGTATAAGAGCCTCCTCCTACCCCCCCCCCCCCCCCCCCCGCCTCCTGCGGAGAGGGAAGGAGTCTCGAACCACCTTAGAAAAAACACCTGTCTCCAAAACCCCCACACGCCAAATTTGGTTCCATTTGCTTGGTTAGTTCTCGACAGATGCAGAAATATGTGTTTCATTTGTATGGGAACCCTTCCTCTTCAAGACGGGGAAAGAGTCTCGAAGCATCATAAGAAATTTCTGCGACCCCAAAAACGCCTGCATACAAATTTTCACAAAGAGGAGGGTTTTCGAACTGCCGTAGAAACATTTCTTGGCTCCAAAATCCCCACATGCCAATTTTTTTTTTCTTTTGTTTTTTTGGTGTTGGGGTGTGGAAAAATTTTTGGTTGGGTTGGGTAGCCGCCGGCGTTTGTTTTATTTGTTTGTGGTGTAGGAAAAACTTTTTTTTTTATTTATGGGGGCCTCCTTTTGGGGGGGGGGGGGGGGGTATTAATTAACCAAAATAACATACCATTCCTTTGCTTGCAAAAACATTATATATTTTTTTGTGTGTTTTTTGTTGTTTGGTTTTGGGGTGTGTTGGGAATTTTGTGTTTGTTTTGTGGGGGCCCCCTCTGGTCGGGGGGGGGAGAGGGCGAATGTATGTATGTAAGGTAGCCACCATCCCTTCTAAGACCTTGTCATGTATGCAGCTCCACTTAATAGCAAGATCAAATTGAGTTACCGATTTGCATTCACAGTAACGCTGTATGAAGGGCCAAAAACGGTGGGGCGGACCCGTAAGCAGAGACACTTACGCGAAACCCGCGGGAACATGAGATTCTCCTTCCAACGATACGCTCCAACAAATCGAATAACCCAATTCGCAATACTTATTAAGCTTTCTACGGGATGGCTTGTTAAGAAGGGCGCGTCACTCTCACTGAAATTGTTGGAGTAGAATTCACAGCACCACAATCGAATCGGTAGGATAAAGAAAATGATACTGTTTGTTCCCTCCTAGACGCCGGTTGTCATACCACTCCATTGTCCAATTCCAGCTTGAGTGATACCCTGGTGCTCCCTCCCTTCCCAATATATATTTAATGTCATATAGTAATGTATAAAATATAGTGAATTAATATTATAATTATAATAAATATAGCGAATGAATATTATAATGACAAATAATATAGTGAATGAATATAAGAATGATAATAACAATTCCATTTGTGGACCTGAAAGTTTAGACAATGCAGCTGCGAGAAAAAAAATTGATTTAAAATTATCTCATCAAACTTGGAATATCCATGTATAATCTGAAATTATATGGCAATAGAATAGTAAACCTAAAATTTCGATGTGCTGTTCCGTTTCCTTGCAATAATTTATGTGGTGAGTCTCATCTGAAATAGAGATTTTAATGAAATGAATTTAAATGCAATTATGTCACATCATTTAATATCACAAAATAAAATAATAAACTGACGTTAAAATATAAAATAATAATACCAGCAAGCCAGTAAACTATAGTAGAATACATATATCCGTAACTAATCTGACCATCCACTCATCGAAAGACTGTTGCAGTTTCTATTGAAATAAGATCTACTAAGATTAGAATTTGTTTTCACAATAATAGTCAGCGAATATGATAAGCGTAGTTACAAGATATATATGACATCTACTGGTATGTTACTGAAAATAAAAATTAGATGTGTATTAAAGTCATAATAATATTAGAAAAACTGAAGACAGCTAATAATAAGGCGAAATAAATTTCAGATGAGTATGAATCTAAAAACTGAATCTTAATAAAACTAAAATAAAAAATTAGGAAATTGAATTTCTCTATAGCTCTTGTACACCCATAAATGATTCCTCATGTCTGTGAAATAGGAAATGAATGATTGTAAACTGTTAGGTTTTGAACTAATATATATTTCTGATGAAGAAGGAAAGTGCTGTTTTAAGTAGAATTTTTCGAATATGATCCTTTCTAAAAAAAAAAAAACAATCAAAACCTTAGTATCTTTTCAAATACATAACGTAGGTTAGATGAGCTATAACTGACAAGGATGCATAAATGTGAAGCTGAAAATGACTTATAAAAAAGCATACAAAATGTAGTGAATGGATGTTATAATATAAAACGATAATAATTTCATTTGTATTTACGTGTCTGCAGATTGTGGCCCTGCTGCAATTGTATACGGACCCGCACATCCACCATGAACCTGAAAGCTTAGATAATGTATCATGGCCACCAGAAAAAAAAATGATTTTAAATTATTTTACAAAACTTGGGATATCCATGGATGATCTGAAATTGTATAGCATATAAAGAATAATGAACCTAAAATTTCGATGTGCTGCTCTGCTAATAAATGTGATATAACCACAATGGAACTGACTCTTAGCTTCGGGTCTTGATCCCTACTGAGCCCTTGCGGCACGTCAAGCCGGCCAGTTCAGCGCAAGGGGGAAAGGGTCCGAAACCACAAACCCCCAAAACCCCCGCACAAAAAATTTTCCCGGGGGGGGGCGGAATTTTTGATTTTTAAAAAAGGTAGAGAGGAAAAAAAAAAACTTTTTTTATATATATATATATATATATATATATATATATATATATATATATATATATATATATATATATATATATATATATATATATATATATATATATATATATATATATATATATATATATATATATATATATATATATATATATATATATATATATATATATATATATATATATATATATATATATATATATATATATATATAAATAAATTTATAAGAGGTGGAGAAGTGAATAATAAAATATAACGGTGAACTGATAAAAACAGTCATTTATCAGTGGCTCGAACGTTTTAGAACTGGCTATGAGTCCGTGAACGATGATGAGAGAAGTGGTAAGCCATCGACATCGCAAATCGACGAAAATATCAACAAAATCAAAGAATGGATGACCGTAGACCGCAAATTGACCATCAGAGAGATGGCAGAGGAGTCTTAAATTGTTTTTGGATCCGTTCAAGACATTTTGGTTAATGCTTTGGACCTTAGACGTGTCGCTGCAAAGCTGGTGCCTAAAGATCTGAATTTCATGCCCAAAAGAAACCACGTTGACGTCGCAAAAGACCTAATTTCCAAGGCCGAATCTCACCAAACATTCATCAAACGGATCATTACTGGAGACGACACGTGCATTTATGAGTATGACACGCAAACCAGACATCAAGTGAGTGAATGGCGTGCACCAGATGAACCGCAACCGAAAAAACCACGTCGTTTTCAGTCGAAGAAGAAGGCAATGCTCACAGTTTTCATGGTTTATAAGGGTGTTATCTATAATGAATTCCTTCCACAAGGCCAGTCCAAGCAACACAGCTTGTTATTAGTTGAAACTACTGTCCAATGACAAATACAGATATTTTATATCAGTTTAGAATACTTTATTCCATACTTTAATATGACGTAATAAGTGCAAAAACTTGAGCCTTACAGAACAAGAAGTTAAAAAAAACCTCATTCAAAAATAATATCACCAAAGCGTGGGATTCGAACACTAGTCCTTGGTGTGATAAGTTTGTAGCTTCTTTACTACGCCAACTCCGATTGTTGAAAAGTCAACTCTTAGTATCAATGACATGCTTCTCGTTGGCAGTGAAACCAAAATTGTGTACAATTTTTCCATCTTTATGTCACAAAACTTGTTTAGCAAAATTAGGTTGTTATTTCAACAGTATTTTATACTATCTATAAAATTTTGTCATGTTTATGTGTTAAAAATGCAAAGAACGGTGTTTTTAAGGACAATACCGAATAATAAATCACTTGCAGCAGAGGAAAAAGTATTTTCAGCTCAATCTTAAGTCAAAGTGAACTGATTTGGCCCATCAGCCAAATAAAATACAAAAAATTCAAACCGCTCAGAACGGAACATGTTATGCAAAATGGTTAAAATACACTTATTGAACAAACTTATTTCGATCAATTTCAAAAATGAGGTTTTTGTGTGTTACTTGAGATACCGTCAACAAGGAGTATTATTAGGGCGGATTTGTGGGCAAACAACTCGTGGATCTTGCACCACGAAAACGCACCGTCATACAATGCCAGTGTTATCCGTGAACATTTGGCTAAAAACGAAGCAACCACTGAATTCACCTGAATTCGCTAACTGTGACTTTTTCCTATTTGGTCGACTCGAGAAACCGCTCCGCGGAACGCGTCTCAGCACCCAAGATGAGATCATGGAAAAATCGATGACGGCTCTAATGGCCGTACAGCAAACCGAATATAAAAAAAATGTATCGAGGATTGAATCAAGCGCTGGCATAAGTGCGTTGCAGTTGATGAGGAGTACTTTGAAGGGGACAATATCAGTTTTGATGTTCAATCTTGTATGTTTAATTTCCTGAAAAAATTCCAGGAACTTTTTGATCAAGGTAGTATTCCACTTGCAAGATACACCAATGTTGCCTGATTAGCAGTTGATTGTGTTCCTTGTTTTGTAAAATAATGTTCTACAATGTTTTTGTCAGTAAAATTGCATATATGGTAAACTACACCGTGTCCAATATATTCTCATACACTTTTTCCTTGAATTGGTGTCGTGCAACTACTCAACATGCTTCACGTATGTGTTGGTGTAGTTTTGCACTAGGTTTATACAAACGCTTTTAGGTTATGTCCGACTGTTTTCATTCGATGTTAATCTTTTACCAGCGATGAAGGAGTTTCGTGCTGTGGTGATAAAAAAGTTTTTGAAAGGCGCTATTATCAGCAATTTGAAAAACCTCGTAAAAAAGCGAGATTTTGTGGTCTACCAAACCATCCGAACGTACCGTGACACCTGCTCGTTGGATGACCGGAAGAGATCCGGTCGTACTCGTACGGTGTGAACTGCACGAGTTGTTAAAGTGGTCAGGGAACGAATTAGACGAAAATCACAGCGCTCTGTACGTGAAATGGCCGCAGATCTGAATGTTTCGAGATCGTCAATGCACAATATACTGCAAAATGACCTCGGATTCCAAGCATTCAAGAAACGTAAGGTTCACGGAGTTTCGGAACCTTCCAAGCAGAAACGACTCGAAAGAGCAAGTCTGCTTTTGTCGCGGCATGGAACTATTCCAGAGAGTGATAGGAATATTCCACGGTTCCAAAGTGCTGCGTCAGTTATGGTTTGGGGAGGAATTTGCAAGCGAGGCAGTGATCGGTTTTCATCGAAAAAGGCGTTAAAGTGAATGCCGTATATTATAAAACAGAAGTTTTGGAGAAAGTTGTCAAGCCATATGTACAAGGGGTGTTTGAAGATGATCACTATGTGTTTCAGCAGGACGGCCATCGCATACTGCAAATCTCGTTTAGGGCTGGTGCCGAGAAAATTTGACCGACTTTTTGGACCAGAATGAATGGCCTCCCTGTTCACGATCGGAAGCTGGAGGAAGGAAACACGTCAACCCTGTGCTCGCGAAAAAGTCCGTACTGTGCGGGTGAAATCGCATTCGAAAGCGCCTGAAAAGTGTTCTCCAGGGTAGCAGAAATCGCGTACGTTGTGGAAGTGATATTTTCCGTCGGTGAAAAGTTTGGAAAAGTGGTGAAAACATATTTTTCTGCTTGGTTCTCAGCCTCCATTGGCAGTGAAGAGGAGTTTTCTTGCTGAAATTTTTTTCGCTCAACCTCTCCTTCTCGCGCTGAACTCTCTCTCTCTGTCTGTCGCTCGCGTTCGCACTTTTTGGGAGAAGCGCAGTGGTGTTGGTGTGAGTTTGGTGGATTGGATTTTTTTTATTCACCCACCCCATGCTATTCATCAAAACGTAAAGATAGAGAGGTACGTGGTTGTGTGTGTTGGCAGTAGTTTGCATCGCATCAGCGGCAACAACAACAACAACAACGGTATCATCTGGCACGACGACTGCGGCAGTAGCACCTCGTCACGCGTCGCGTTGTTCTGCGTCGCGGATTACTAGTGTGCGTGTGCAATTGGTTCCGGTGAGCTGAAGTTAGAAGAGTGTTGCGTGTCGTGATATTCAAAAAACTGCATCCAATCAATTGCGCTGCTGTGTGCTGGTGATTTTTCCTCAAGCGAGCTCTGGTCCTAAGTGTCGTCGTTCGCGGGTATTGTGGGGGAAGGTAGTGTGTATTGTTTAGCAACCGTGTAAAGTTAGAGGTCATAAGTGAGTTTATTTTTCTTATTGAGTCTGTTTCCTGCAACCAAGTGCCAATATCTAGAACTAGATTTTAGAGGAAAATACCACAACTGTGCCAAAGTGAATTTTGATTCGGTGTGCAGGCTTAGTTTGTAAATTAATCGGTGCAAGAAGAGTGTATTAGAAATAGATATCATGTTACTAAGGGAAGGTTTCCGACACGTCGGCGACGGTCGAGTTGATGTGGACGAGTGCCGACGGCAGCAGCTGCGGGTCCAGAAGGACTTGGCCATCTAGGACATCGAGGAGAGCTGGTTTGCAAAGCAACAAATAATTTATCTCTACCATATTTTGAAGACAATATCTAATATCCTGTTTTATTTTGTCTATTTTGTTTTGTTTTGTTTTTCTTATGCTTGTCTATTTTCAGTCATATTGAAGCGGTCTTTTGCTTTAGGTGGATAGTGTAGGTATGTACTTTCAGCGTATCGTTAACCAAAACGAACCCTGCTGCTAACCTTTCCCAAACTATCCAACATCACAGTGATTTCTCGTGGAAGTGCAGAGGATTTCTCGGCTTCCTTCAAAGCGAGTATCACGTCAAGACGTTCCTTCCTATTCCCTACTTGACCAGCATTCGGGCACGGCCGGCGCCGGTATTGCTTTATAATGGGTCACCAGTTTTTACAATTGAAGATGTATGTTTGTCCCAAAATCATGTGATGGTTTTTGGAAATGGTGGAGTGGGGGGGGTGTGTGAATGAATGGCCTCCCAGTTCACCAGATCTGAATCCCTTGGATTATTTCGTGTGGTTATACATGCTGGCGAAGGTAAATGACCACAGGGCGTCTAATATGAACCAATTCAAACCCGTAATCAAACGAATTTGGGACGAAATGCCAATGGAGGTCGTGCGTGCCGCCTGTGACGGTTTCGAAAAACGTCTGGAGCTGGTCAAGAAGGTTAAAGGCGGTGTTATTCCATAACATATGTAGTTGATCAGTATTATATTGCAATATAATGGGTAATGTTATCAATAAAATCTGGATTACAGAATTGAAATAAAGAGAGTTTTCTTTTGTATGAGAATATATTGAAAACGGTGAAAATACCGTCCAGCATTAAATGATTGACTGAGTTTTTAAAGCAAGCAAACATTTGTGGTTTTCCTATAGTAATTTCCGTACAGTGTGGTACTAAATAAATGTGTTAAAATTTTAGGAGGCGTTGAAAAAATAGGTCTTTATTTAAAAATAGTTTAAGCAAAGGAAAGCACTACTTTCTAAATTTGCACCAGTTAAGTGCGTATGGCGGTGCTACCATTTTTTGTGAAAGCAAAATATCGTGGAGTTGAACCTCCAAAGTTTAGAATTTGTGCCGTGGCAAACAAACTAAAGAAATGCATATAAATGCAAATATATGTTAATTGTTGTTAATGTTAATACTTCTCAATCGAATTCAATGAGTTCATGATAAATTGAAGTATCCAGCCACATACGTCTTCCCCAGTAAATCCTTCTCAAGAAAGACTCACCCAGGAAAGGCCATAAATTTCAATCATCGCTCGCCTCAGCTGCCTGTTGTAAATTTTAATTAATTAGAATATAATTCCATTAGCTTTATTAGCCCAATTCATTCTACCGTCCGGAAACAAGGCGCCTGGATAACGGTCCGGAAGGCGTAAGCAAGCCCTTACAGTAATCATAATGCAAAACACTGCGGTACCTTACCATATCAACCGATGACTTTTTTTTTTTCTCCTCCAGATCTCCTCTTCACCGTTATCGTCGGCATCATCATCGCCATCGTTGATTTTTTTTTTCGTCTTATTCTGCGTCAAGAGGCATTAACTTTTCTCCTTTTTTTTGTCCTGCTGAGGCACTCATTTTCCTTTCATAGGCTAATTTTCTACATTTTTTCATCATCCCACCAAGCACCATCCTAAGTCGCAGTCTGTCACCGCCCACCACAATAGCACCCGCTTTAGCAAAACAGCTACTCGGCGATAAAAGTATAATAAAAGATAATAAAAAACAATCTTTTGTGGGTGAAGGAAATCTGCCTTTATTAGATACCGGTGGAATAAATTACAATAACACACGACCATGGAGATCACCAGCTGAGAGGCGATGGTTGGACAGTGGAGGTTCGCATTGGATTTTTTGCTGAGTTTTTTTCCGCGACAAAAGAAAATCATAGATAGATTGGCATATTCATTGTATCATTATCGGTCGGTTCATACCAGGAGGATTAACCTTTTTCAGAGTCAAGCTAACCAATTAAAGGATGAGTACGTAATTTAATAAAAGACACTGCTTACTACACCCAAAAAATGAAAAATCAAGATTGTATTTCGACTTCGTATCATTCTGTTATAATTTTAACTATGGGTCATAACTTGGCGAAAAATGCAACATTGGTTGTGGGCAAAGATACAACACATCAATTTTCTTCGCAAATGTCAATGTAAGCGTGAGGTGGTAAAGTGTATTAATTTATGAGCATAAAATTAGAGTCAACTTATGCACTTTCAAGAAACATAAAAACAAATCAAGAAACTCCACCAAGATTTGCGCTGTGACCGCCTGCGTTGCAACTCTTTGTGGTAACCACTCAGCCATATTAACATGTTAAATATACATGAATAATGACACTAGTGTAACATCGATTGTCGAGGCATTAAGCGTTAAAACGAACATGAATATATTTTCGAACCATTCGTTTTCGTCCACACTTGCTTGGCTTTGTTTATTTTATTTTATTTATTTATTTATTTTACATGTTTTGTCACTCACATTTGTCACATTTTTACATGTTTTGTCACTCTTAAATCTATATAAATATATTTCTAACAGTATTTGGCTTACATTCTACTACATTTATGGGCAGATTTTTATCAAATATCATTAAAGTATTGCTTCAAATTATTTTTTTTTTTGTCGTTGTAACGTCAACGTGTTCGCAGTGCATATTGTATGTTGCCATCATCCGATTGTAAGGTCCTAATTTAGCATATTTTGAACGATGGTGGCTTGTAGTAAAAACATTTCAATTTCGTAGTTGTCGACTTGGAATGTAAAAATTAAGTTTTGATAAAAGTTATCGTTTACAGCTGAGACCATTGCAAATTCTCGACGCTCTTTTAATATGTGAATGCTGATGAGCGTACAACGAGCTTTATAAGATGGTCAAGGAAATCTTGTTCAACCTAATTTTCGAAGTGCAAACAGTATAAATTGTTTTTGAACTGATTCTATTCGTTGTTCGTGCGTGACTGAAAAGGGTGACCATACTACGCTACAATACTCAAGTATTGACCTCACATATGCAACGTATAATGTTTTTATTGTGTATGGGTCATGCAAGCTGTTACTAAATCGTTTTATAAATCCTAGCATGCTACTTGCTTTACTGATTATTGTGTTATAGTGGTCAATCAATGTTAGTTTCTTATCTAAAAAAACACCTAAATCCTTAATTCTTCCGCACTTTTCAACTGCCTGATTTCCTAGAGAGATTGTACAGTCTAGTATATTCCGCTTTCTACTAAATGATATTGATTTACATTTTTGGACGTTTAGCTGCAAAAGACTTTTTTTGCACCAATTATAAAATAAGAGTACGTCATTTTTGAATAGTCTTATATCTTCCTTGTTTTTTATTTCTAAAAATATCTTTAAATCGTCGGCATAAATACATTTTTTTAACGTTTTTTAAAATGAGGGAAATATTGTTTACAAATAGTATAAACAAAAGAGTGCCAAGATAGGAGCCTTGAGGAACTCCTAAAGTAACTCGAATAGGATTTGAAGTCTTGCCTTTAAATCTGACTATTTGTTGTCGATCAGTAAGATAAGACTCGAGCCAATTAAGAAAATTTAGCTCAATACCCATCTTTGCCGTTTGAATAGAAGCATGGGTATATCAATGCGATCAAATGCCTTGCTGAAGTCTGTATAGAGAGCTTCAATATGGTTTCCATTATCCATTGCAACCAGCGAATAGTTAACGAATTCGAGTAAATTTGTGTTAGCTGAGCGTCCTCTGAAGAATCCATGTTGCAAGGTAGAGATTCTATTTTTAAATTGACAAAACAGTTTTTCATTAATGATCGCTTCAAAAAGCTTTGGAATGCAAGAGATAATAGCAATACCGCGATTATTTCGTATGTCAGATCTTTTGCCAAATTTAAAAATAGGAACTAGATAAGAACTTTTCCACGAGTTGGGAAAAATACCGGATTCGATCGACATATTGAAAAGACAAAACAAGGGAGTTGTAAGCTCCGAAGCTAAGTTTTTCAGAAAAATGGAAGGAATCCCATCGGGCCCACTTCCTTTGGAGACATCTAAGTTTTTCAATGCTTCCCTTATGTCATGCACATTTATACTGTTAACACTAAATTCTGGAAAGAAACCGAAATATTTGCGATCACGATCTGCTTCAGAAAATGTGGTACATATATCTTGGAAGAAAGTTGCAAATAGATTGCAAATTTCTGGCGAGATAGACCCCACATTTTCATCTGGGTACATTTGTGATGGAAAATTGTCAGATTTCAATTTAGTTTTTACATAGTTAAAGATTTTTTTTGGATTTTATTTTATCTCTAACTCGGTTTTTGAGTTGTACTCATCAAAAGCTTGATTTAGCTGGTCGCAAATATTCAAATAATTTACCAGATTCTCGTTGCTACTATTTCTTTTGTATACCTTATGTGCTTTTTGCTTACGGTTTTTTAATTTGTTTATTTGTTCATTATCCTAAACTGGGTTTTTTGAATAACTTTGTCTCCTTATTCTTTTCGATGGTACATGCTCAACTATAACTTTGAATACAAATTTGTTAAATGCATCAACAGAAGATTCGACATTTTCCTCGTTTCTAAAAATCGTTTGCCAATTAATAATACTTAGCCTATGCCTAATACTGTCAAAGTTTGCCAAATTATATTGAAAGACCTCTTCATATTCGCTGTCGTCGGGTTTTTGGTAATGGTGTATAAATAAGGAAAACTCAATTGCTGTGTGAAGTGCTTCATTATTCCATAATGGAATAAGAGATTTGGTCACACAGGAATCTTCTTGAATATTTGTCAATAAAAAATCTAAATAGCAATTTTGCTGATTTTTTACATGATTGATTTGATTGAGCCCTGAACTGGCAGTTTTGTCAAATATAAACTGCAATGTTTCATTTTCCTCAACGACTGAAAGTAAGATACTTTCATTTTCTGTGTCTGTAAATAAGTTAAAATCCCCGTATATGTGAATTTTCACTTCTGGGGTAAGATTGGCCGAAATTTCATCGGCAATTTTAAAGAATTTTTCACATGAGTCTTTGCGAGCATTGTTCGGAGGAAAATACACCGAGGCAAATACGTGTATTTCCCCCGACATATGCACTTTTACCCAAACATGTTCGAAATCCTAACATTTTTCTACCGTGATGATTTCTGCATTGAAATTTGTGGAAATGGCAATCAGTACACCCCCTCCTAATTTCTTTGCAGACTGATGAAAGTTACGGTCATCCCTAAAAACATTGTAATTATTACGAAAAAATTTCTTCACTTCGTTTATTAGAGAATAGCGAATATAAGAGAAGAAAAAACAGTCGAAAGTCGTCGACGACATTCAAATCGTGGCGTACAGCATTGTGGCATCCTTTAGAATTCGCTCATATTAATAAGTTGAGGATAACTAAATAAAGGCCCTTCTTCTTAAGCATTTCAAGTTTTCACAATTAGCTTTTTGCTTGCTCTCAACTTAGTGTTCTAAATGCACTTCCACAGTTATTAATTAGGAGCTTTCGATGCCAAGTACCATTTTTGCATTAGTATGATTGTGTGGCAAGTACAATCATACCCTATGCCCAGGGAGTGGAGAAATTTTAGCGAAAAATTCCTAGACCAGACCGGGAATCGAACGCAGCCACCTCCAGCATGGTGTTGCTTTATAGCTGCGCCTTTACCGACTGAGCTAAGGGAGGGCCCCATAATAAGGGCCCTACGGATCAGTAAAGAGTTATTATTTTCCAGGCGTGTGTTTAATATTTGGTCTACAATATTAAATCTTCTTCAGTCCTCTACTGCATGGCATTAAAAGCTGATTGCGAAGCACAATAAACTTATTGCAGGTTCTCGATTTAGTGTTCTAGTTCATCTCTTCATCCTTATTTCAGTGTCATGTACTAAAACTCGAATATTGATTCTAGCATGATTTGTGACCTTCGCTGGTTTAGTTTAGAATAAATAGACACTGAAAAAAAAAATTCAAGACAAATGGAGAAAAAAAAATTTTGCTAGAAAAACTTTATTTTCCTAAAAGTAACCATCTTACCATATACAAACGGCTGATAGAAAACATAGCTACCTTTCATGAGACCAAATTTCATTCAAAACAAAGGAGTTTTTTTTTATTGATCTCTTTTTTTGTACGAAAATTGTAAACTATTTTTTTCAAGTGTAGAACTCAGTCTGGAATTGTTTCAGTTTTTGACTAATTTAGTGAGAGTCACCGATATTATGCTTTTAAGTGAGATTTGTCATTATTCGATTACATCCATTTAAAATCCATCCGGTAAAACAAGTTTGCCCCTCTTTAAAAGACAGACTAGACCAATTTTGGAAAAATTCAGTATTCAAAGTGGATTTTTGTGACAAAGTTTACATGTCCAGATAGTTTCATTGAAATCTGAGAGGGTGCTGCAGACGTTTGTTCGAGTTGGTGCGAAATGCGTCAGAATTAGCATCCAAAACCTGTGTACTGTATAATTCCGGAAAAATTTGCAAAATGGTCGAACCTGTTCTCGTTAACAAACATTTAAATCGACGACTTCTCACGAAAAAAAGGTTCTGCAAGCCAACTGTGGTCTTAAATTTTCTTTTATTCGCTTCTAAATGTCGATTCAAATGTTGGTTTACAAAAGCAGATTCACCCATTTCGCAAATTTATCCGAAACTAACCACTTAGTCCACAATTTCCGCTAGAACCAAGGATGTGATGAAAAAGTATTGATAGCTCCGTTAGAATATGGCAGGCTGTGAAATTGAATAGAAGCAGTCGAAATTGAGCGGAGGGCTATTTTGAAAAGGCGGTATCTGATCAAGCACACAATCCTTTGCCAAGCTACCCCAGTGCGGGGTAGGCAAGGGAGAGGATGGGACTTCCCCTGGCTGGCAAAAGAGTGCGCGCTTGATCCTGCTCATATAGCACCACTGGCACAAAACAGTTCTAGCGATGTGAAATTTTTCTGTTTACACTTCCTAAAGTCTACATTAGGGTGCCAATCCAATGTATGGGACAGATTTTGCCATCGAATTTCAAAAAAGAGTAGTCTCTCAAAAAGATAGTCTCTTCAAAAGAAGTCCCCATGCAAAATTTGAGCTCAATCTGACATTTTTTCAGTGAAACCCCAAAGCGGTCAAAGTTTAACTTTTTTGACCCATGAAAAATTTCCCATGCATGAAACGTCGAGAACTGGTGTTGGTCGAAAAAATTCTTTTTGAAAAAAAAAACGACTTTCTGGGACAATAGTAATGAAACATATCCTATAACATTGTTGGCAACTGCTAACATATTATATGTGATATTTCATTAGGGTGGCTTACATAGTATTGACACATCTCTTCAATAATCATTGGCCAATGTCAGCATGTAATATTTGATACTCCGTTAAGATGGCACTTAGTGGTCCTTTTTGTCGAAAATTGAAAAAAACAGAAAAATCAGAATTTGAATGACATATTGCAGGAATTATTATTTTGACACCTCTTCCATAACCCGAGGCAAATGTCTATACTAGATTCATGATATTTCATTAAGGTTTGCGTAACATTATGTTTTCCATTAAGGAAGTCCTTTTTGTCGAAAAATTAAAATCAAAAACCAAAAAAATTTGAACTTGAATGAGCTTTTCAAGACATATGAATTTAAACATCTCCTATACCATCGTAGGGCATTGTTAACATTTAATATGTGATGTTTTATTAGGGCGATTTCCTCATTTTGCATCAGGGTGACCCTTTAAGATGGAAATTTTAATTTAAAAATTGGCATGCAACACCTCGTTAAGATATTTTCATTAATATTTTCTTTTGAATTGTCAAAATAGAACGTACCAATACGATAACGTAAAAGGAAGTACAACACTAACTGCCGTGATCAAAATATGGATGAAAATAAATATTTTTTGACGTAACCAAATTATGACAATTGCTTGATACCGGGATAAGTAACAAGGAAGTGAGCGTTTCCAGATGAAATCAGCCGGAAAAAGTCAAAATCTTGCACGACCCTCTCCGATTTAGATGAAACTTTGCACATGTCTTCGGAATTGGTGATGATGGATTTTCCACGGGTTAAGGGAATTTTTTGACTCAAGACAAATTTTTCAAAAGGGCGTATGTGTTTTGTCATGCGTATTTTTCAAAAAATCATAACTTGAAAACCGTTGGTTGTAATAAAACTGCGTCTGAGAAGAAGTTGTAGTTAATTAATTTGACTTTACAAAAAAAAAATATGTACACCATAAAAAAAAAAATTTTCTTCAAAAAAAATAAAAAATTAAACTTAAAAATCAGTTAGCAAATCTGTCCAACGTACGATTTTTATAAAAAAAATTCCAAAAAGATTTTAAGTCATAAGAAAAAGAATAGCAGTTGTTTTACGATGAAGCAACTTAAGATAAAAAAGTTCTTAAAAGTAAGAAAAATTTAAGTTTTTTCCAATTTGTTTTTGCATAAATAACCATATTTTAATAATAAAACACGATTTTTCTAGTAATTTTAAACAAAAATGCTATTGGTGAGCAACATTCTTTATGTACCCGTTTTCGAGATAATTTGAAAATAATGTCGAAAAAATGAAATTCTCCATGGAAATATCCCTTTTTCAAAAGTTAGTCGTGATTATCCATCTTCAAAGTATTTTTTTCAAATTGAACATAAAATTTTCAACAACTATCCTTTTGACACCAAGAAGATTGAACATCTTCTTAATTAACGAAATTAACGAATCTTAATTACCAAATAAAAATTTTGAAAAATGTTTTGATTTATTTATTTTTTCTACTATTTAAAAAAAATTGTATTTACATTTTTACAAACGCTATTTCCTAACATTCCTATAAATATTATGAAAACTCAGTATTTCGTCAGTTGTAAATATTTTCGCAGCGATTTTGTTAACTGCAACTGGAATGAAGGAGTGATATTTCTGTGTACCAGGAATCATTTTTGTTTGCTGATAACTACCACCCCATTCTGCAGCTCCATCTTCATATTCTTCTTGTGAAACATAGCAAAATGATATTTTTGTGAAATTTTCTTGATTTCTCTTAATAGCCCAATCATACAAAGTTTTCGCACTTGTTATTGGATGTTCATGTTGTTTGGCCAAGCTTGCTCTTGTTGCCATTCGTTTTAATGTGCCGCCAATTGCATCACATGGTCCCTTACCATGTGAAGTTGCGAAAAAAATGCCACTCAGAATCAATGTTGTATTTCTCTTTAAACTTGCAGAGGCTTGCAAAAAATTTTCTATTTTTGTATTAGGAAGCAGCCCCATCAGACATAAAAATGGCCTTTTTTATATTCATTAGTTGATTTAAATACGTTAGTAATTTAGAAATAAATACTTGTACCGCAATTGTATCATGTCTTAGAACTTCTGATATTAGATTTTTAAGCATTCCTGACTCCATATAATAAATAACAAACGGATGAATTGTAGCCTGATCATTGTTCCAATGATGACTTTGAACAGCATCCTGAAGTACAAATGAATAATTCTCTGCAAAATCGCAAATAATAACTACTTCTCCTTCTTTTGATGAAGACTTTGTATCTTTTAAAAATTTATATTGCTTTGTTTTTATATAATCATGAGTTAATAGTTTTTCTAATTTCTCGCTAAAATATTCAACAAATTCATCGACAGGTTTTAATAGCGTTTCTAAATTACATCTATCAGTTGTAATCCATTGTTCGAACGATATCTCAGACAAGTTATGTTTCTCAAGTTCTTTTAAAAATCTTATCTCAATTTCTGACAGCGTGGGACAATTTTCGCATTCACGGAGGTAACAGTATTTTGATCTTGATGATGAATTACACAATAACTTCTCAAAATGTTGATTACAATCAGTGTTGAATGAATATTTTTTTAAACTGTGAAGCATTAAATCAATATTTTCGTGAATTGCGCAAACACAAACGTTGTGAGAACCTGAAGCATTTAGCAATTTACAATGTTTTGGTCGTAATGCTGCAAAAGTACTAAATCCAATTTTATGTTCACTGACTTCTTTAAATCGAGTGAAAGTTTCTCTAAGTGATGAAATTAATAACCGTTTTTGAATTTGTTGACGCTTAACATTAGTGTTTACAGAGACAAAATCTCTTTGTCCCGGCATGGCTCTGCTGATGTCGTCCTCGTCAAAAAATTGTATCACTTGATTCTTTATATCCGGATTCAAACGATTCCTCGATCTGTCGTTGGGGGTAGCCAATACTCCATTTTCGGCTGCCAATTCTTTTGCTTGTAATGCAAGGTATTTGTTTGTTTCAAATTTGCTCGTTATCTGCTGAATCGTCCACGAATTAGGCAAAACTGTTAATATACGTATTTTATCTATTCTCGAACAATCTGGTTCTATGAATTTTCCTTTCAATTTGGAAATAATTTCATCATATTCCACAACCTTTGTTTTCAATGTAGCTAACTCTTCGACTTCTTCTTGTGGTGGTAAGCTGAATAGATATTTTCTAATACCTGCTATAATTTCGGCAGATTTTTACCGACGGTATTTATCGTTTTTAAATTCTCTAATTGATATCGGAGACACATTTATTCCTGCAATTCCATTATTGAATAACTCAATGTTGTGTATCCTGGAATAATCCGGTAGGTCACTGTCCTGAGAAGATGCCGAGATAATTGAAGCTGCCGATGGTATTTCCTTCAAATCGTTCCGTGATGTGGTTGGTGCTTCGTCATGTCCACCGTTTTCTGGTTGCTCCACTCTTTCGACAGGATTACGACGATACGAATATAACCGACATGAATCACAAATTCTTAATGACGTGTCCAAATGGACCGTACACTGCATGGATAAAAGTTTTTCAATTAACTTGTCAGTTAAATTTCTAAGTTTAGGCGAACACCGTCTCCCGGTTTCACGAAAAGGTTTACAACAATGCTTTGTTTCGAGTTCCATTTCAAATCGTTTTACACTTTACGCTACTTATGAAAGACACTGTTAAACTGATGTCATGACTTTGTAATGTAATCCTTTTTATACGTACTAGGTACGCACTTTAGGTACTTTTTTGAAATATTGGTATGTGCAGGGGTATGTATGTAAATTATATTTTCTGTCAACACCAAAGGGAATGCATGCATAGGTATAAATGGGCGTAACAATTTTATTCTTACTGGTATAAACAGTTTAACCAATTAAATACAGTATGTTTCTACCTGAACAAAATACGCTTGTACACTAACATGAATACTAATTATTTTTGTTTCGGGTTAGGTTTTCATAATATACTGTAAGTAAAAACAGCAAATTTTGTCGTGTTACCTACAGTAAATATCAGGAATCAGTTTGTCTAGTATTCTCGGTAATAAAAAGTATATTGTAGAAAATTTTATGTAAAATTTGAAAAGAATACTTTTGCAGATGGACAATCACGACTAACTTTTGAAAAAGGGATATTTTCATGGAAAAAGCCATTTTTTAGACATTAATTTCAAATTATCTCGAAAACGGATACATTTCGAATGTTGCTTACCCCGAGCATTTTTGTTTAAAATCACTAGCAAAATCGTATTATATTATTAAAATATGGTTATTAATGCAAAAACAATAAATTAGAAAAAAATTGATTTTTTCTTACTTCTAAGAACTTTTTTATCTTAAGTTGCTCCATCAAAGATTAACTTTGATTCTTTTTCTTATGACTCAAAGCCTTTTTGAAAAAAAAATTATAAAAATCATACGTTGGACAGATTTGCTAATTGATTTTTAAGTTTAATTTTTGATTTTTTTTTGAAGAAATTTTTTTTTTACAGTGTACATATTTTTTTCATAAAGTCAAATTAATTAACTATAACTTCTTCTCAGACGCAATTTTATTACAACAAACGGTTTTCGAGTTATGATTTTTTGAAAAATACGCATGACAAAACACATACGCCCTTTTGAAAAATTTGTCTTGAGTCAAAAAATTCCCTTATCCCACGGAAAATCCATCGTCACCAATTCCGAAGACATGTGCAAAGTTTCATCCAAATCGGAGAGGGTCGAGTTCAGTCATTTGCTCATTTGGCAGAGAAATCTCGGAAACTTTTTCAAACAGACGTATGTCATTTTGTAAACAAAGAGGGGAAGTAAGATTCAAAAGTAAATTTCTCGAAATTCTCAGTACCCTCACATAAAGTAGCATCACAATCATGTAAAGCAATGTTATTCCTTGTGCTGGTGGCCCAAGTTGCATGAAAGTGCTAAGGGTTTCGAGAAATTTACGTTTGAATCTTACTTCCCCTCTTTGTTTACAAAATGACATACGTCTGTTTGAAAAAGTACCCGAGAAATGCTCAAGTGCAACACAAGTTTTTTGTAAATATTTTCTTCATTTCCGAGAAATCAAAGTACGTTGCTATCTGCTTGCTGTGGTCGCTGTGCGCTTCGGTCGTGAGAGAAAAAAGTACGTTCATACATACAACTAACACAACTTTGCTTGGAAGAAATTTTGTCAATTTGTAATGCAAAGTTTGTAAAGTCGCTGAGACATTACAGGTTTCGCTTTTATTGTATTGTTAACATTTTATCTGTAATATTTCATTGTAGTGGTTTAAATGTTTCCATTAAGATAGTTCTTTTAGTAAAAAAAAAATCCAAAATTCTTGACATTTGATTTCTGATATTTCATCACGGTGGCTCACTCCTCTATCATCGTAAGACACTGTTAACACATTGTATGTGATATTTTAATTGGGCAATTACTTCATTTTTCATTAGAGTGGCTTTTTAATTTGTAAATTTAAAACAAATAAAGAGTATTTCCAGCAAATTTAACCAGCAACATTTTTCGTAAAATTTGAAACCATGATTTTTTATTAGTCAAAAAAATCAAACTTTGACCGCTTAACGAAGTCCGAAGCTTAAATTTAGCATGGAAACTTCTTTTGAGGAGACAAAATTTTTGAGCACTACTCCTTTTTGAAATTCGAAAAGTCGGTTTTTCCTGGCACCCTAGTCTACGTGTGACAGAAATCAATTTCCATTTAGAGGTTTTGATAATACAACTTCTTAATTTACCAGTAATGTCTTTCTCGTCGTTATTTACTTAAAAACCTCAGAGAGAAACACGGTAAGGTGTTGTATCCGCTCAATTTCAACTGCTTCTATTCAATTTGACAGCCTGCCGTATTGAATTCAATACCGTCTTTTTACATCTTTGGTTCTAGCAGAAATTGCTGTCCACTCCGAGGGTCTTATAGTGATGAGAAGATATTTCCATTTTCAAAACATTATAATTGATTACGCAATTTAAGCAATTAAAACATAATTTATACATACACTTAGTCAAGCTTTCGTCAACACTCTCCACCACCGGATGAGAAGCAACACACATTTATATGGATCTGGTAGTAAAATTCCTAAAATTATCTCCCATGTCTTCACGCGGGAATGTAATGGTTGTCAAGGATTTTACAATTATCTGAATTTCCCCATATAATTAATATTTACTACCGCTTGTGGGCCGACATCTGTTGATCGACACAAACAATATGAGAACTTAACTGGACTAATATTTTTAGGAAACAAGAGTTGAATCATGATGTAAAGGGCATCGTGTGTTCCTTACTTCTTTTTTTTTCTTTCGAAAAACCATATTCATGCAACCATTGTAAGCTATCCGAAAACATCATGGCACGTGCGTCAAAACATTGAAAATAAAATTCAGTTCTCAGCAAAACCATTCAACCATCCACTCAGCCTCCCAGCCTTCAGCACCGAGGATAGCTGACGGCAAAGCTTTATATTACGTCAAACTCAACGCTTTCGACAGATAAGCATAAGTACATACCATCTTCCACCGATCTCCTCACCTTGAGGCGATGCAAAGCCAGACAAGTCAACAGCCATCATGAGCGTCACGCAACCAGAACCCATCTTCGGTTAGCGGATTCTCCCAGAAAGTAGGCAAAGCGAGAATAAGAAGTAGATAAAAATACTTAGGCACCCTACAAATGCAGAACCTGGCCATAATGATTCTATAAAGAGGGGTTTCCCATTGCAAAAACATTTCATCGCTTGCCGGTCGCCTCTTTGAAGTAACTTCAGCACACAAGTGAAGTGTATCAATATTTCGCGATAAAAACATGAAGAAAGCGATAATAGCTTCCAGCAAGATGATATTTTGAGAGGGAAGGAGAAGGAGGTGCACAAAAATATTTCCATTAAATGTAGATTATGGCATCGTTTGGAGTGGCACTACCGATACTTTCGCATCCGATAACAAGGTACTTTACGGTTTGTTAATGATTTGGAACATTTCGCATACTGAAAGTTTACTTTTTTCTTACATAGAAGGGTATTGTGATCGCTTGAAAATTCGACTAGCCATCCGAGGCCCAGTGGGCCAAGTGATAACGCTTGCGTTAAAAAAAAAAGACAATTTAGGATAGATGGGAAATAAACGATATCAAAATAAAACATATTTTCGTTGATTCCTGTATTAATTCATGGTTTTACAAAAATTACTTAACTTTCTGTCGAGCGGCTAAGTGGCTTATCTAGGAGATGTACTTCACGTTACTGCTTACCTCCTTCCTGGGGGACGTAAAAAAGCCGATCCCTTGCCAGCCAATGCCGTTGAGCGTCAAGACATCCTTGACGAGCACATTCAGCCGCTGCTTTTGGGTTGAAGACACAGCCGGCCTCGACGTCCACTTGTTCATGAAAATGTCTATTTTGGCCAAAAGCATTTGGACCATCTGGCCAATCGCACCGACGATTTCGCCATCTTGCCTGCCGCCTTGCTCTTCAGCGCTTGCTGCACCTTCCGATCACGCAACATCGTCGGATGGCCGGAGCCCGGCTTGCGCTCAAGGCTCTCACCTTTCTCCAGGGTGCTCCAGGATGTTGAGTATGACCGCTCGTCTGTATCCAGCTGACACAGAGTGGGGCACGATGGCGGACTTCTTCACTCCGGGGTGGAGCCGGTGGTAATTAGAAAACCATTGAACGTAGTAGCTTCACTGCTTTTGTTAGCCTCTATATAGCCTACTTATATTTATGTATTGATGATTCACCGCCGCCACTAGATGGCAGTAAAGTCGTATAAAAAATCTTTGAACTTTGTCTCTTATTTTTATGCTTATCTTATTTTAGATTGCCAACGTAAGAAAAATGTTCGTTAGTCATTCGTCTCTGAATTGAATGTTTTTGATTTGTTCACCATTTTTTTATGCAAGCGTTAGCATTCGACTCACCTCAACGGGTAAGAAAAATGTCAGTGTGTGAGAGAGAGGGGTGAATCAAATGGGTGTATTCACTCCAAAAGCAAATGAAAATTGAAGAGTAATAAAAAAAAATGGAGTTAACACTTGACAGCCCAATAGTGTTGTCGCTGTGAATGTCAAAAGTGGCGCTGTTCCATCTTACAAGCTGTTCCATCTTACAAGCCTTTCCTCTAACATTAGTAGTTGTGCAATCATTGCGATGATGGAGTTGGAAGAACAACAACGGCGAAAAAATAAAATTTGCGCTCGTCCCTCGAAAATGCGGTTTTTTCTCATCTTACAGTCAGTAGGGAGTTGGTACAATCTACTGTAACACATATTTAAAATAAAACTACATTTAAGAAAAACGTTCGTGCAAGATGTGAACAAACGTGGAGCACTACACACTTACAATGTTCAAGAGGCACTGAATTGCGATGAACGGCACAATACGGTGGTTAAATCACGTACACGGAAGCTCTACACCCAGCTGTTGATCAAACCATATTGTCTCGTTATGGATGATGTGACTTATGTAAAAGTTGACTTCCGGCAACTTCCAGGGCTCCTGTTCTTTACTGCTCAACATAAGTGGGGTGTTTCTGGGGACCTTAGGAAGCAGAAGATGTCAAAGTTTGCCAAAAAATACATGATTTGGAAAGCAATTTGACCGTGTGGAAAGCGGAGCATCCCATTCGTTATAACCGGGCCGGTCAATGGAAAAGTATACCGAAATGAATGCCTCCAAAAGCGTCAGTTTCCACTTTTGAGGTCACAAAATGGTCCTTCGCTTTTCTGGCCAGTTTTAACTCGAAAGATGTTCTGGAGTGGTACAAGGCTAAGGAGGTCAAAATTCAACAACAAGGATTGGCTGAGCCAACGGGATGCCACAGAAAAATTCGACTGTCCTTCGCAGTACCAGGGATAAGGTGTGACTCATACCTCTTTGAGTGCAGCATCCGCTGCTACGAGACAGCACATTAAGTTTCAGAAAGAGGTGAAAGTGCACTCTGTACTCCGGTGTTCCCTTGTTTTGTTGGGCGCTCAAAGGCGCGCATCTCATTTCGAATTGGCACTCTCCCTTGTCGTCTCTGTGCAAACACAAGTGCGACAAACAGACACAGCGGCACTCTAGATTGGACCTGCACAAATGTGTGTTTACTTCACACGTTTTCTTAATGTTTTGTTCAATAAACTACAGGGCCCAATTATGTACGTAGAATCGAGCATTTTATAAGGCAACTGTCAAACTGATAGTTTAATGTACCATCCATTAGTAACAATGAAAATGATCATCCATGAAGAGCAAAAAGGTGTATAAATAAGTCTTAGAATTTCGACACGAAAACCTTTCGAAGCGCTAAAGGGCTTCAAATGGTGAGTTGACAACTTCGAAGGAGGGTGCAACCGAACTCCGGTACTCACAAGTTCCTACCTCACGCCTCCACGAGTCATATGATCACAAAAGACTGCCAGCTGAAACATGGAGACGCTGGTTGGCGTAGTCTGGGCAATGTTGTCAATCTGACAATAGCGAAGTGAGGGGGTGCGACTGAAGATCGTGTACCTTTAAATCAAATTGTATATTTTCCATTCTCATTTTAATAATAATTTCGGCACGCTTTAGAATCATCTTTGCATTCCAAAACCATGTAAGACCCTGGAGCAACATGACAAGCATAAAAGGCTCAATTTATTTTTCATGAAATTATAAAATTAAAAAAAAATTCACAAAATTCATAAAAGGCTGGCATGTGCTTATAAGCAGTATAGGATTATATTTTAAGATTTTGTTTAGTGGTATTATGATTAAATAAGCCATTTATTTCAGAAATCATCAACCCGGACTCTTCCATCACTCCAATTGCTATCTTTGAAATGTTACTAGAACAGTATAAAGAAAAAATATTACAACATGTCTTATAAAATAATATTTCTTATTGAAATTTCATCTTTGATTTTTGGAATGATCTACATATACTGTTTCATACTGTTTCAGCTTTTCCAGGACTAGGAGGATATTAATAAATATCTTATTTTTATTTATTTTTCAGTAACAATCCATTAGATGTCAGAAGGTGGCAACGGAGTCGGTGATAGGCTTTTGCAATTATTATTGAATGTATTTTTCATTACCGTTTTGCAAATGAACATTATACCAAATTCGAGCGGATATGATTCATACAGCGTTGTATTCATTTAGCTTGTGTCTGATTTTACAGTTCAATCCTTGTCATTACTTAATCATTACTCACAATATTATTATATTTGAAAATTGTGGTTTTATTGATTTTACTTCACAGTTGAGGTTATAATATCAGCATCAAGCAGCAAATAGTGACCAGTAAATAAGAGTAAAATAAAATGATTAAATTTCAATAGATGTAACAAACTTTTTCAGGATACCTCAAACCGAAATTTTAGTGAATTGCTGCTATTGCTGAAAACGAACGAAAACGTGCTTAAACGCGAACCACAGAACTCTACATTTTAACACTATACAACATTTCTTGCATTTCAAGGTCAACCGAACGAAGATCATATATAATAGATACGAATGCTTGTAGTATTTTTGATTTAAATAAATATATATGTACACTATTATATAAATATTTCATGGGAATGGGAGGGACCATCAGGGCACCCGATTGAAGCAAGCTGGATGGGGAGAGTGGGAATGCCAACTCCCCATTGCAAGCAGTTTGAGAATAGAGGGCGGGCTCTTCTCCCCTTATATACGTATAAGTGATGTTGCACATCGATCCACCAACCCCTTTTTGGCCCTTCATACAATGGCATGATTAGGATAATCAGTGGTTATTAAAGCTTGATCAAGTCTAACAGAAAGGAGAGCCCATTGCTGTCGGACTAGTTTCCGTGTTACAATGGGTGGTATTACATATCATACATCATACACAAAACCTTTCGAAGCGCTAAAAAGTATTACGTAATTTTCAAACGGCCCGACTAGATTGTGAAAATAAATTTTAATAAAATTTTCCCTCTATGAACCCCTACAATACCTTTTTTTTCCCTCTCCATGGTTGGATTTTGTACCTGTACGCTGGTGAGAGGGCCTAATCTCATGTTAATGATGCATTGGAGATAGCTGATTTATGTTAGATATCGCTAGGTCATGTCATTGTATAACCTTCTGCTCTAATGAACGATTCATGGGAGAGCCAAAGGTCCAGCCACACAAAGTAGTGATAATATTACACTCGCCACCTTACCCACCTTTCCTTGTTCCTTCCCATGCACAGTTAAAATTGTTTTTTAATTTTCAATCTATTTTCATGCACATGAAAAGAGCATGTAATTAACTTCAAAATCACATGCGTTTTCAAATTAACACGAGTTGGAAATTACATCTTGTTATATTTGCGGTATTGAATTTTACATAAATTGCTTCATATGGCTTCATCGTTGATTTCTACATTCAACTTTTTTTCTCGTTGGACAAGAAGAGACAAAAGATAATTTAGAATTGTTTGCTTATTAATAACCCAATCAATCCAAACATGCAACATTAAGTAAAATGAGGAATCCCTATGATGATGGTGATGATATAATACTACCATCTATTGTAACAGGGTACCTTTCCATAGCAGTGGAATAATCTGAGAAACGATTTGATCAGGATTCTATAATTGTATGTAATCATCAAGCTCCTGTATGAAGGGCCAAAAACGTTTCGGCGGGCCCGTAAGCAGAGACACTTACGTGAAACCCGCGAATATGGGGAAAAGAATCTCCTTCCAAAAGCAAGGTCACACAGACAGAACTAGAATCGAGCCTTCGATTGATAGAATAAACCCAATAGATGGGGTCGGAGAGCCCGCCCTCGTTCCGCGAAATGTTAACAGTAGGGTGGAGGCAGTCCCATGCTCCCTATCCCAATCGTTTTACTTGGGTGCCCTGATGGTCCCTCCCTTTCCCAGTTATATTTTATTTAATATTTAGTTTATTTTGCACTCGAAAAATTAGGATATCATTATAGACAAGAATGCTAATTTATTCAAATTTAAAACTTAAATGATACATCCAATGGATTGTTACTGAAAAATAAATAAAAATTAGATATGTATTAATATCCTTATAGTCCTGGAAAAGCTGAAAACAGAATAGATCATTCCAAATATCAAAGATAAAATTTCAATAAAAGATATTATTTTATAAAACATGTTGTAATATGTTTCTTTATACTGTTCTAGTAACATTTCAAAGATAGCAATTGTAGTGATCGAAGAGTCCGGTTTGATGATTTCTGAAATAATAGCTTTTCTTACCATAACACCACTAAACACAATATTAAAACATAATCCTGCATTGCTTATATGCACAATCTTTTATGAATATAGTAGTTGAAATTTAGAAGTGCAATTATAAATTAAATGTTATGCTGAAATGCTGAAAAACAAATTGAGCCTTTGATGCCTGTCATGTTGCTCCAGGCTCTTATCTGGTTTTGGAAAGAAAAGATGATTCTAAAGCGTTATTATATATAGCATTTTGAGCTTATTGCTTTCACAAATTGCTTATTGCCGCTCTCAACTCAGTGTTCCAAATGCACTTCCACAGTTATTAATTGAAAGCTTTCGATGCCGATGATTCTAATGCGTGCTGAAATTATTAATAAATTGAGAATGGAAAATATACAATATGACTTAAGGTACACGATCTTCAGTCGCACCCCTCACTTCGCTATTGTCAGATTGACAACATTGCCCAAGCTACGCCAACCAGCGTCTCCATGTTTCAGCTGGCAGTCTTTTGTGATCATATGACTCGTGGAGGCGTGAGGTAGGAACTTGTGAGTACGAGAGGTCGGTCGCACCCTTCTTCAAAGTTGTCAACTCACCATTTGAAGCCCAAGTAAGATGAGGAATCCCTATGAATAAAAAATAGCCAAATTTTAATCATTATGGTTCATCCCGTCAAACGCTTTCATGTGGTTGCGGTTCATCCAAATATATTTTCAACATTGAAGAAAGCAAATCAAATGCGTTCTTAGAAACTAGCTAGTTGAACTTAACATGGTATTAAATTCCCATTTACCTTCTTCTAATGCGTGCAGAGCAATGGAGAAACTCTAAAACATAGTCAATTTATCTAAGAAGATTCCTATTATATTCTTGTATCTGGGGAAGTCCAGATAATTGACCACTCGTGGGTAAAAGCACAGTTAATTCCTAGACATCGATTAAATCAGCTTCAAATGAAACGACAGTTGATATTTCTTCAACTATTTACCTCGTTATCAGGTCTAAACACCAGATTTGAGCGCATAAAACCGCAGTTACAAATAAGTATCCTCTTTTGTCCGCCGCTTATGGATGGCGAATGACAGCTAAGCAAGAAAGGCAGAACAGTTGTGCTATGCAATAAATTTCGATGGTAGAAGATTTATTATTACACGTTCGTCTAATTTCGTATCATAATGCATTGGAAAACAAGCTCACTGGGATTTTTTATTTTTACAATGTATGAATCAATTAAATGAGTCGTATTTTTCAATGCACATCAATGCTCTGCTTTTATGAACGGTTTTAAATTTAAAATTAAATAAAGCAATGTATTACATTGAAATATTTTTACTGTTCACACGTTTTACATCGCATGTAACTTTCATTATTTTTTGCTGTGTGCAGTTCATGTGGTCTGAAAAGACTAGTTCGCCATTTGGACTACTGCATCTCCGAACAAAAAATAAAAGTTTAAACATAAGTTTGAACAGAAAGTGATGCTGTACACTGCCATTTCCAAGTGAGATATTTATAAGCCATAGTTCAAGCCCTCAAGATGTGTACCAGAACGCAGGTTGGAAGGAAACTTTGATCTCGTTTCTTCAAAAACATCATTCTGCCATAGAAAAAAACAATCGTTCTTGAATACCCATTCGATCCCATTTGTACCCAAAAACCACAACCTCACAAATCTTCCTCATTGTCGCCCAATCGATGATTTCTTCGGGATGTTGAGCTCCTTGGAGTGCAAAAATAACTGGAGAGCCACTATGTACAAACAGTTGATGGGTAAAATCAAGCATTCGGAAAACCCGTACAACGCTCCTGTTCCGACATCAAACGGAAACTTCAGCGAACGGCCGGTTACGGTCCGTTTTCAAATGTTTACTAATTTTTTCATCATTGGAAAATGTATCCTTAATTTCAATATATCTGGTCTTCATGTATATTTGTAAATTTGTATATTTTTCTTTTTCGACAGCTTGAGAAAAAAAATCCAAAATTTTAGTTGACACCCATTGAACATTATTTGAAAATAAGTACGTTTGTGGTTATATAAAATGCTCGATACTTTAGATCACATGGAAATTCAATGATGATTTTTTTTTACCATATTGCTCATACATGGACAAGTGGGAGGATCGCAGCAAGTCGTGTTTTGAAAATGACGTGTTTTGTTTTTGCTGCGTCGTTTTCGCGGAAAGAAAATTAAAAAATATTGCTTCATTCAACTAGAATAAATGGTAAAATTATAGTTTTTCCAAGTGCTTTGCGTAGGACGTTGAGAATGGAATCCCTCTCATAGTGTGTTATGGTCGTGTTTCTTGAGATGGATTGTTTTTTCCCATTTTTTTGTGTTTTTGGTGACCCGCTCCTGCAGCCGGATGAGCTTTCCAGCATCAGATAAGGAACATTGGTGAGGTTCTTTTTGATTATCAAAAATATACCTTAACTATATACACGCCAGGATCAAGAACTTCCATTTTTGATTCAGGAATTGTGAAAACTCTTCACATATCCATTTGATGTGTGAAGATTTTCATGCGGGGCTTATTGTATATGAAGATGACCTCAGAATTTACGTGTATGAACAGGCATTCTTGAAATGGGTCGTTGGATTTTCAATAGAGCTGTCACCTTCAATCTCCAGGGCTTAACATGTTTGCACATAGTGATCACATATAAATTACTGAAGAAATGCAGACAAGTTTCTTCCATAAAAGCACTGCCGGTCAGTGGGAGATTGATTGTAAAGACACACACACACACATTGCCCATATATGGACAAGTGTTCGGGACTCTCCGTGAATCATATTATGTATTGAATTTCGTAAGATAGGTCAGATCCCACCATAAGTGAATACATTCAGGGTTTTTTTTTAAACATGCCATACGGTGCACAATGTCGATGAAGCGCGTCGAATATTCAGACAGTTCAGCCATGTGTGACTTTTCAATCATATTTGTGTGCTGTTTATCCAAATAAGCAAAAATGAGATTCCAGCTGAGCTCAATTAAAACGAAGTTTCAACCATGGTTTATCAATGACTTTTATCATCATGATCGAAAACAGCTTGAATTCATTCTTTCAGGAAAATCATCTTGCGAATAGAGTCCTACAATAAAAAGCAGTACGGCATTCGAGTTGTAATGACATTCATTATGGAAAGTGACCATCGTTCAATTATTCTCAAATTTACCTCAAGAAATCCACATTTTCCATCGCTGACTGCACCCTTGTTTTTTTTCCTTAAGTTCTCGCCAGTTTAATCTAATTCGATCCACTTTCTGAACCAGCTCTTTCAACGACGAAGGTTAACAGCAAGGGTGGCTAAACCAGCAGAGTCATCCCTCATCACTTAAATGCACTTCTTTCTAAC
The DNA here is from genome assembly GCA_024533555.2 of Aedes koreicus. NCBI lineage: Eukaryota > Metazoa > Arthropoda > Insecta > Diptera > Culicidae > Aedes > Aedes koreicus. Next base: position 381,838 of record JAHHFK020003750.1, read on the forward strand.
GAGATGAGCGGTAGAATTGCATCATCGTCAACGTCGACCGTCGGTGCATTTTGCGGCACATTACCCGTGTTCCGTACAACGTCATCAGCAGCCACTACTGAGCAGTTAAAGCGAAACAGTTCAAAGAGGATACTATAACTATGAAATGCATGCCCTTTCCCTGGAGAAGGAACAACCAAGGTTGCGCAACGAGGACCGGAGGTGGGCTGGAAATAATTTTCATCGCCGTTATGTGTTTTCTTTTTTATTGCAAACATTGCTTTATTCCTTTGGTTGCGCTTTTCTTACTTAATGAAGAAGTGATTTCCTCCGAGAAGGATTAAATAACAGTAGCACCTGGAAGAGGGCGTCAATTTTAATTATCACCTAGTGCTTCACTTATGGAAGTGATTTATGGGTAGTTCTGGAGAATAACTAGCAGACATAGCTGCTTTATTTGTATTGTTGGGAAAGTTTTAATGTTATTTTGACAACCTCTTTATCATAGTAAATATTCAAAAACGTTGGATCAGATATCCGGCAAACCGGAATTATACCAACCATAAAGCAGCAACCATTTGACCTGAATACATCCTCGTTCTTCTATTCATTCTATTGTCATACACTTGGGTGCACCAAGATTACCAACAGATAATGTAATGTACTTAAATCGTCGTTGTCCTTGGCACATATGTTGCCGGAAGTGTTTACCATCCATTCTTATACATTCATCCATATTGCTGGTGCTTTCTGCAATCATCTGGAACACTGGAAACAGCGAGTATATCTAGCTTGTCGTCGAAAGCATGGATTTATCTTCTTCCGCAGATTTGGTCTGCAATAGACACACGCAAAACACGCACTGCATCACACAAATACAGAAGCATTAAGTAGGCTTACAAGCAAAATGGATCGTTTATCTTCCGCCCGCCGTCATCATCATCATAACCGAGACAAAACGGTATCCGGCGTTGGTCGATGTAGAATGTTCTACCAAAGACTTAATATAGTTGGAAAATTTTAGAAATCCTTTTATGATTCCATCACTGGTCAGTCCTGAGTAGGAAACAATAAAATTCACTGGTGTAATTGGGGTGTATGTATAAGGGTACTATGGGCAATTGCAATCAGTTGCGTGTTGTCACATATTTCTGTTCGAATTTGCATTTATCTGTCCAGCTTACAAACTTTCTACAGAAATTTTATTTGAACGAGTAAATTTTACAATTAAATAATGAAAATGAAAATAAAATTTCCTGTTCAGCAATTACCAAAAGTCGTATATCGAAAATAGATAGAACTTTTACTTGTCTATAGTCCAAAACTCATTTGTAAAATATTTCGATTGGTTTAGTCGAGGAAAAATTATAGTCGACTTCACAAATAAATTTACAAAAAAAAATTAGAGGTGGGTTATATCAGGGATATAACCGCGAGGATCACGTAGAACCGCGTTGATGCATAGTAATAATGGTATCATCTCATTTATACATATCATAACACATATAGTTGGTTAATCTTAAAATGTTTTTATTATTTTGCTTGACCCGTCCCTTCTTCAGGATAAATCACGAACATTTCACTTAAACACTAACTCTTATATTGCAAAATTAAATTGGTCGTCCTGAAGAGGACGATGGTTATGATACGCCGAAGAAATTAATTTCTATTTTCAGTTTACTTGGCTAGCATGATACCATAATTTGCTGTATTCAATCCGGATAGTAGTTTATTAAACCCCTCGTTGCTGTGAATGGCCGACGGCAAGATAGTTGGGATGATTCGATTAATGTAGTTAATGTAGGGAGGTGCCCAGCTCCGGTAAGGATTCGGAAGCGGTTGGCGCTCGCGCAGATTATCGATTTTTACGACCCATTGCCACGGCAAAAGGCAAAAGGAAACTTGAAAAACTTTACAGCGCTTCCTTCTGGTTTGTAGATGAGGAAGTGCAAGCGATAATTTAGGAGCCAGACGTGTAATCGCAAGACAACGGGTGAGATAAAGAAAAGCCGAGAAAAAATCTTCGTAACGAGAGAGCGAAAAACACAACCATCGATCAATCGAACCTGAATATCCCAAAAAATCATGTTGGTTCAAATCGTGTGCCTTATACTGGTGTTGATAGTATTGCCTCCAAAGAAGAGAGGCACGAAAATGCAGTACGAAGCAAAATTCAAAAGAGAGGACAGTTTTCAGTTATAAAATCAGGCACCAGCAACAAAGCAAAATAGTTTTACAGCTGAGGGGTGTGGCTAGTGCTGTATTTAGCATGGAATATAACTAAATGAAATAAAAAGAAGACAATTTGGTACCCGCTTTAAAGGACCCGGAGAGGGAAAACTATATTTCCAACCTGTTCATGTGTAAATTTGTATGGGAGCAAAAATAGGTCATCTTTAAGTGATGAATTGATAATATTAGTTAACTTAAATTCTAATGCAAAACATTTGTTAGTTTTCCTGATCAAATTGTGTATAAAGGAAGTCATTTTGTTCAGTCAAACGAGAGTTATTAGCGTTCAAAAACCTTTCACTTTTGCGTAACGCTCTCATATTTCAAAATTTTTAAATGACACCCGGTATAGAAAAGAAAAACGTAGTTCTACGGTAAAAAATATCAGTTAAAGATTCAAGCGCGTTAGTAGAAGATAATAAGGTATAGAAGTTTAATTAGTAACTCAAACGCTCTACAGCAGTAACAATTTAACTTACAGTATCATTGATATAACAAAAAACAAGTTTTAGCATACATGTTGAGCCTTCTTCATATAGCTAAGAATATAGCTACCATAACGTTATTTTTTTGTATTCATATGAAGGTCGTTTTAAGAGAACTAAATACTTTGATAAAATAATAAATTTAAAGTTTTACTAGGGCAACTTTGTTTTCCGGTGTTGGGGATATGGTACCACGACCATTAATTTGATCTATTGTGGTGAATCGTTTTCTTATTTATAACACATTGGAATGGTGAATCACTATTTTGAATAACTGCCATTACAATTGTAGGCAATGATCCCAACTAGGTAATACATATCTAATGAAATGTGTAACCCTATTGGGGGTAACAGCCCAGAATTTCCAAGGTTATATTGGACTTTTGTCAAGAAATTTGCATCTTTTGTGAAATAGTGAAACACACACATTACACAGTAAGTGTTTACCACAAAAGTTCAACTCAGTGGACGCAGTGGTTCTACGCCCCAACAAAAAAAAAGTGTTCAGAGCTTTCACTCTTCAGGTTACAACGGCAACATGTAATGCTCGATTCAAAGTAAATCTGGACGTACGGTTTAATACACCACCGCGTTCCTGGTGTTTGGAACAAAAACGTTTGACAGGCTTTTGTTGATGTTTTATTGACGAAGAAATTGGTGAAATGTTTTTCTCGATTGATTGACGCATCTCGAAATTACGGATCATAGAACTTGAGAAAAGAAAATTAATTATGCACAAACATCTAGAGAATCCTTCGTGGTCTGGCTCAAAACGTACGCGAAAGGCAACCCAGGTGTCTCCATACGTGGTTTGGCACAAAATCGCTCCCTGAAATTTAGTGGCCAAACAGCGAGCACGATTACTATACGAACGAGTTTTGATGAAATTTGATGGCTGTATTTTAATGGATGACGAAACATGTGTCAAAATCGATTTTAAACCAATCCCCGGACGAAAATTTTACCTGCCAACTGGTCGTGGGGATGTTCTTTTCAGGTATAAATTTGTTTTTGCTGATAAGTTTGCTCAAAAACTAATGATTGGCAAGGAATCTGCAGTTGTGGCCTTAAAACTAAGGTTTTCATCACATCTCACACAATGATTTCGAATATTTACATTAAAGAGAATCTGAAAAAGCGGATTTTACCCTTCATTCGGCAACACACGACCAACGTTATGTTTTGGCTGGATCTAGCCAGCTGCCACCACTCTAAGGAGGTACTAGAATGGTATGCTGCAAACAATGTTAATTTCGTCGCCGAAGAGATTAATCCTCCGAATCGCCCTTAGCTCAGACCAATCGAAAAATATTGGGCAATTGTCAAGCGAAAACTTCGAGAATGCGGTAGAGAAGTGACAAATGCACAACAAATGCGTTTAAAGTGGAAAAACTTCGCCGGTACAGTGTCACCAGCGACTGTGCAGATCATGATGACATCGATCACAAGTAAAGTGCGACAGTTCTTACGAAACGGTAAAATGTAATAACTTGTTATATATCGTTTAGAAGCTCAATAAATACCTTTATGTTTGACGTTTTGATCAACTGTGTATGTTGCTTAATTCTTGAGTTATGTTCACTTGAATGCGTTCAAATTTACTTTGAATCGGGCTTTATCTTCACGCAGCTTACCGATGAGCTTTAAGTGATATGTACTAGGACAAAGTCTTCTTATTAAACCTGTGTATAAACGCAAATCGCGTTTTGAGGGATTTAATAACTTATAAGTATGAGAAGCGTTTTGCTTTATAAACCGTTTTGATTGTCGGGTATTTATTTGTCAGCTCATTCATTTTCATCGATTTCTGAATGCCCAGGAACCCAGTATAGGTTTACCATATTGTGACAGGACAGTTGTTGCAACAATTTTTAAAGCTCCCAAAGCCATTTTGACGTGTAGGTTTGCGATTTTTAAGCTTTTAGCGCTGCTTGACTATCTGAACAAATGCATATATTTTCATTTTTATAATTCCTTTTAATACATATTACTGTGCATTCTAAGAGGGCGCACATTTTTGTCTGAAATACCGAGGGCCATGTTCCCATAGACACCGAAAAGTTAATTCCAGGGCCAGTTATTCCAGCATCTACCATACTATCTTGCTTAGAGCCAACTGTATATAAGACTAACGATCCGGGCCAATGATCCGGCCCTCCTGCGTGCCAATCCAAACGAGTCACGTCATGAAATCTACTTCATTCTCTACATACAGTCCTCATTCATAGTTATTAGTGGACTTAATTGAAACTCTTTTATCATACTCAGGTGTTCAATAAGATCTACATTGAAGAAATTTCTAGGACCGTTTGAGCCTAAGACCACTTTTCAATTCGTACAATTTAAACAATTGATTTAGAGGAAGAAGATTAAGTAGAGATTCTAGAACTTTAGATGGACCGCTACGAATTGCTCCAGTTATGGAAGTAATAGCAAGCCTTTGAAGCTTATTCAATTTGATTTGTGCCATTTTCTGTTTGATTTTCGGCCACCAGATAAGTGACGCGTAGGTGATTTTGGATTTAATTATAGTGGAGTAGATCGAGTGAATCATTTTAGGCTTCAAACCCCATTTTTTCGCAAAAGTTTTTTACAGATCCAGAAAGCATTTGTGGTTTTCCCTATTTGTTGTTCAAGGTGTTTATTCCAACTAATTTTGTAATCTAAACAAGAGCAACTGGATTTTACTTTTGTTTTGCATGATTCGATCTCCCCTAATCCAGCCTAGAGACAACAGGTCGAAAAACAGAAGTACTATAGAAAATTTCAATCGCTTGCGTTTTAATATTTTGTCAAAATGTTTATTTGAATTTGCTTTTTATTTTTTTAACTTCATTGTAATATACATAACTTTGAACAGTAAATATAGAAAAAAAAATTACAATTCCATTATGAAAAAAAAGCCAACATTTAAATATCAAACTATCAGATGAACATAGCATAGAATAGCATTGAACTGATGTTTACACTCTTCGTGGATGGAGCCACCATGAGGAAAACTTTGATGAAAACATTGCATGTCACCATGAAACGGAACCATTTACTGAAACGTTTTTTCACACAATAATCTCTACAAATACACTCCTCGGTCGCTCACCTGGCCACGTTCATGCAATCGTTGGAGAGAGGGAAGATTTGGTATCCACTTTAAGAAGACACAGAAAACCCACGCATTTCCAAGAAAAGGGAAATAAATAGTCGGAGAGAATAGTTAATTAGAATACACTGTTTGGTGTACAGAACAAAATATTATTTAAATGACCATGTGATTTCTCTTAAAACTTTTGAGACTTAAACATTAACTATAGCTCTAGCTTCATGTCGGTGACAAAAGTTAGTAACCATAAATATCTTTCAACGTCTCTTTGGTATTACGTATTCTAGCCATAACTTGGTTTTAAATCCCTTAATTTTATTGCATCTGAATTAACAGAGACAAAAGAAAGTAACCGTAAAAAAAAATCAAATAAATTCAATAGTATTCTGAAAAATCAAACCGCACGTACGATATATACTTTGGAGCACCTCCTCACGCCTCAATGACTGCAGTCAGACGTCTTGGCATACTGTCTACTATGCGCTTAGTAGTATCTACATCTATACGTTCCCACTCTGCTTTGAGTTCCTCAAAAAATGCTTTCTTGTTATTTCTCTGCTCCAAACTCACCCGATTCTCCAAAATTGCCCATTCTCGATCGGGTTAAGATCAGCGCTCTGGGGTGGCCATTCCAGCACGTTGGTTTTCTTAGCCTTGATTTACTCCATTGCAAGTTTGCTGGTGTGCTGGGGTCGTTATCCTCTTGGAAGATGAAACGACGCCCAAGACCCAGCTTTTGGGCTGATGGCTTCAAATTTTGGTCCAGAATAATAATGCAACTTGCTCCAGTCATAATCTCGTCGATCAACTCCAGATTTCCTACTCCGCTGGCAGCAAAACACCCCCACACCCTAATGGAGCCACCTCCATGTTTGACAGTTTTGCAGAAATTTGAATCTTTAAGCTTAAGGTTTCCGCCAAGTTCTGCGCCGCTTTTTTGAGCCGAAGAGTTCAAATTTGCTTTCATCGGGCCATAAGATTGAATTCCAGAAGGCTAATCCCTTGTTGATGTGTTTCTTTGCAAAATCGAGTCTCTTTTTCTTGTTTACTGCTCTCATGAACGGCTTGAGAATCTGCAGATGGCATGTTAACCAAGCCGATTTCAACCGGCGATTAACAGTCCTGGTCGAAACGTCCAGATTCAGTGTTTCCTTGATTTCTCGGTCGGTTGCTAGTGGATTTTTCGACACTTCTCTTACAATTCCCTTATCCAAGTGCTGTCTGTATGTTCGGTTCGTTGAAGATGTATGTGTTTGCTAGATATAGTGGTTATCAAAATATAGAAAATTCACGTTTCCTTAATATACAACTTTATTCATCATTATTTTGCACTATTTTTCACTGCCTCAATTAATTTATTCAGTTATTTCATAAATTCCGTCCTTTTTAGCTTTACTTTTTTTGTCTATTATGAGCCTATCTCAATTTTCAAAGCTTATGTCTTCAAATCAATTGTACAAATATTTTGTTGAATTATATCCATACACGTGAAGGCTGCTCGTCCTTTCTTCTGTAATGTTTCCTATAAAGAGCTTATTGTTATAGTTTTAGTAGGTGAGTATCATCCATCCTGAAAATGTGGGACCAATATCTCAATTGAAGGGCTTTATTTATTTTTGTGATTGTCTTACGTGCCGAAAAGTCTTTACCACTTACTCTTTTCTCACACGTACACACTCAATCTGTTCGGTAAAATTTCAAACAGCTGAAAAGTTCGGTAAACTTAAAACAGTTCTTAAAAATTGGAGAAAACATAAATTCTTTCTAAATGTACACTGAATACTTTATTCTAACATTATCTATTGGTAGAAAACTATAACATTCATTTCATGTGGTGATGATTCAAAGTTTACTGACTTTTTCAGCTGTTTGAAAACTCAGTACAAATTTAACCTCAGTATAAACAACTAAGTGTACCTAAGCGCCGGACATCAAGTCGTTTGGATTGTATAAGGCTGTGACACAGTGGAATACTGACGGTTACCCTGTGCTGCACCCGTTATCGTCAATTGATACTTAATACGGAGTCAGGAGAACCACAAATGAAACCCGGTAACAACATTCCCAGCACTTAGACCTCCCGTCATGTTCCCTATAAGGCCCAATATTATTATAGAGAACTGAAAGCTCAGTAGTTATGAGCTGAGAAGCTTTACCCTCGGACGTTATTCTATTGTGCCTCGAGCGACCGGAAATCCAAGCGTAACGCCAAGTGGCAGCAGCCAAACTACAACCATCCGATGGGGGTCAAGATTGTTCCAAAAATCATCCCACACGCTGTCGAAACCCGTCATGGCTGGCCAGCATCCTACAAAGCACTCACACGCTTCACAAAAACCATGAGTAAAATTAAGCAAAAAAGAGATAAAAAAAAGGGTTGTTTATACAACTGATCTGGATCCGAATGCAGGGAACAGACCTTGAAGCTTGGATTTTCAAGCTCAAGCTTGCCAAAAAAAGAGGCGATCTAGCCCACCACAAACGATATCTGCGATTTAGACCAGATAATGAGATGCCTTGGATTAGACTGTCTGGTTAGTCGGTAACAAACGAAACAAAAATCTGCTTCTTGTGCAGATGTTGAAGCGTCTCAATTTTAGAAACACTCCTATTCAACATTGGACAGTGTTTCTTCTATTGACTTCCATTAGAACTAATTTAAATAATTGTAATCCCGTACAGATTAAAAGTTTTGTATGAAGTTAAATTTTATAAAAAAGAATGTGCTCATCCTGGTTATTTACATACATGCCAATAGTTATTGTTAGCAAAACGAGCACCAAGATCCGCCTAATGTATTCCGAATTTCAAATTTTGTTATTTGAACCCACTACCTAATCCTGTTTTGGAGTAAAAATTCCACATGATAAATCAGCAATACGTTCGGCTCCAATCTCTGCTTTACAAGACATCCACAGCCGGCCACTGGCTACAAATCCAAAACCACTAAATTCACAAAAGAAAACCCATGTATAACAAACTTCGAACTTTACTTTTTCGATTGATAAACAAATTTGCTAGTAGAGAAACAGGAAAGAAAACGTGACAGCTAACGCAAAACTGAACCGTCCACGGTGACGCCTGCTGCGATTTGATATCAATCTATCTACTGAACATATACCCAAAATATCCCAATTGAAAGTGTTTTAGAGCAATTTAGGAGTAAGTACTGCAAGTAAAATAAAATAAACATTTTTAAAATATGTGATGAGATGTGATGTGATAAGAACCCACCATCAGTGCAAAGATTACCTTTGTCTGCAGGACTATCTTCAGCCGGTTGTCCCGAGAGAATAGCCTACGTGATGGCTTGTAGTAGCAGGGCCAGTCGATCTCAATGAGGACTAGAAGACTACGACCAGAAGGCCGCGTGTCTTCACATGACTAGGAACTGGTGACTCCACGAACCTTGGTCCAGTCAACAAACTCTTCGACTGCCTTAAGCTTACCCCGCCCCCCTCCCCCAATCCCAGTTATATAGTTGTTACAGGAACAGTGGAAATTTTTAGTACAAATGATGATGCATTTATTCATGATGTTAAGTTAAGATAAATATGTAAGAAATCTCATGTTTATATTGAAGCTATGATTCTATTAACAAATTCATTTAGATTTTAATTGTGCTGAGATATTGCAAATTTCTAGTGTTCCTAATAAAATAGTTGTTTAACATTTAAATAACTTACCATAAATGCATACCGGACTCTTTTTTTTTTATTTTCCGTCGGCTTATTTCCTTACATGGTGACAATCACGGACGCCAGGAAGACAACTCCACCACCTGGACCCTGCCCATCGACTCATGAATATGAGCCCGGACCAACGACTTTACTTCCCTTCCGAAGGAAAACCACCGACGTCGACTGGGATTGAACCCAGACCCACTAAGGGTGCCAAGTAGCAGTCACGCTTATCACTACACCACCGACACCGGCGCATACCGGTCTCTATATAGTATCATATATTCAAAGAATAACATTTTCAAACTCATTTTTCACTGCTTGTTAATCGTATACGACTCAAATGCTTTTATAAGCTGATACAATATGAAATGTTTACTGAAATACATATACTGGGCTCGTTCTTTACAAGGTCTTACGATTCTCACATAAAAAAATGAAGTATCATAGTAGACAAAAATGCTATTTATACAAATTTCAAGCTTGAATAACGTTTGCATTAAAAAAAAATTGACATTTTTTCGGATGGTGATAAAAAAAAAGCTAAGACAGATCATTGCTTTTGATAAATTTCCCATGGAAGGTCATTATTTAAGCTTACTTGCAAAAAAATTCTACGCCCTTGCGAGCGGCCTTCCGGCAGTTAACCGGAACATATTATTGAGTTCTTTCTACGTTTCATTTATCAATTCTTCCTCAGTTTTCGCGACAAAATTGTTGGAGTAGATCTTACGCTTCAGGTTGGCCTACAAATTCTCGATGGGACGCAGCTGGGGGACGTTGGGTACCACATCGATATTCAGCCGCTCCATCTCCTCCAACGATCGCTTCGAGTAGTGGGCCGACGCCAGATCCGGCCAGAACACCGCGTCTTCTGCCTTTATGGTATATCTTAATGAACGACGCAACTTCCGGCAGGCATTTCGTAGTATAAACTCTCCCGTTCACGGCCAGTCCGGAGCGAAAGTAGAGCGGATTTGACATCCCCTTCTCGCTGATTGTCAGCAACAGCAGCACCTTCTTGGGGAACTTGGTGTGTGAAATGAACTTCACCTCGGAGCTCACTTCCTTCGTGGGGGAAGTAAAAAACGAAGTGCCCTGCCAGTCGGTGCCATCCAGGGTGAGATAGGTCTCGTCGTCCATTACCACCGCCACGTCGCGATTCGCCGGGAAAATCGAGTTGACCATCTTATTCAGCCGCTGCCGCTGCGTCATTGTCTGCAGCTCCGAAACCAGTGGACGTGACTTCCGCTTCCTGACATGTATGTTCATGTTCGCCAAATATTTTTTCTCTGTTTGGCCGGTTGAACTGACCTCCTGGCCAAGCACGCGCAGCGATGTAGCCACTTTTCCCTCGGTCTTCCTCTTCAGCATCCTTTGGAGCTTCTTGTCGCTCAGGGTCGTCAGCCGTCCGGAACCGGGCTTTCTTTCGATGCTCTGATTGTTGTCTAATAGTGCCAAGATGTTGTAGATGGCGGAACGGGCGTATCCGGCGTCCACGATGTCCGTTTTCGACGGCGGCACGATGTCCTTTTTCGACGCGGCGGGCTGCCGTTGTTTGAACGCGCACACTTCTGAACGGAGTTGCTTCACTGTTTTTGCCATCACGCTTAGAGTTCGAAATTTTGTCTGCTGACTCATGGGTTACTATGATTGATGCTGCATGGGTAGTTTTGTCAGTGCGGGTGAAGGTAAACCCATGAAAAATCGGCAATTTTTGTCCGTTTTTTTTAATGCAAACGTTAATGTTAATGGAATTTTAAGACACAATCAAAATTACTTGACCATGTAAAAAGCGGCTACAGTAAGCCAATACGAGAATTTCAATAAGAGATATTATTTTATAATATAGCATTATTACAATATTTACCGAAACTCGTACGTCTTAAATACATAAAACTATTAGCTGCATGTAATCTAAAACTAATAAATTTTTAGTGATCATTCTTGTCTTTTGCATTTTTTTTTTTTCGAGTACAATCTTTATAACTTTAAGGAGATCATCTTGAAAAATAAAATATGTTTAAATCCAAAAACCTGTATTTCTTTTAGAAAGTCACGGACTCATTGACCCGTGCTCGTAAATTTTTTTTTAGGTGATGTATTTGATCAAGTCTAGAAAAGGACAAAAGGTGAAAATTTTGCTATTTCCGGCGTGTCGTGAACCGAAAAGAAGATTAAAATTGGAGTTGTTAACACATGATTCCGTACGAAAGGTGTCATCATGAACAATTTGGCGTTTACGTATCCGCCCCAAGACTGTGAAATTCATCACTAACAAGTAACGAGCAGGACTGAATAAAAGTGAAATAAAGTGTGTAACAAGTTTTTGGGAGCTGTAAGGATTTATTCCTCTAAGATGACATTTCTCTGCGAACGTTTTTTGTTCTGATGAAATAGTATTTACCTATCTATTAAGTCACCAATGTTTTGATTTAGGTCTTAATAGAAGGATAAATATTAGAACATTGAGTTGTATATAGTGAACAGGAAATTTGATCATATTAGAGATATGAAATATCCAAAAAGGTATTACTTGGTATTATTATAACATAAATATTTTCTTCTAAACGCCCAACAGAAACGTTTCATGAACATGTTTCTCCTATGTTATCAATCTTTTGGTGCCATTGGCATTTGCTTAAATTGTCTTGAATGAAGGTTAATTAATGCATTATAGTTTACCTATCGTATAGAGAAGAGTATAAAGATCGATTGAGACCCGACTTTTCAGCCAAGGCTCTGTAGGTCGAAATAGATTCTTCCGGACGTTGTTGAAAATTTTAAGCATTTAAGTAATAACAAACTTACTTAATTGAACTAATTTCATATGCATGTTGCGTATATACATTTTAAATATATTTCTCAAAAACGTATGGTGACCATGTGCCGATACAGTCAGTCATAAAATGCACAAACTTGTGGAAATTCAAAATATCAACAAACCTACCTAAATCTGAACCCATGATACAGACAAAAGTTAACAAAATCGGAGTATTTCATTTCAACTCATTGCCGATAAACAGTACGATGAAATTGGTACGCAGGCCAAAAAAGCAACAATGTCCAGATGAAAAAAAAACCAAAAACGACTTACTCAGATTTCCGGCCTTAGTGCAGATTCCTGGCCCTAGCACAAACGATGGGTCTTTTCTATTCATAGCTTCATGATGATTCATACACAAAAGTGGGACTCTATCTGAACAGATTTGTATGGAGATGATATACGAGGTTATCTGGAGATTGCTTTTTAGATTTTGCATGTGATGATTCGCTGCAGTAGTAGCAGCGGCAGAAAAGAGTAACAAAAAATAAAGAGTCCCACAAATCCAGCGACGACCATTCGTGCCCAGGAAGAAGATGCCTCGAGCGGAGTAGTATCAGTACCAGATTTCGGAATTGCAATATGAGCCATCTCAACAGCTTTGGATGCAGTGGAAAATGCATTTTATGAGGTTTACTGATGGGAGACAAAGTGAGCTCTCGCAAGGCATGGAATATGGAGACGGCTGGCATATTGCTGCCTCAGCCGCCACAAAAGTTATCGTCATATGTGCAGTTTGTGCTCCGAACTGGGTACTACGTAGTTGAACGAAGACAGCATTTGCATTTTTATCAACAATGAATTTATGGAAAATTCAGTCTGTATGCATAAGTGATAAGCAGCGTATATTGGGTAAATTTTCATAATACGTCCCCATGTAGCTGGCTGATGGCTGGGATGTGGTTTTCCGATCACGTATTATCGTTTTTTTTTTTTTTGCATCAAAGAAGCTGTAAATCTTCATTTTGTTCACTAAACAAGCGAATCACCGTTGGTTATTGTGGCTTTATCGCTGCACAATTTATTGCGTTCTGATTTGCGAGCATGGTGCAACATTGGCGAGAGTGCCACTGATATGGGGTGGTGGTACGTGTACCATACGTCTAACCGGACGGTGCTTGGTTTACGTGGAAAAGCTACAGATTGTGATGTGTTTACCGTTACAGACTCAGCTTAGGTTGAGAATTGGCAGTGATTCATTGAGCAGATGAAATGTATGTGCTATGCAGTGGTAAAATATAGCAATGTTGTGGTAAAATATGCATTAACTCCTAGTTAACAGTAGAATATTTATTTGAAGTAGCCGATTGTGTATGTAAATTTAATAAACATAGCACATCATAGTCAAATATTAAGCATTTTAAAACTAAAATCTGAAATACTTAATAACCGTTCTTCTAAACCTACAACATTTCTGTAGCGAGCATTTTGCCAGCCCTTAACGTAGTGTTCTGATTCATGTCCAACGCTGATGCGTGGATTTCTTTTTATTCTGATACATGTACAACGATACTGAACTGAATTATGACAGAAGCTGTTGTTGAGACCGTAGTTATGAATTGGGAACGAAGGACCAGGCTTCTCCATTGTGCAACTTGGAGTGATGTTTTGATAGAAATGACGACATGAACCTCGAGATGCAGGTCCTTGCGTAGTGTTTCAGGTAAAGACAGTTCTGACACAGCTTTTGCAATTGCATCATTCCTTTCAGCAACCAATAGAATCTTGAACAAAGGAAAGGATGATGCGAAGTTTTATTGCAAGAAATTGCATCTACCAGTTGACAATCCGTTTATCTGACATCACGATGTTACCCGGTCAATATCGGTTTGAAGTGCACAACAATCCAGAACAGACATGATTACACGGTAAATCTTCAAATCATTTGGATAGCACAGGTCGATGATCAATAAAATGAAAATTAAAGGTCCTAAGTGACTCCCTTGAGGAACACCCAACGGAATATCGAACACATCTGATCTGATATCACGCACCTTGACGAAGGCTCTTCTTGAAGATAAATCTGACTTTATCCAGCAAATTATCACGGTAGAAGACAAAAGCAGCTCAGCTTTGTGACAGCAAGTTCGTGAGGGGCCTTGTCAAATGCCTTGGATAAGTCTTATTACACGGAGTCTGTTGCCGCTTCTCGAGGCTGTCAATGACAGTATTAATGAATGTCATCAAATTGGTGCTCGTCGAGCGAGTCTTCTTGAATCCATGCTAAAGTTCAGAGATTACTGATTGCACCCCTGGATACAACCTATCATGCAGAGGACTTTCGAGTACTTTGGCTAAGCAGTTCAGGATTCAACACTGTGAGTACTACCGGACTTGAAGATTGACGTTATTGAGGCGAGCTTCCAGGCATCCGGAAAAACGCCATCCACTAGTGAGCGATTGAAGATAGCCATCACGGGAGTGGCCAACGAAGCTACAAAGTTCTTAATGAAAGGCAGCGGTATATGATCCGGACCTGGGCCATATGATGCATTAATCGAACAAAATGCTTTGTAACTGGCCTCTTGGTTGAAGTAAAGCTGCAGCAGATGAATGGTGTAGCTCGAAAACTGTTTTTTATTTTGTTTCTTGTTTATCGAGATTTTCAGGCTCGGGCTGGTTCATCTCCCGTCGTAGTCACTCAAACACCGCTTTTGGGCATTTTCGTAACTTGTCCGGGGGTGAGATTCGAACTCGTGACTTTGGCGTGAGAGGTATGGATGTTAACCACAACGCCGGAGTCGCCCCCAGCTCGAAAACTGATCGATGTACTGCTGCGGTGGAGGAGTTTGATCGAGTTCAAAAACGTATTGGAAAAAATCAGCGAAAAGATTTACAGAAGTCACAGAAGTGGTGTTGAATATGAAGTGCAAATCTGGACTCCATACCATGTTGTCCATGTATCGCACATGGAAAACATTCAGAAACGCTTTGTGAGATTTGCCTGATGACGGCTGCTTTGGACCATACGACCTGCCACCATACGAACATAGATTGCATAGCGTAGCGTAGCATTTTTCGACCATACCCCCCTCTTGTATATAACTAGTTCATTTATTTGGGAGGGTTAATTGCGTTAGTTTTACGAAGCCGATAATTCTTTTTTTTTTAATATAATGAATGACTTAACACTATGGTTAGTAGGACTTGGGCCGCTTACTCGCGGTTTACCGAGGTTGCAATAGGTTAAAATGACATTTTTTGCGGATAGGTTGGTGGATAGAGGAACATGGAAATATGATCAGATAGTTGTCGCCAGCAGTAGTTCTTTGTGCGAACAGGTCAAGGCGCCCATTGGGCAACGATGAGACTCCTCAGATGTCGGAACAAAACAAACACAAACTAATATATAAAGAAAAACAAAACACAAGCTGATTGACTGAAGCTTTTATACTAGACATTTGAAGAAACACATAAAACGATATCAAGGAAGGTCGTGAGACCCCAACCCACCTTTTATAGAAACATAGGTTGTCTTTCTTGTGCGTCTAGGGTATTCAAACGTCGCGTTTTGGCATTGCCAGGCTGCGAGATCAATGTCGTCATAACCGTTTCCACACCGGCAGTCCACGAGGTTTGATAGAGATATGCATTTACTCATCAAGCGTATGAAATCACGGCTTACGTGCAGGTCCTTGAACCACGTCCTCGATGAAACAATAGGAATGAGGAAATGTAACAACCGTCCTAGATTTTCGGTGTCCTAATCGGTTTGCCACCTCGAAAGGGTACTCTGACGTACTAAATGGAAAAAACCATCATGTGAAATGTGTCTATCATTCAAATCGCCTTCCTGTTTGCCCACCTTTGCGAGCGAGTCTGCTTTCTCATTTCTTGGAACTGAGCAATGTGAAGGGACCCATTCAAAGATGTATGTACGAATATGATCTTTCACCCAGCACACTCATCTGTTCTCATAGTTTTGAAAGGAAATAAGATGAGTGTCTGTTAGGTTTTATCGACCGAAGAGTTTCAATCGAACTGAGGCTGTCCTAGAAGATGAAGTAATGGCGGGCTTACTCTCTCCTGAATTGGCTGTTGTAGAGCCAATAGCGCCAGAAGAGCTGCCTTGGGCTCTTCGCCCATCGTTCTCTTTGCTCAACACCTGGCCAAGTACTTATGATCAACAGAGATGGGAGGGAAGTGTTGATTAGATGTCTACTTAAGAAGAAGCCGAGAACGCATTGTACCTTCATAGACATCTTAAGTTGGAAATTGGATGGAATTGTGCGGAAGGCTTTCCATGGCGAGAAAGCATATATTTGCTTTGATGTGAGATAAGTTTTAAGATGAATGAGTCGTTGGGAGTGACGGAGCTATGAAAATTAATGCACTCCTTCGTTTCCGCTTTTCTGGGCTGGAACACAGGCGTTTCCTACTTGAATTCAGGCTCCAAGGCCAAGGGTTCGGTGCCTTTTCTTGCTAAAAGCTTGTCTATAGGTTGGGACGTTAGCACTAAACATTATCCTAGCCTTTTATGGTTTATAATTATAGCGCCATTACTCGCGCTCTGAAAAAAAAGAAGGACGCGCCATACGCTCTTACACACATACTGTTCTTTCTTCTATATTGAAATAAAACAATTTTTCTTTGTGCAATTGCTCTTACTTCTGTTTGCACTGGGCGAAAAATTTGGCTCGTTAAATTACCGGAAAACTATAGAAACGCAGAGGACAAAATTCGTTGGAAAATTTAATTTTTTCCTCTCTAAGCTGGGCTCGAGCTGAGACCTAGCCGACCTCACTTTGTGGTATTTCAAGAAATATTGTCAAAAATTGTTTTGCATGTGGTATGGTTGCTGAATCTTGGCACCGAATCAGGATATATGCAATAAACTATGCTGCACATGAGCGTGCGGATCTATCTAAGATGGATATTATATTTCGTGGTGCTATTGTGAATTATATTCGCTTTTTGAAGATGAAAATGTAATTTTCATACGATGGAAAAAAAATCTTTCACTTTCGATGAATCCTGAGTAAATAAAAATATTCAGTTGGACTCCGTTGTAAGTTGAGACTATATGCCCAGGGAAACGATGCCCTGCTTGTAGGGAATATAATGGGATTCGTATGCACCTGGTAAGTGATGCGATCCTTCTACAAAAAAAAGCATAATGATTTTGATTCTTCGACAGGAGGGTATCCATATGACTTCCATCGTAGACAACGAGTTGTCCTTTTCTCTCTTGAGGCCTTACAAAACAAGCTTGGGTTTAAACCCAGTCTCACAGTCCATCTTACTTTAAATAAACTAGGTAAAGGGGGTTCCGATCAACATTTGGTCAAACAGTAACGTGTGGGTCGATCAAAGCTTTTATTAATAAGTCAAATTCTTTTTCTTTTTCAAGCTCAGTTAATACAGAATACAGAAGAAATATTCAGCTAAGCTTCCTTTTTACCGAATGCGAATTTCCGAGTCTTTCGTTTAACACCTGCCATAAGAATTTGTACAATCTTCTTGTCCACTTTATTCGCCGCAGAACGCCAGTTTGCCTTAAACTGTTTCTCGCTCACAACAGCTTTTTGAGTCTTCTTAAGGTTCCGCTTGACAATGGCCCAATATTGTTCGGTTGGGCGAAGCTCTGGCGTGTTGGCACCACTTGAACGTTGTTGGCAGCATACCACTCCATGGCCTTTTTTCCGTAATGGCAAGATGCAAATCCAGCCAAAATAGAACGGAACAATTGTGTCGCTTCAGGAAAAGCAATAGACGTTTTTGTAGGCACTCGCTCAGATTAATTTCCTGGTTAACGGTTCCGGTCGCAATGTAAACGTTGCTCTTCAAGCCACAGGTACAGATGGCCTGTCACACCAGATATTTCTTCACGAAGTTTGACAGTTTAATGTACTTGAAAATATCTGCCACCTTTCCCCGTCCGGTTGCCGTTTAAAATTCCTGCCCAAGAAGCTGTTTAAAGTCTGCCTTGACGTAAGTTTAATCGTCCTGTACCACGCAATCAAACTTCGTCAGCATAGTCGTGTGCAACTTTCGCGATCGTGTTTTGGCCAACGTGTTTTGTTTATCGTCGCGATTTGGAGTCACCACTTTCTTGTAAGTCGACAGTTCAGCTCGTTTTTTAGCTCTATTCACGGTTGAAGGCGCCACTCCCAGCTTCTTTGCGACATCTTGGATGGAGAGGTTGGGGTTCCGCTCGAAACAGCGCGCAACTCTTTTTGTCGTCGTTGTGGCGTCCGGCTTTCGTTTTCACCCCGATCCAGCTTTCCTGGCTGTCGACAAACGTTCACCGAACACTTTTAATACGTTGGTAACAGTTGATTTAGCCACATTGAACAATTTCGCCATCTTGGCGTGAGAGTAGTTTGGATTTTCACCAAGCACGTGCAAAATTTTGATGCGTTGCTTCTCTTCTTTCGACGACATTTTGATAACTGAAGTGCTAATCTCAAAATCAAAATAGAGGCATGATGCTACATGCACACATTTTCAAAATGAGGGGTTTGCTAAATTTTTTAATGCACGATGAAAGGAAATGCGTCAAGTTTAAGTCGACCAAAATTTGATCGAAACACCCTTTAAGCTACTATAATCCAAGTTGAAAGTCCTCTCTGTAGGTAAGGCGTAATGGTACACAATGGTTTTTTTCTGATGACGATATCAGTGATGATGGTTTGTAAAATCAATGTTTGTAAATACGATGTGGACTCAATGCTTGTAGAAAAAATAAGTGATAACATCTGAAACGTAATACTGTGTACTGTGTGAACAATTGAAGGCTTTGTTTATATTGAAAAACATAGGATAAATAAAAACAGTGCTTATCTGAAACAAATCCAATGCAACGGTTCTCCTTGTGCTCTCATACTCTTTACAGGGAATTATAATATTATTTATTAAAGCTACGACGTTGCGAAGAGCTTTGCGTTATGAAGAATTAGTCGAAAGTCATTTTCACAAATGAAAACATGTTTTGGAGATTCGCAAGATACCTGTTAAAATATATAAATCACAAGTATAAAGTTGACCGAAAAATGACAGCGAACATTTTTTTCGTACCTCATCTCCAGCACAGCACACCTCGACCTACCTGCCACCATGCAAACCAGATGTACACTTATTGGACTGGAAACGCATGAAATCGGTGCATATTTCTGCAAGGACTGTTTATTTTCGACATGATAAGTAATCACATTGACTGTAATAGTATGCTTCGAGACATAAATTTCCACGCTTCAGCCCGCCGTTTCTGCAACTCGAACCTCCTATGGGATACTCAACAGCGTACTGCTTATGAACCGATGCTAAAGGCTTTTTAGTGATGTTTGTGATGTTTTTTATTTTAGTGTTAACAAATTAATTTTCTAGAATATAATGAAGTATCGCTAGTCTGTGTGGTCTAGAAGCCCAAGATGTGTATTAAAAAATTAAAAAAAAATTTGGTTTGTTTTAAGGATGCATCTTTTATTTTTAAAGTGGAAATAGCATTTACGTTGGTGATTTCAAGTAAATAGTAAAAATCAAATATGCTGTTCACTTTACTCTCACAATATGTTCATACCCCCAATACCATATATTCATTTTACCAACAACCCATGTAAATTCTACCACCATGCTGTTTAATTGTCTACTAATTCGCTGATTTTGAAAATATGAAATAAAATAATAATGAAATAATACATTTGATTATTTACTGTCAATGTTTGCAACAACCATGCACAAAGCAATGATTAGATTAAACTACTTCTGAGTTTCATGATTTAACAAGAGGAAAGTTGAATAAAATACGCAAGGAGCGGAAGGCAGCAAGGGTGATACGGGCACCGCTCACAGTAGGCCGAATGAACGGATGAATTTTTCGATGAGCTGCTGGTGTTCGTGACCACACAGATATGTTGCGCAAAATGGCTTGTCGATTGTCAATTGCAATCAATCCGGCTGCACTTTTTCTTCCTTAAAAAAACACTCGTCCTACAAATGATTTTGATGGGTATTATACCGATAAGAAATTTAGAATTTCAAAGAAACTTCAATAAAACGGGAAGGAAACGAACTTTACTGCTGCTGAATTACAATTTTATGAATGCCACCCATAACGTTGCTGTGGATTAAACACCGTCGCTACGTTGGGTTATCATTAAGGCCAATATATGGTACACCTCAACGGCTAATTAAGGAACAAGCTTGGCAGAAACCGGTGCACTAGATAGCACATTTTATTTAAATGATAAAATGCAAATTAAGAATTTTAAATTTATTTTTACTTACCCTTCGATTTTAAGTCACCCAGATTAAAATTAAGAACTGAATTAATTTTTCGTAACTTATACATAGCTATACGGCAGCACAATTAATCATCAATTAAAAGACAGATTTGAGCAATAAAAAATGAAAAAAGTGCCACTTAATTATTACGGCCTGTGCCAACAAATAATGTGTGATCAGCATTAAAAATTTAGGAATGAGCAAAAATAGATGCGAAATGATCTTTGGATAATCTAATTGTGACCGGTAAATCTTACAAATAAAGCAACAGCTATTAGTATATGTGCCAATAAATATGGCTTGATTTCCGCCAAATGATGTTCTTTGAGCACTAAACTACTCTCATATGTCTTGGATTTTTATTTGATTTCCCCATAAAAATAGTAAAATGAGCAATATATAACTGAATAACCACAATAAAAAAAAACTCATATATCCTAGGTAGCAGATACAGTTACCCATCTTTAAACTTAAAAATAATTTGATATCGTGAAAACTTTCTCATGAAATATTCAAAAACACCATTTAAAAACTGAATGGGTTCCAGAGAGCAGAAAATAAATGCAGGAAAAAAAATGGGAATGAGCCATAAAAAGTTGTGATGTGTTTTAGGACAAATACAAAAACTTCATATGGAAGAGGTAAAATGAGCAATGAATATTCAATAGTGCGCAATAGACAATGATATTTTTGCAAATGGACTAATGAACGTATATATTCCAAATAAGAGTTTTTGAGCTTCTGCAATTGATATTTTTATCAAATGATATGTTGAGTTTACCAATAACTATAAGACTGCCGCTTGAATGGAAAAAATATTGTTGGTAAGGATGATCATTTAATGTGGTCACTACTTATAAATACGGTTGAAAAATGTATCCATGCCAAGCGAAAGTACAAAAATCAACCTGTGATAATTTTGAAATGGTTATCAAACCATTACGATCTACGGTGGAGTGCAAATGGAAGACGGAACGTGGAGGAGGCGAATGAACCACGAATTGCACCAGTTGCTGGGAGAACCTCCTATCGTACAAATTGCAAAAATCGGTCGACTACGATGGGTTGGGCATGTCGTAAAAATGTCGGACGACAGCCCTGTGAAAATGGTTCTCGAAAACGAACCGACAGGTACAAGAAGAAGAGGCGCGCAACGAGCAAGGTGGATTGATCATGTAGAAGGCGACCTTCGGACCCTCCGCAGACAGCGAGGCTGGCGAGGTACAGCCATGGACCGATTACAATGGAAACAACTTCTGTGTACAGCAGAAATTGCAGAAGGCCGGCTTAGTCTGATTGGTAAGGTAAGGTCAGTTATTTATTGCTCATTTTACTATTTTTATGGGAAAATCAAATAAAAATCCAAGACATATGCGAGTAGTTTAGTGCTCAAATAACATCATTTGGCGGAAATCAAGCCATACTTATTTGCACATATACTAATAGCTGTTGCTTTATTTGACAGATTTTCCGGTCACAATTAGATTATCCAAAGATCATTTCTCATCTATTATTGCTCATTACTAAATTTGTAATGCTGATCACACATTATTTGTTGGCACAGGTCGTAATAATTTAGTGGCACTTCTATCCTTTTTTGGTGCTTTTTCTGAATTAATAAGTGCTGGTAAATATTTAAGTCATAGCTATACTGATATAGAAATCATACATTTGGTAAACAACATTAAACGATTGGCAACAAACATCGATAGGGTTATTTCGTCCGTAGTGCGAACTCCTTAAAACTCGTTCTGGAGCATTGAAACGAAGGGTTCAGAGCAGTTAATACTATTCTAAAGCAAATTGAAAACGAAAAGTCTTTGCATAAAGGTTCTCCTACCCCATCTTGAATAGATATTGATGAGTGTACAGCGGTGCTCATAAAGTGGCAGTTGGAGTTTCGCCATGGAAATTTACGAAGCGCAAATCTGAATGCCTTCTGTACTCGTTTATTTTGCCCGGCATGATATGGAGTCCATACAACAACGCCATACTCCAACATTCTTTGGACCAATTCGATGTACAATGTTTTGAGGTAATACACGGCGTTGAGGTCCAGAGCGTTGCGTTTCGCGATGCCTTAAACAGCATACACTTATCATCTTCACGCACTTGTCAAACTTCGATCCACGAGCTTGAATTTCATGCATCATCAGATTCCGCAGACAGTGCACTGAGCACTGAGCACTGAGTGCTGCGCACTGAGCACTGAGCACTGAGCACTGAGCACTAAGTACTGAGTGCTGAGCACTGAGTGCTGAGCACTGAGCACTGAGTACAGAGCACTGAGCACTGAACACTGAGCACTGAGCACTGAGTGCTGAGCACTGAGCACTGAGCACTGAGCACTGAGCACAGAGTGCTGAGCACTGAGCACTGAGCACTGAGTGCTAAGCACTGAGTGCTAAGCACTGAGTGCTGAGCACTGAGCACTGAGCACTGAGCATTGAGCACTGAGCTCTGAGTGCTAAGCACTGAGTGCTAGGCACTGAGCACTGAGCACTGAGCACTGAGCACTGAGAGCTGAGCACTGAGCACTGAGCACTGAGCACTGAGCACTGAGCACTGAGCACTGACCACTGAGTGCTGAGCATGAGTGTTGAACACTGGGCACTGAGCACTGAGCACTGAGTGCTGAGCACTGAGCACTGAGCACTGAGTACTGAGCACTGAGCACTGAGTGCTGAGCACTGAGCACTGAGTGCTGAGCACTGATCACTGAGCACTGAGCACTGAGCAATGAGCACTGAGCACTGAGTGCTGAGCACTGACCACTGACCACTGAGCACTGAGCACTGAGCACTGAGCACTGAGCACTGAGCACTGAGCACTGAGTACTGAGCACTGAGTACTGAGCACTGAGCACTGAGCACTGCTGAGCACTGAGCACTGAGCACTGAGCACTGAGCACTGAGCACTGAGCACTGAGCACTGAGCACTGAGCACTGAGCACTGAGCACTAAGCACGATGCTTTTATCCCTCGTTTGTATGACAGCAATTCACAGGAATAAAAATAGTGAAAATTGATTCGTTAGCGGTTTTTGGCTCGTTGAAGTGAGCAGAACAGGCGGTTGCAAAAAACGGTCCCTTGCGGGCAAATTTACCCCAAAACCCCTCTTTGAAAAGCCCGCTGTTCATCCAAACATTTTTGTGTATTACAAGGTTATTTTTTGGGGTTTTTTGGTCCCGGGGTCTTGGGGCAGGGTCCTACATCGTCGACGCATTAAAATGAAAATGAATCGCTTTTGTATTCATTTCACTACACCTCAATTAGCTTTCGTGCAGTGAATGAATCTTACTTTCACCGATTCTCTCCTTATTCACTTCCTGTCAAATGTGAGTAAGCTTAAATTCATTTGCGATCTAGCCACCGGCGTTTCAATTGAAATTCAAGCTTGTTTCAAACGACGTGGTGAACGACCGTGAATCAACTTCGATAAAATTGATTTGATTTCATCCCCACACCCGAGCAGTCGTTGGTGAACCAAACATGCGTGCCATTGTTGCTAGAAGTATTGTCATTTGACGATGCACGCATTGCTGTAACTTTGCTCGACAAAAAGCTCCCCGAGCTGGAAAACGCTTTTCTGTTTGATACTGCGGAGACATATTGAAATTACATTTGTTGCATTTGAGCTGTGAACACAACAGGGATCGCATGAAAGCGACATATATATCAGCAATTTCATTAATCATTTCATAAAATGGTTGATTATTGTTTTCGATGCTACAATTAATTTATCTGATGGCACTGATTCTAGTCTTATAAATAATGAATACCTCAGAAACGAAATTCATGCACGTATTGCATGAATTTCAATTGTCCTGCTTCATACTAGTTTGACACCGAAGGCTGAAATAAACACCGATGAATGAAAAGCTTAGTCGAAACTGTTTGTTTAAAGATTGTTTTGCTGATGCTGACTAAGAGGTGGCTGTCAAAAGAAGATATTGTGTTTCAATTGAAAGGGATGAATGTTAAGTTCATCGTCCCATGACGATTTTCAATTGAAATTGAAATTGTATGAC
This sequence comes from Aedes koreicus, assembly GCA_024533555.2. Lineage (NCBI taxonomy): Eukaryota > Metazoa > Arthropoda > Insecta > Diptera > Culicidae > Aedes > Aedes koreicus. The sequence goes on from JAHHFK020003750.1 coordinate 406,388, forward strand.
CCTGGTCTGAGACTTTCCAATATACATCAAGGGCAGTTTCAAAGACCCACCCATGATACAAAATTGCAATGTAACTTTTTTTTTGTTGTTTTTTGGGCCGGGGTATTATTTGGTTTTTTTTTAAAAAAATGTTTTTTTGGGGGGCTCTTGAAAAAAAAACTTTTTTTCTCCGGGCTGTAAAATTTAAAACGGGGGATATCTTTTTTTTCTGAATGGGCGGCGCTTTTTTTTTTGTTTTTTTTTTAAAAAACGCCCGGGGGGCTGGTAATTTTTTGGGCTTTATTTTTTGGGAGGGAGGGGGGTTTGGTTTGGTAAATCTCTATACACACCTCGGGGGGCAGAGTTGCCTTCTTCCACCTTCAAGTTGTAGATTTTTTCCCCCTGGATCCAAAATTTTTTCTGGCGTGGGGGGCGGGGGGTTTTGTCTCGCTTGCAAAAACCAAACGTAGAGAATTTCCTGTGCATATCGAGGATCGGGGGTGCGCTTCCGCTTTGCTAAAGAAACAATCAAAATAGAACATGTAAACTTGTTCACTAAACATCATGTTGATTTCTTACTTATTCTTCCTTGTTAACCAAATTCGTCGAGAATGTCCCAATTTTGTGCCTCCGCATTATGTCTCTCACTAAATCCTTTTTCGATATTTTCAATTATTATCACATTTTCAGTTAACAATAAACCAACACGATTTGGTCTGTTGCCTTCTTTATACGATACACGGCCCATTATTGAAAAATAAACGACTAAGTCAACTTCCTTGAAGAAAGAGAGTTGTGCAATAATAGAATAGTTTGACAGTTAACTTTCCGTTACACGCTCAAAAAGGATCATCCACATTTTTAGAGGTTTACACAGTGTTGCTTAGCAAAAAATAATTAACAGCTATGCGTTTGTATTCTCCCATTAACAAACTCCCCTCATTAAACAGTATGGTCTCAAATATTTAATATATAACACTAGTAAAGAATTGCGTTAAGCAAGAGAGTTGTTTGCTACTCAGCGCGAATGTAATACACCGCGAGATAAGATCCCCACTAGATCAAAGAGTTGTGCACTCGGTATCATCGTTTACTTCCAGAGAGCTAGAACGGAAGCTTATCCGGTACAGGTCTTTTGGAGCTGTTAATATTACGGAGTTGTGAGCAGACGTCACGTTCCGTGAAAGAAATAGCAGGTAAATTGAGATTGAAAGTCCGCAATCCATTCAAGCACGCATGAAACAAAGATGGTCAGTTATTTCTTACTACGCTTTGGAAGACCAAAGAGAATATATGAAAATCCCACAATTAATCTTCACTAATTAATCTTTAATTCACTGTTATAGTTTGGTGCAAAACACATGCTACTTCAATGTGCATGAACTAATTTTGCATACTAACATGTTCCAAAACTGACTCACTTACCATGCAAAGATAGAACTTAATAAATATTGCATTACAAAATCATAAAACGGTTAGAGCTTTCTTCAAATTTAAGTCCGCATACGTTGTCTTTGCCGTATAAAGTTTTGCTGACACTCAGCTAACAAATTTATTAACCGAAAGATAAATCCAAATAATTACCTTTACCTTTACTTTTGTGTTGTTATCATTTTAGCTGTTTCATGATGTTGATAACACACAATAGATGTAAACAGACCAAGATTTGGTGAAAAATCTTATCAGCTATGCCAATTTGTATACATTTTGCTAAAATCCATAGCTATTTCAGCATCATGTGTATTAGTGCTTATGTAATCAAGGTGTTAACCACTTTTGTGTTACTTCTGATCGGCTTGGGAAAAACGGAAATGCGAAAACAGAAAAGCTGCCAATCAAAAGCACCAAGCAAAATAATTCCAGCGAAGACAACACAAACAGGACCCACTCCATTGGAAATTTGACGGATCAACATCCTACCAAATTGGTCGAAAAATCTGCAGATTGGTGCACCGACGCTTATGGAAGTTTAACATAGGCATCGACCGACTAATCGCCAGATTTAGACGAAGTTGGTTGATTAGTCGGACAATTTTATTGATACCAACTAAATTGTCCGAATAATCAAGAAACCTCGTCGGTTTTCCGACTAAATCAGGCGATTAGTCGGTCGATGTCTATGTTAATCTTCCATAAGCATCGATGCACCAATCTGCAGATTTTTCGACCGATTTGGTAGGCTGTTGATCTGTCAACTTTTCAATGGGGCAGATGTCTATTTAAGGAAAGAGAATAGACAACACCAAAATCTGCCGCGGTTTAATCTATGACAATACTATTCCTCCTTTTGTAGAAGCGTCCATGTCTGTGCAACCACTTAAACTAAACCTGAGAAGCTTTGCATAGAGCTGCTAACTATAGCTTTAAAATATATTTGCTACATTCCATAAAGTCTTTGAAAGAGGTAAACCAATGAATTCAGCTGACAAAATTTGGAAATCATTAACCTTTTACGCCCTGAATCTGAATCCTCCTGAATCCTAGTCTAATGCGATAAACGAAATGAAGATTTCATTCACTAAATAATATTTACAATCAAGAAAATAAATTTGCTGAAAAATTTTGTCGAAAAAAAAATTCAAATCTGCATTTAAAAAGTCGACGAAGTATTTATTAACACAGAAAAACACACCAGTTTTCATATGATAGTTACGCACCAAGCGTACATGCATTCTGTGAGTAAACCAATCGAAATCCTCGGTTGGCGCCGTCCGCTATTTCGTTGTCATCCCACACCACATATACCACAAATGGCTTGACTCGGCCTGCAACAAACAAAAAATCAATGAAAGCCACAACTGCCCCCCGGACAATAAAATTGAACACTCACTGGTTACAGGAAACAATCCAAGACCACAAAATCTATCCACGAACGTAGCTCCAGCCGCATCAGCACTGGTAACTATCGGATCTGGGATCACCACATAGTCCGTAGTACATGCCTCACCATTCTCACCAAATATTCCCATACCAATTAGCGTGGGATCCAGAACCTCTGCGTCTCCAGTTACCGTAAATGCATATGAGCTGTCCTGTGTTGGCTGTTCATAAAAGCAATCTTTACTACATGTTATAAAAACTTTGCGTTGCATTCCGCACTTACCAAACTGTATGTGATCGAGCACTGATCGGGTGCCGATCGAATACATATTCCATACCGCTGGCCAGCAATCTGTCTCGATCCGGTTGATCCAAGGGAGTTTAAATTGGGATTGGCTCCAAATCCATAGTTAAAACTACTAATCACTCCACTTGGTTCCAGAAAATACTGAAGACAACCATCTGGAGCTCGAAATTGCGAAGCACAGGGAATTTGCGATAGCTGAAGGTTCCACATTCGGTCCACGGAAGACCCCGCTGTGGTTGTAACTCTTATAGTTATAGGATTAAGATCATCAAAGTTCACGTATACGTGTTGACCGGTGTTTTCTCCACAAATCTGTGGGACATCAGAACTTCCTCCGGTGATTGTAAGTACGTCGGTCAAACAGTTTCCTTCACCATCTGGTTGTGCCAGAATCATTGATCGGAAATCGACTCGCAGCTGACAAACCGATGCACTGCCAGGAGTGATGGTGAATGTACATGAACCACCACCGTTAAACGATCCAGGATATCCAACGTTCGTGAAATAAGTGCTGTTGAGGTTAGTGGATCCTCCGCAAGTTCTGCTAACTAGATATATTAAAGTTACTAATAGCCAATCCGAGGAATTATCTATTCACTACTCACATACACAACAGGTCGCTTGTTTTGTAATTGTACTACAGCTGCCACCCGAAATACCCTGATTATCAGCACACTCGCCACGAATTAAACATGTTCCTGTCAAACCATTGCTAGCACGACAAGGTGCATTCGCAAAACGACCAATCGAGTAAAAGGGAAACACTAACAAGGAGAAACAATTCAGATTAATATCCACTTAACAACTTAACTTCTTCAAACCAACCTCTTCCTTGTCGATGTCCTTCTATGAGATCAAATTCCGTTTCATTATGCACAACGTCGCTAAGCGCACTCTCAAGCCGCAAACTTCCGAAAAGCACGCACAAAATTAGCCAGAGCATAGTTGAGCAGCTGTATGCTCCACCAAGAGGAAAACTACTTGTGTACAAATCGCCTGGGGTCACCGGAAACTTCCTCTCCACTGTCGAGATATCTAATCTTAACGGACAACGTAGTAAAACTACCGCCTCCGCTAGCAAGCACAAAAAAGCACGCGACAAGTAAGTCAAAAAGTCAGTTCCGAATTCACGGATGGCATTCAGTCCAATCGGAACAGAGGTATATCAGTGTGAACAAATAGCACGAGGGTAAGTTCGGAGATTACGAAATTAGGTTTGTATTATTCAACATATTATGACACAAATCTGATCAATTATTGATTTGAGAATTTGAAACATGTTAATTCCATTACTTTGGAACGCAATTTATGATCTACCCCGAATAGAATTTAACTAAGCGGGAATACAACGTACCCGGCGGCGCCTCTTATGTGAGCTGCTTTGCCTCGGAGAGAGAAGAAATTGAACGTGCTAATTGGACTATGTACAAGTACGTGCGCAAACAGGGATCGGCTCCTACGCATCGCCACCATGTATGGCATCGAGCAGCTAACTACAGGCAAGTGCAAAAGTCGTGATGGGTCGATAATGACGTGCTAGGGAAAAGGAAAGCTGGTGAAAGTGTTACATTTATTGTTAACTTTGCAACACCGCCATGTGCAACCAAATGTAAATCAAGTTGTGGAACTTGAACACAGCTTGCGAACCGCACGGATATCTTCATCAAAAATTATTATGAATGGAGCAAAACAAAAACGAATAGGGTATGTGTCCCTTGAGTCAGCCTAATTTGCAACGATCGGTTAAATTTTTTACTATAACTCATAAAGTATTTAAACTGAAAACAATTTTCAACTAGTTATACACTTGCTTAGATAAGTTTCATAAGACGTTTGGTAGTATGTATCACGAAAAGATACGAAACTCATTTTTGAAAGTCAGAAACTTTCGAGCGTCATGGATGTTATATCGGTCTATAAGCACCAAATTGGGTCTATTTATGGATGCAACATCGTCCATACGAGAGATTTATTATTAAATGCAGCCTTCGTACATTTTGATTTTTGATTTTCTGATTTAGGGAATTGCCAGCTGTATTTGCTTTACCTAACACAAAATTTCACAAAACAAACCAAAATATAACTGCTTTGAGAAACTTATGATGGTCATATTTGATTTATCAGCCATTTGATAATGAAAACATTATAATTCACTCTACAAAGTTTTTGTTCCTTCGGTTTGTGTTTAGATGAGCCATGTAATTATGTAAATGTAAATACCCATGCATTTTCACTTAAAATTTTACAAATAACAACATGTTTACTACGTTATTGGTACAACAGGCTATAGTTGGTAACATAAAAATAATTATGTCCCCTGGGCTGCAAAATGGTGAATAGATAGCTGGGATGGAGCGTGCGTCCTCGCAACATAGCTATGGTCCTCACAAGTTCCTACCTCATGCTTCCACGGATCAAGAGATGACAAAGACCGCCAGCTAAGGGTTGCGTACTTAGCTGGTAGTGCAGCCTGGGCACTGTTGTCCTTCTGACTTCAGCTTGATTGAGGAGGTGCGTTCCGAGCGTCTGTCTACCAAGGAGGTGCGGCTCAAACAGCGTCTGTCCTGGCATCCAGCGATTGAGTAAGAAACGCTGTATCGCGTCAACTATACATTAGGTGGCAGCCGCACCAAGGCGAGGTAGGCTGCGTAACCCCGGTTAAGTAGCATGCTGAAATCTTACTCTGCATCGAAAAATGGACGTATTCTTTATACGGTATATCCATAGAATTCCCGGGTATTGTGAAATGGGTTTGAATTGTTTTCTTCCCCCGTGGCTATGATAATGCAAGTCCGTCTACAATTGTAGCAGGATCAGCAGACATGCAGACATTACAAATATAATTGTTATTATCATTTTATATTATAACATCCCTTCACAATATTTTTTTATGCTATTTTCAGTTTTGCATTTGCATCGTTGTAAGTTTTGGCCCACCTAACTCACGTTATGTATTTGAAAAGATAGGATGGTTTTTACCTTTTTTTTAGAGAGAGGAATATATACGACAAATTCTACAAAAAAAATTCGTTTTGGATGTATTGAGTTTCAGTGTTTGGGCAGTAATCATACTCATATGAAATTTATTTGCCTAAATTTTCTTTGTTATTTTGCTAGGAGGCCAGGTGATCAATTTTATTTCATTATATCACGTTGGAATTTTCGCTATTTTAGAGTTTCAATCATCTAACATCGCAGCGGAAGAGGCAAAGAGCGGCATTTAATTATTATATGTACATTATGTAGTATTTCTTTACAACATCGTATTGTTTCCATCATATCATACCCTTCACATTTTCATACAAAAAAAACCTGATTTAGGCGGTATCTGGCTTAAACACGAAATATCCCTTCAATTTATGATACTAGCATTCCATATATGTCCAGTATATTACGCAGAAAATTACAGCTGTGGTAGGCTTTTGAAAATTACGGAATCTGTGGTAGGCTTTTGCACTTATTGCTGAATGTATTTTTCATTTCCGGTTTGCAAATGGACTTTTTACCAATTCTGAGCTGAGCTGATTCATGCAGCGCTGTGTGCCATTTGGCTAGTGTTTGATTTTACATTCAATCTTGTCATTACTTCATCATAACATACAATATCATTATATTTGGTAATATTATTTTATTGATTTTACTTCATAGATGAGATAAACATTACTTATTGTTTTTTTTTTTTTGCCCATTTATCTTAAACTCCCTTCCAGTTAAATCTTCCCATTCCTAACTTGGTAGCAATAACTATTAAATCAGCAAACATAAAAGCGGATTGCTGTTATAAAATAAGCATCAAGTAGCAAATAGTGACCATGGCAACAGTAAATTAAAATGTATAAATGTTAGTTTTGTAAAATTTCAATAGATTTAACAAACTTTTTCAGGATACCTCAAATCAAGATTTTGGTGAATTGCTGCTATCGCTGAAAACGAACGAAAACGTGCTTAAGCGCCACTTTAACACTTTACAACATTTCTTGCATTTCAGGATCAACCGAATGAATATCATATATAATAGATACGAGTGCTTGTAGTATTTTTCATTTACATATACATATATACGCTATTATATAAATATTTCATGGGAATGGGAGGGACCATCAGGGCACCCGATTGAAGCAATCTGGATGGTGAGAGTGGGAATGCCAACTCCCCATTGTTAGCAGTTTGTGAATAGAGGGCGGGCTCTTCTGCCCGTCCATTGGGGCATCCTCATGTTAAATAGCTTGCTTTTTTGACTAATTGTTCAATTTTGTTGTTGGAAGGAGATTCTTTATATCCCTGTGGATACGTATAAGTAATGTTGCATATCGATCCACCCAACCCCTTTTTGGCCCTTCATACAACGGCATGATTAGGATAATCAGTGGTTATTAAAGCTTGATCAAGTCTAACAGAGGGGAGAGCCCATTGCTGTCGGACTTAGTTTCCGTGCTACAATGGGTGGTAGTACATATCATACATCATACATCAAATACCCATACATTTTCACTTAAAATTTTACAAATAACAACATGTTTACTACGTTATTGGTACAACAGGCTATAGTTGGTAACATAAAAATAATTATGTCCCCAACATTGGGTCTACGATTTTCTTGTAAAATCATTGTTATTTTATCTATGTGAACAGTAAGTTTGTAACGTGTAAATATTTTCTGTCAGCTTAACCAATGAAATCATGATGCCCCAAACGTTCAGAAAATCGAAAATTACGCGGAAGTGAACAATTAAAAGTTGTCTCAATTACCTCGGATTACATCGGTCATCCTGATAGCAACATGATTTTGTTGATTATCACTGAATTAATGACATATTTGGAACAATGGCCGAATGAAGGTGATAGGCTAACATTACATCCCATTACCCCATATAAGTAGACAGGAGTGACTGCAATGTCGATATTGGAAACGCAACGTGGAGGGAATAAAGCGAGTCTGTTGTTTTATTATCCTTGAGATTTAGTTGAACATCCTACAGTACTCACAAAAAATATCTATTGGCTTTTATTAAAGTATCTACCAACATTCCATTTTCTTTCTAGAATATTCCTATTCTGCTATGAAGATGAAGCTATTATTTTTTTATGGTCAAAAAATTTGAAATTTTAAATATGTGTTGAAATAAAATTTCCTCCCACTCCCCTACAGTTGCAAGGACATAGCCATGGTTGACTTAATATACTGAAGGCAGCATGTCTGGTATCTAAGTGTTCGAAATCATCCCCCAGATTTCTAACTGAACGACACCGGTTCCGGAAGTTATAGTTCTCTTAACAGTAGATTAAGTATTCACCGCCTATGATATTGTGTAACTGTAAATGCTATGCTATGCTAAATTTTGAAATTTTTAAGCATTAAAAAAAAATCAAAACAAAGCCATCCGCAGGATTTCTAGAAAGCTTAAGATGAAGTTCATGCGGCATGTGAAATCTTTGTGGTTTCTTATCTTTGTTCGTTTAAAAACTCGAATCGAACATGATGGCATATTCCTTTGACCTTCAACTTAAAGAAGTATCATTATCATCATTAGAATTAAAAAGAAGATTTTTAGAGCCAATTCCATTTACTTTTCATGAAAATGTTTTTGATAGGTAAATGAGAAGATTTTTATGAACAGTATTTTGATTTCCAGCGCAAATACTGTTTAAATTTATTGAAAAATGATGCTGGTTGTTCACTCTAAAGAATTACTTGGTTTCAAAATATTAGTCGAAATTTGACACAATAACTGGATAAGCCGCCGCTATGGCAACACTGCCTAAACTAAAGGGTGTATTCGCGGAAAATTCAAAGTTTCTTTCAAAGTTTTTTGAAAGCCGCTAGAAATCAATTTAGTTTTATTATGGCACCAAGAGGTGCTAATGAATTTCACATTTTAGTCAAGTTTATGGGAACCTACACAGTTTGGTTTTCTCAAATTCCTTTAACTCCTATTAAAGGTTTTGTTTCGACTTTATGAACTCGTAAAATGCTGTTTTGAAATGCCGTTTTAGGACTCATTCATATCATCTTACAATGATGAGTTGAAAAAGCATTTTTAAAGCATTTTGCCTCCGGCATTGAACGGCTAATTGGTGTTATAATAGCCATTGCGAAGATACATTGACTTGTTGGCAAAGCTGGGATTTTTTTCAATCGACTAATATAGGAATAATTTAAATGTGGAAAAATCAATGCACCAAATTTTAAACGCAATGCAAATGAACTGTAGATCAGAGACCATTTCTGGTATTCGTTTCGATAACCTTATTGAATTCCATATTTTTTTAAGAAATTCATGATGAATTTTTGAATATATTGGTTTAAGTTTAAATTTTTGTTGTAGTAGACTCGGATAATCTCCGAGGCGCATTAATTTTCGTCTCTTATTGTGCCAATATTCACCATAACATTAGATGCGCATATGACTTTGAGCATGATACGCTGTAAAAAACTCAATTTGTTTTGGACATTTCGTTATCAAAAAAATCAGTGGGGTTGTGTTTAACACACGACCGGTTGACGTAGACTACGTTAAACCGTTTGATAAGTTTCGTTAGTTTCGTAGCGGAACATTCACGAAAAAATAATAGTGAATTTTAGCAGACGCGTAAAATTCTCCGTTGTTCAAGTGAAAGCCAAAACAAGCGTAAACAGAATTGATAGCAATCTTTCAAACAACAGACCTGATTTCAGTGATATCAGGTTTACATTTAAATGAAATATTCCATGAATTCGTGTCAAATCTAGCATTCTTTTTATACGCATAAGACAATGCAGAAAATTAAATGTTTATTTCAAAGCATGTTGCAACGCAAGTACTGTTCTAATCGGACGTTGGGTTAGCATAAGTAAGTAAGTATGTTAGTCTTCTTCCTATACTTTCTTAGCGTTTCAAGCTTATTGCTTTCGCAATAAGCTTATTGCTTGCTCTCAACTTAGTATTCTAAACGCACTTTCACAGTTATTAATTAATAGCTTTCGATGCCAGGTACCATTTTTGCATTAGTATGATTGTGTGGCAAGTACAGTTATACCCTATGTAAAGGGAGTCGAGAAATTTTCCTTAACGAAAAATTTCTAGACCAGACCGGGAATAGAACTCAGCCCCCTCGAGCATGGTGTTGCTTTGTAGCTGCGCCTTTGCCGACTGAGCTAAGGGGGTCCCTGTATGTTAGTATGCATTATGAAAATTAGGAAATTCTATTGTACACTCTTCAGAAAGGTTTAAATGCTGATACGCCTCAAGTTGAAGGCCCTTCTCCAGCATCTCAACCAGTAGTTGGCAACGTTTATGTTTAGCCTGATAATCACGAGTTCACTCGGCATCGGTACATGGTCGTATTATTTTCCATATGTTCGATTTTAAGGTGCTTCCGAAATTAGCGCATACGTTTGGCATCAAAACGATTAGGCATCGTACTTATTCTCACTTTCACAGTTTCTCAAAATGTATTTTTACCTAGAAGTAAAACTCTATTCAACGCGAATCGTTAAAATCACAGAATAACTATTCATAACTGTACTAATTGGAGTATGCAGAGAATGATACATCGGAATATCCTTGTTGAAAATTAAAACGAAAATCAAATGTAGGAAATTTCTTGATACTTTCCGGAACGCAACATTCCTTAAAATTTTCCAACACCGATTGATGATCATGTACGCGAAAATATATATCTTTTATTTAAAATTTTAAAATACTTAAATAAATAAAATGGCAATCGCAAAAACATCTAGGTTAGTGCAAAAATTTCAGCTCAAAATAAAATCAATCAAGAAACGATCGAATTATTATCGACCGGTGTTTCAATTCCTCGCTTAACGTTTGCGACGAGAAGAAAACTACAATTGATTTAGCCACCGCTCTCTGCCAATTGGTAAGATAAATTCAAATTAAACAAACTCTCTCAGCATTGGATTGGTCGTCCTGAAAAGGACGGATTTGAAATAATCCGCATAAGAATTGAATCCTTCTCGATGTTTTCACGAAGCACGTTATGCCGTGCTCCTCGTGATGGCGCCCACCAGCTACAAATCATCACCGGCTTGGGAAACGGACTGCCTAGCACACCACTGCAAATTAGTGGCTGCCTAGCAACGGTTGCCTAGCCAACAGCCTGCAGAGCAATCAGCTACCTGTCCACTGGTTGGTCGCCACTGCACCTTCTTTGGTACGTGCCACCACCACCTGCCAAATCCACATTGGCGCTTTGCCGCTCCGCACTAGAGGCTTCGTACCATCGAGGTTGCCTCCAGACTTTATGCCATCGCCAGCAGCTAATCCTCGATGGCTCGTTGGTCTGCCCAGCCCCAGTAGTGCGACATTAATGAGTAAAATTGCGAAAGTGTACTCGTTTTATATCGTTCAGTGTTGCATATGAGCCCTCCCTTGCTTAAATTTGAAATCTGTGATAGTAAAGTACAGTGCATTTAGTAAATTTACTCTGAAAAATCGGCATTATAAGATGTCACCTTATGTTTTGGTTATTTTCAATAGCTTAAAATTGTTAACAGATAATGTTTGATAATTGAATTGATACGCGGGAAAATTTCCAACCGATTGATGTTATCTTGAAAATCTTTTGAGAAATTATTAAGTTATAAGCGTTAAATTTGTAACAATATTTCGTGACGGTCGCTAATTTTTACATTTTCAATTGACATCCTACCTTTGCCATAGAACGTAGTCTACGTCAAAAAGTTTCCCGCAACACTAGAACTTTTTTCTTAGACATCATATACTGCTAAATGAATCATCAGAACAGAGAATCGAACAAAGCAGAACAACAAAAACCAACCACGATATTACAGTGAAGTTTGACAGCTGTTGCCATTAAGCCATATGCTGGTTTTCATGGCAGCCAATAGGTTTTATGAAAGTTTTCGTTTTCGGGAATTCGTTTAAACGCGCTTGTAGTTTTATTAATCAAATCTAATTCACAGTTCAAAAATCAACAATGAACAATAGTTAATACTTCGTTTGCTTTCCGTTTTTCTGAATAGTTTCAAAAATTCTGTTCGGCATTGATTTCACCAGCTTCTGCAGAGTTTTATCAGGTATCAAGCTCCAGGCTTCTCTTACGGCTGACTCAAGTTCACGAACTGTTTTAAACTGCCTTTCGCCTTTGTAAACCTGTCGTGCCCCACAGTTCTCGATAGGATTTAGATCCGGATTACGAGCTGGCCAATCCAAAAGACTGATGTCTCGTTCAGAAAACCATTTCAAATATTGCTTGCTGACATGAATTGCTGCATTGTCCTGTTGAAATACGAAATTTTCCGGCATAACGTCTTCAGTAAACGGGATCAAAACATCTTCCAGAAGCTCCAAGTACTTTTCCGAATTCATCCTGGTCAAAATGGTGGCAATAGGGGTCTTTCCATGGATCGAAAAAGCGGCCCAAGACATTAGAGTGCCACCTCCAAAGTTCCTGCTCAACTTAACCTGCGGAGATTTCCTCAAATCGTGCCAATAATATGCGGTGCAGTCTGGGCCATCCAAATTGAATTTCTTCTCGTCAGAAAAAATAACATTGTCCCATTCCGTAGTCCACGACATGTATTTTTTAGCGAAATTCAATTGGGTTTTTTTTTTGCTTTTTTGTGTACTTTAAGTGGCCACATCCATGTAGAATCTGCCGTACAAGCCTCGTAGAAATGGAAAGCCCCATTTTTTGCTTGATTTGCGCAGCAGAGAAGTTTCCAGAGTCACCCATTTGTATAATTTGGTTCCGGACACGATTGGTAATCTTCGAATTTCCCGTTGTTTTCTTTTTTACGCCATACTTCTTGCCTTTTTCAGCAGGTTCCTGATTGCTGCTTCTGATCTGTGGAACGTTCAATTTCGCGATTGCTTTCACCGTGACTTTTGAGTTCTCGAACCAGTATTTGCTCCGACTGGCTTAAATACTTTCCTTTACCCATTTTGCCGAAAACAAGCAACAACTACCGCGCTACGCAAATTCAAACTCGTGTTTATGGCGGACGAGGGCTATACAGTGTAAATATGACAGATTCGCAAGATAACAGTAGCATAGGTATGCTCAATGCAGCTTTACGTTATTGTGCGTTTTAACGAATTTCCCCTCTAAAATCACCTTTTTACATTTTTTTCAGAGATCACACTTCCGTTCAAATGGTGTTCTCAAAAACGTAACTACTGATAGGCTTTTTGTTTCGATCTTTTGTATTGGAAATAAACCCAAAAATGACCTTGCGTTTAAACGAATTTCCCCCACTGTAGGAGGTGTTGGTATGCAAAACAGTTTAGAATGAAGTTTTATCAACAAAGCCGGGAGAAGGGCTATACGGCTGGAATAAAACTATAATTTTTACTTGGGAAGTTTCATAACAATCCGTGAAGTACGTACGGATATTGCTTCAGAACAGAAAACCCTGCGTGAAAAAATGTACATTCATACTGCCAATCCGTATGCATCCTATTAATGGATCGCTAAAAAGCTTAATTTCACTTACAGCACCGTGTCTCGTGTGATAAAAATCTTTAAGGATCGTATGACTGTCAAACGGAAGGAAGGAAGTGGTTGCAGAAGTGACCCGATTAATCACGATTGTTTCCCAGAAGGTCGCAGCAGACCATTCATGTCGATCCAGGGTGTCGCTAGAAACTCGAAGGTGTCGATTTTTTTTGTCTAGAAAACTATAAAACGGTCTGGATAACATGCCTACAAAGAGCTAAAGGCTCCAAACAGGAATGAGAAACAAAATATCGCTGCTAAGACCCGTGTCCGGAAGCTCTACACGCGGTTTCTCTCCAATCGAATTTGTATCGTGATAGACGACAAAACTAGGCTACCGAACGAAAAGCTGACTCCCGACAACTACTCGTACAGGAATATTTGGTCGCCACCAAGTCCAAAAATTGAAGTTCCATGGGATGTTTGGAATAAAAAAGTGTCAAAATTTGAAAAAAAAAAAATCACAATCTGGCATGTGATTTGCGGTTGCGGCAAAATTAGCTCTCCTTGCATCACTTCTGGAACTATAAATGGTGAAATATATTAGTAAAAGTGTCTTCAAATAGAACACTTGCCATTCCTGAATATAATACCCTTTTTGTGCCAAATTTGAACTAACATGACGACCAAGACCATTGACCACTATATTTGTCACCCTTGGACATGTTTTTAGGTGATTTGAAAAGTAATATAAAATTTACTCCAGCGAGCTTCAGACCATTGACGAACTCAAGGCCAAAATTTGGGCCGAAGTTATCGTTGTATCACTCGAGGTACTCGATACGGTAATTTATGGAGGTCCCAAAAAGTGGTAAACTTTTAAACGTTAATACAGGCCGGCCTCCCTGCCTGCCATAAGACCCTGGCTGTCCTACGACCCATTGAGCCGATGTTTATGTATGTATTTTTTGGATCCACCTTACGATAGACTAATGCACAGAAAAAGCTAACCTCACTTTTCACCATGAGAGTATAAAAGATAGAAACCGCCATCGTGTTCTCCGTCCTTTTTTCTCACAAACGAATTTCTGAACACAAGTGCACCAGTATCTGTCAAATCTGAGATGTGACGTCACTGTTATTTGGACCATAGGAGATCTGTAAGGAGACTGTAAAAATTGTACTCGAAAAAAAATGCAACACTTTCTTTGTGCATGGTTAGAAATTAATGAAATTTTGGGTGAAACGGCACAACATTTTGTCACAATCTTTCATGTGGTTAATGAGATGGCTTCCTAGCTTAGAAGTGCTTTGACAAAAAAATATGGGCGCGGTCGTAGAAAATCCAGACCAGTCCCACAGGTGGATCGCGAAACAGTTGGGAATCAACAATTCGACCGTGTCCCATGTGGTAGAATCGTTCAAGCAGACCCAGACGATTCAGCGGTGAGCTGGTAGCGGAAGAAAAGCGAAGACGACCGACTCCATAAACACAATGAAGATGAGAGGTTAGTTCAAGAGCAACCAAAACCATTCGATTCGGGACGTGGCCATGAAGGTCAATTCTTCCATCTGGTTCGTCCAGTAGATGAAAAGGGCCGGACTTTAAGTCTTCAAGATAAGAAAGGAGCCTAACCGAACCGATTAACAAAATACGGTGGCCAAATCCCGCCCCAGGAAGCTGTACCGCGAATGGTTGGTGCAGCCGAAATGCATCGTAATGGACGACGAGACGTACATTAAAGCGGACACCAAGCAGATCCCCGGCCTGGAGTTGTTCGTCGGCAAATCTCGCCTGGATG
Source organism: Aedes koreicus (assembly GCA_024533555.2). NCBI lineage: Eukaryota > Metazoa > Arthropoda > Insecta > Diptera > Culicidae > Aedes > Aedes koreicus. The sequence goes on from JAHHFK020003750.1 coordinate 421,697, forward strand.
TACCAGAGAAACTCCGGAAGAAGAAGAAGGGGGCCAAATTTGCCAAGAAGTAACTGGTGTGCCAGGCGATCTGTGGGTGCGGCAATTTCAGCAAGCCGTACATATTGACCGGCACCATCAACGGCAAAATATATAGAAGAATACCTCCAGAAGCGCCTGCTGCCCTTCCTCCAGTCCCACGAAGGTGGCCTCGTGCCATTACGCAAAACTGGTGATGAAGTGGTACGAAGCCAACGACGTAGTTTTTGTGGCGAAGGAGGCAAATCCGCCAGTTTCGCCAGAATTTTGCCCAATAGAATAATTCTGGACGATTATGAATGGCAAGCTCCGGAAAACTGGAAAGGTTTTCAAAAAACGGCAAGGATTTGAAGAAAGAGTAGATGAAAGTGTGCAAGAAAGACGGCTCAAGTGTTACACAGGATTTGATGGGTAGGGCTATGTCCAAGGTACGGGCATTTAGCCTAGGAAAGAAGGTTGAATAAGAAAAATTTGGAAAAACATAGCTATGTGTTTATTTATTCCCTGAGAGTTTCAAAAATATCCGACTTAAAATGAATTCTTTGGTGATCATTTTTGTGTATTGCATTTTTTTTTTTCGAGTACAATCTGTATTTTTTATCTCTGCATATAAGTGAGATTCACCAACCTAACCAGTCGGGCTAAGTTGTAAGTTTTCTCTGCTGTTTGTTATGTGCAGTGTGTGAAAGGTCCGTATTTCACCTTCCACTTGATCGATTGTGCCCCACTTTTTCTTGTGCCAGTTGGTTTTTTCTTACGAAGTGCTTAGCCCATTGTAGTCACCGAATTTCGCGGTGCGAACGAATGGATGTTCTCCCAGCAACTCATGCAATTCGTTGTCCATAAACACTTCACCGTAGATCACGAATTGTAAATTGTTGTTTGGCATTCTTGCAGCATACGCTGCCTTATCATGTAGTTCCTGACATGATTGAAACAAGCTAAAAAGTTTTCCCGAAATATTTTGCACACCATCTATCTTAGCTTTTTATATCAAAGGAAGCCGTTCTCGTCCATAGTTCTCCATAGCTCTGTGTGGTAGATACTGTCGTACACCGCCTTAAAGTCCATGATCAGTTGATGTCAGGACCTGAAATTCACGGCTTTTTTGAAGGATTTGCCGTAAAAGATGATCTGGGATAGCAATCTTTAGGTGGCATTGAGGATTGGGATCGCTCGATAGCTATCACACTCCAACTGGGCAACAAGGTCTTATTGATGGGGCATATAACCCCTTGCTTTCACTCCACCGTTTCCCAAATTCTCGGGCCCATCTCGATGAGTTCAGCTCCGATACCATCCGTGTCAGCCGCATTGTTCCCATCATCTGTCTGGATCGTTTCCATCATCCGCCGTGCTGGCGTAGTCATTTCTTCCGCGGTCTTTGTCATTCAAGTGTTCCTCGTAGTGCTGCTTCCACATGTCTATCCATCCTTCATAATGGCCCCATCGTTACCCCCTACAGTTATTTCTATCCTTACATGTCGGTACCAAAAAGCCATTTCAAAATGTGTTGAGCTTTTGATAGAACATCAGTGTTTCTTGTGTACGGTGCCGCTGCTCTATTTCCTCACACACCGCTTCTTCCAGATTGCGTTTATTCTCCCGGAATAGGCGGGTCTGTTGTTACGCTCGGTTCCCGGCCGGTTGCCGGGGGGGGGGGTGCGCGGTGCCTTCTAAAATCTACGGGGAATGTGGTTTCGGCTTGGGGGGGGTGGGGGGTTGTGGGGGGGGGGGGGGGGGGAGGGGGTCGGGGGGGGGTGGGTGTGTGTTGGTGGGGGGGGGGGGGGGAGAGGGTGTGGTAGTAAGTGCTCAACTTCCGAGTAGAACACACGCGTTTTTACTGCCGTGAAGTCGAATACAAGCTAGTACCAGTGCCTACTGTGTTATTTTCTCGCTTTGTTCATCGCTGAGCCGTTCCGTGTCGCTGCGCGTCCAAACGACTTCGCGATGGGCCGTCGGGAAAATACGTTTCGAATAGATTTTTCGAACGTGCCGAAGAAGCCGGACAATGCAAAAGTACACAAGTTTTGTGCCACCACGCTGGGTTTGAAACAAGGTGAAGTGCTACGGATCCAGAACAGCAGAGCCCTCGGTGTTTCCTTCGTAAAAGTCGTTGACCTGGCATTAGCGCAACGAATCTGCGAAGAACACGACAACCTACACGATATCTCAGTGGATGGGAAAAAAATACCCACTAAGAATCACTCTAGAAGATGGAGCAGTGGAGGTGAGACTGCACGATTTATCCGAGGACGTGTCGGACCAAAAAATTGATGACTTTCTGGGAAAGTACGGTGATGTCAACGCAATTCGCGAACAACGATGCGGAGCCGATTCTGAATTCCCCGGGATTTCAACCGGAGTTCGTATTGCCAAAATGACGGTCAAACAAAATATTGAGTCATGGGTCACTATCGACAGTGAAGTGACGAATGTATCGTATTTTGGGCAGCTACAAACATGCCGACACTGCCGCGAATACATACATATCGGGGCTACTTGCGTGCAGAACAAAAAACTGCTCGTGCAAAAATCTTACGCCGATGCCGCAAAGCAGACGCCTTCGAAAAAAACGAGTCAAATCGACCGTACTACCGACCAAACCCACACAAACTCGAACCAAATCGCTCCCAGTGCGAACCAAACAAAGCCAACCCCGATTCAAGCCACCCGAACCATGCCACCACCGAAACAAATTCCCCACCGCCAACAACAGAAGCTGATGCCACCAGTCCTGACCGAAAACAACTTTCCTCCGTTAGCCTCTGTATCGGCTTCGACAAAACCTTCGGACAGCGGGTTGTTGACCCCCTTTACAGGTCATCAGCCCCCTGCTAGCGGCGGAGTGGATCGCAAAACTGCTAGTGGAAAGTCCGATGGTAACGAAACAGATTCGTCTATCGGTTCAACCAGCTCCAGAAGGCAGCTCCGCACCCGACCACCAGGCAAGAAGGCTCGCGTGGAGAACGATTCTATCGATAAGCAAGACGGGAGTATCGAAATGTCCTAATGGCTGAGTTCTCCAGTTACAACCTCGCCTCTATAAACATAAACAATATCACAAACGTAACGAAAACGGACGCTCTCCGGACCTTTGTTCGGTCGCTGGAGCTAGACGTTGTTTTCCTCCAGGAAGTAGAGAATGAGCAGCTCTCCCTCCCGGGTTTCAACGTTGTCTGCAATGTGGATCAGGCAAGGAGGGGAACGGCGATCGCTTTAAAAGAGCACATACAATTCTCGCATGTAGAGAAGAGCCTGGATGGCCGCCTGATAGCCTTAAGGGTGCAAAACACGACTCTGTGTAATATTTACGCGCCGTCGGGGACAGTTTTGCGTGCGGAAAGAGAACGCTTTTTCAACGGCACGATCGCATATTACCTTCGTTTCAACACGCAACACCTCATCCTAGCTGGTGATTTTAACTGCGTGCTTCGTCCGTGCGACTCAACTGGCGCAAACAATAGCTCCGCTCTCCAGGCGACCGTACGGCAGCTGCAGCTTCACGATATCTGGCTAAAACTGTACCCCACAATCCCCGCACCCACGTACATTACACACAATGCGGCATCCAGGCTCGATCGCATATACATCAGCACTGGGCTTTGCGCACAACTCCGAAGTGCTGCAACACATGTGTGTTCCTTTACGGACCACAAAGCTCTAACAGCGCGAATATGTCTTCCCCACCTTGGCCGTGAACAAGGACGCGGTTTCTGGTCCCTCCGTCCTCACCTTTTAACTGCCGAAAACATAGAGGAGTTCCGTGTTCAGTGGCAGTTTTGGACCCGCCAGCGGAGAAACTTCCTCAACTGGATGTTATGGTGGCTCACATGTGCGAAACGAAAAATAAAATCCTTTTTCCGCTGGAAGTCCCGTGATACTTTTATCGCCTACAACGCAGAATACCATCGCTTGTACACGCAGCTACGGCTAGCGTATGATGGGTATTACCAAAATCCCACCATGTTGGTTACCATCAATCGCATCAAAGCAAAGGGCTATTCACATTAGGCCGGGCCGTGCCCGGGCCGGAATCGAAAAGCTTTTATTTCACGGCCGGTATGTTTTGTTTACTTCACACTGTACCGGGATTGTTCCGGGATTCTATGATGTAGATTTCACGCAAACATCAACGGATCTCAGTTGTTTTTGTTTTTGTTGTTGCAGCGTTTACTCGCACATAGGGAAGATGTACCTATATTAATCTCATCACTTTGCAATTCATCCTACTTGAAATAAAACGATATACACGTGACAGGAATAGTTAGTAATGTTTGTTGTAGTTATTTAACGTGAGCAAACATTATTAGAAAACGAAACCGATCCTTCAACTGCTCAATTGTTTGATTCATCGTAGGATGAATATAGGAACAATGAGATTAATTTAGGGGCAGTTACCATATTTTGGTTTTAACCAGCCAAAATTTTATGTATCAAAAATCCATTTTTGATAGTTGAAAGCTTGAAAATAAATTTTTGAAATGTTTGTCGACCGCAAAATTATTGACGAATATTGTAAATAATAGATCGAGTCTGGATGCGATACATTTACGTTACATCGTGGACTGGTGGCAATCATTTTTTTAAATCACGAATAGTCCGCACTTCATAAGGTCGGTATCGTGTTCGAAAGAAATTTCTTTTTCTATCTCAATCCCATGTTAAATTCCGTTCACTGAAACGGAAAAGTAAAGAATCGAAAAGAAATTTCTGCAGCAGTATCCACCTGAAAAGAACGAAAAATAAAATTGGAATTTGTAAGGTTCCCACGCAAACTAATGGGCGCTGTCAATTTTACTTTCGGAAAACTGAACGGATGACTGAAACCCTGGTATAGAAAACCTGTTTAAAATGTTCTGAACTACTAATGCAACAACAATATAAACACACTTAGAAAGTTATCTTAAGAAATAAAGTTGATAGGTTACTCATCATGCATTTATAATCGTTAACTTATCAATTTAAGTCATGACATAATGCATTTAAACCGTTAATTTAGTTAAAGTAGAAATATTTCCTAAACATTGTGTTGTCTTTGAGAGCGCTTTTGCATCGTAAACCCTTGTGCTGCCGTCTATCAGTTACAATGTTTCTTTTTGAAAGGTGTTTGCTAATTGCCACTGGCAGAAAAGATGGTTATTTACATTAAACAGCCGTACTATAGGAACAAGAATTATGAAATACCGCCGCAACTATAAGAACACCTATTCCTATTTATGGAGGAGCTTTTCAATCTCAAAAGTAAATTCAATTGCCAAATGAACATTTTCCTCGGAAAATTGAGAGCAAATGTTGATTGTTGATATTCTTAGAGTAAAGTTTATTTGATTTTAAATTTATAAAATAAGTCCGTTCCTACACACTTGGGCCATTTACCCTAGATAAAGTTAAACAAAAATAAATAACTAGCCTTTCATATCGAAGGCCTTGCTCAAGTCTTTTTAAAACATGGGTGAAATTGGTAGAATCTTTGAAACATTTACTTTAAGGGCTTACGCTGAAGCATTTTCGACGGCAACCATTACCTCAAAATTTAGAATTGATATAACTCAGAATCTGTACTAGATATTGGATATTTAATCACATCAGTTTGTATGCTTACTTGTTGTAAGAAATCTGATATAGATCTATTTGATGTTCATTCACTAACTATCGAGATTTATCAATTTGAAATAGCGAGGAAAATTTGCGAGAGAAGGAGATAAAAGATAGGAAAAAAAATACACGGAGCAGCAATTCACCTTAAAATTGTGTTCCCGGCAATGACAATTTGCGCTAAACATTCGGATCATTTTTGTAAAGACAAATTTAAAACGCAAATCAAATTAGCTTGGAACACCAAATAAGTTTTCTACATTCTCACAAAACACATGATTTGCGCTTGTTGTGCAGATCGCTCACAACTACATATAAATTAAAGCGCATGCTTCCAGCCGTGCTGAGACCGAGCTGTCAAAAATATCGTTGCCAAGAAATATTTTTTACCAGCCCGGTCAAACACCGGTGAGACCACGAACACGGCCCGGTGCTTTAATGTGAACGGTCGCATACTGCACTCAAACAATCAATTCGTAGCATAACTCGGTCGTGTCCCGACCGGGGCTCGGCCCGGCCTAATGTGAATAGCCCTTATGGGAACCCACTGACGATACCAGGGTTGCAGACAAAGGAGAGTGTTAAGGTACTGGGCTTTGTTTTCACCAACTCAGTGCGAATGATGGTGAAGTTAAACTGGGACGCCTTAGTAGCCAAAATCTCGCAACTTATTTGGTTGCATAACATGCGCTTCCTTACCCTGCAGCAGAAAGTGATTTTGTTAAACACGTTCATCACAGCGAAGGTGTGGTACCTCTCGGCCGTGATACCACCGCAGTGCCAGCACACGGCAAAACTAACATCATCGATGGGGGCATTCCTCTTTCGGGGGCTGCCTGCACGAATCCCTATGCAGCAGTTGGCGCGTAGCACAGAGCAAGGCGGACTAAAGCTGCAATTGCCAGCGCTAAAATGCAAAGCGCTCCTTATCAACCGCCACACGCAGGAGATCGTTTACATTCCCTACTCCTGCGTTCCCTTCTCTCCCAGAATATTCCTCCCCTACCGACCTTCCTTGTCTCAAACTCCTTTCTCAGCAAATTCCTTACTCCCCCCGGTTCGTCCGCGGGGGTGGGGGGGGGCGTGAGGCTCTGAGTGGGGGGGAGCCGTGAGTGCTAGGCCTTGGGGGGGGTTGGCCGCTTGGTGGTGGGCCTGGGGGGGTGGCGCTTGAGAGGTGATGCGCTTTTGAGACGCGGCTCTCGTGGGCGATTACCGTAGCCCGTAGGGCGGCTGAGATCCCTCACTTTATAAATTATATGCCTTTGTCATGATTGTGATAATGTTGTGACGTGCGTTGGATTCCACTTAGTTGATTGTGATTAATTGTAGTGATTAGTTTTGCACTCTACGAATAACGAAATTTATATATAAAATCCGGTCGATGGTGGATAAATTGGGGGCCGTACGTAGATTGTTCTATGTGGGTGATCTTGGTGTGTTATATACTGGGGGTGGGGTGGACGGGTCATTTTGGGGCGATTCAATACTCTTCGTTGTTGTTTGTGTAAGTTTGGGGCTGACTTTCTAAAGTGCCCTCCGGGTGGCTTGGTCTCTAGAGCCCTGATGTGAACGATACTGACGATGGGTTATTGTAATTAAGCATATTTTATTAGGTATAAAAGAGCGTTGATTATGGGTTGGTTGTGTTATCTGCATTTTCTGGGTTTTAAATTGGATGCAATTTACTCATTCTGTTGGGTCTGTTTTGAGTCTTGATAAAAGTCATGCTCATTAGGTTCAAAAGCGTGGATTTTCAGGCAACATAACATTGACTACCTATATGTTCCATGCGAAAATCAAATTATAACTCGTGACAACAAACGTAGCCAGAAGAATGAACGTTCGATTTTCAAAATGCTTTGATATTCATTTATGTAAACAGGTTCATTTTCAATATGAATTTCATAATGTCAGAAATGAAATTCAATAAATCACAATGAATATCAATTACTCGTCGGGATTGGAAAATATGTAAGGGCAGCCCAGTCCAGGGTATCCTTGCTCAACATTGCTATCATCTATTATTCTGCGACAATGATGACGGCCCTGGTAATTCTATGTTCGTATTAGGATTCAAAATCACTTAATAATAAAAAAAATCATCACAAGAGATGATATTCATATTTCGTGAAATGAAATTCATGCTTTGATGATTGATAATCAAAACAACAGTGACAGCAGATTTTCGACCCGCACTTAGTGCCGACTTCATTCGTTGCAGTAAAGAAAATTTAGTTGGCATAGAAGTGATAGCGGTAATCATGAAAACCGGGAAAGTTAACATCATCATTACACTGGGATAAAATCATGTTCACTTCTCATGGATATTTTATGAAAATCCAAGGCACTGTTTGATTGACTGTGTAGCAAACGTGTGTTGAACGTCAAACCAATGCTTAGCCAGAGTTAAACTATGGTCACAAAAGATATCCTTCACACTACTAAAATGTCATGTTTATTTCTGTCGCCTGAGACCAACACATGCAGCGTCCTTTAGCACATAGGAATGAGTTGAAAGAGATGAGAAAATAAGTTCAATCAAACACATCTTTTGTCGAATTGCGTATGTGTCAGTTTCATGAGACATAATTTTACACGGAATCTTTCTTTACGTGACCCGACTTTTTACAAACATGAATTACGTCTCGTATGAAATTCATAATTTCTAAGTGTGTTTTTGGGGATCATCCACTAATCTCGTCACTCAGAAAACTCCCATTCTAGTCCCTCAATCGCAGCGTTTTTTTTTGTGAAAATGCAAATAAAACTACATTTGATTTAGTCCCAGTGGCCAATCCCAAATCTACTGCACGCTAACTGGAGAACGCGACGTAATTTATGAACTTTACCTTATAGCATTATATACTGGGAGTGCTATTTATTACGGCTTTTTCAACGTAGCATCCTCAGTCAGTTGGCATCCCCAAAATAAACAAAACAAAATAAACTGGAATTGCAAGAAACACTTCTTTGTTCCTACTGTATGAGCATTTATTTGCCTAGTCAGAAAAAAGTCTGTGTCGCTTATCTTAAAGATAACCACCTCTACAGTTCTATCGTTAATTATACCCGTCTACCTTTTGATATCATTAGCATGCTGAATCATTCGTTAGATGCAGATACTTGGTAAGTCTGTATTCCACTCATTAATTTCATAAGTATATCTTCTTTTGTTTTTGCAGTGCATCCGAAATAATTCGAGCAACATTCTGTCTACTGAACTCAATTGTGTTCAGCCATGTTCCATTATAGCCGAAATGAAATGTTTCACCATTTATAACTCTTCTCTAGTCGCAATAGTTGTCTACCTGTTGCAAAAGCGTTGTGCTCAAAATTTCAAAACCATCGGGAAATTTATTTGCCATCATAATTGAAGCATCTTTTCTGCCAATGGCCAACCCAACAACATGACTATCATAATAGAATGCAGTCTCGTTTTCTGCTAGTCATACAATAGCTCCTTCAATAAATAGACAAGCACTTTTCAAACATAACTCGAAATGATGCCTAGTGGAAAAGTTAAAGTGGGCCGTAGTCTACGTAGCATTTAATTTATGCTTGTTGAAGTTCAATTGATGTCGCATTGAAACTTGGTTTGATCAGATTATTCAATGGCACATTGTTTGAATAAATCTTATTTACCAGTAGCTTCATTGTCTAGAATAAATCATCCTTCTGCAAGTGGTGAAAAAATAGAACTAATGTACGACCTTCTGTCATTCCATGTAAACGTTCACGAAAGAGTAGATTTTCACGCTTGTTGCGACTCGTCAAAACAATTTCACTTTTGCTGGAATCTCAATGAAATAAGTTACCGTTCACTCGGTATTGCAAAAGTATGACATTCTAATGAGGTGTTATGTATGTTAACCACTATGCCGGGCGTCTAACGAACTATTGTTTCTGCTTTATAAATCCTTACAAAAAGTTTCAGAACTCAGTTGTTAATCTGTTTTTTTTTTTGAAATGGTACTCCCAGATCCGGAAAATACCCGCGCTTCTCTGTGATAAAGCTCTGCTTTATATTAAGCAATACTTCCTGGTCACTTCGTGTCATAGTAACCTCTTCTGTACAGCTTCAAAAAAAGTGTTACACATAACTCCCAAGCCACTTTCCCGGATGGTGCTCGATCTCACAAACCAACTATGTACCACCAGCTCGATGTACACTTCCACCAACAACGCCATTGGAGCAACTCTAACATACATAATTCAAATAGTTTCCGCTTAGTTTCCAACCGGAAGAGAAAGTACACCAGAATGACGACACAAACCGGTGTAGTATATGCAGCTACCTTTCCTTGTCAAAAAAAAAGCACAAAATCACGGGTAAAAATACCAGTGCCGAAAAAAGATTTGCATATTTTTGCATTGTTTTTTCAGTTTTCATACGTGTTTGGACTTAATTTCCTGTTTGTTTTGCCAGACGATGGCAATGCGGGACGAAATTTCGCTCCGCTTGGTTGGTCCAATGACGACGAGGACGATTGTGTCCCTGCACTTTGCATCGTAGTCCAGTCATCCAACATCCTCCGATCGGAATAAATTTATTTGTTTACACAACAAGTGGTGAAAGTAATTATTGTGTGCACGCTTGGCGGCTGCTGTAGGAGGCGAAAGTTTTATTCTTTGTTTGGCCCTATTCAAAGCTCCTCCGTTCTTATGGGGGAGAATGATTACGGGTGTCGTGTATCGAAATGTAATGATGTGAAATGTGAAGGACATAAATTGAGGTTAATCAATGTGAAACTTTTTGCGAGTCAGCAAAATATATACAAACATTTCAAAAAGATCTATCTGCTTTGATTGACTCTTCTCCGCAATTTTCATGTTCGTCAATAACTTAACTGCGATAGCATATTCTGTTGTGTTTGATGAAAACACCCTTTTTTTTGTTTTAACTTGGGAACGATCCCAGCGATGGGGGGAAAAACCCCGCGCCACAAACAAAAATAAAAACAAAAAAATAAAATAATAATAATACAAATAAACACAAACGCGGGGGTGCGTTTTTTTTTTTTTTTTTTGTTTTTTTTTTTTGTTGGTGGGGGGGGTGTTGCATGCACGTGGGCGGATGGGAGTGGGGATATAAAAGAAAAAGGCGGAGGGGGGCGAGGGATTTCGAAGAGAGAGAGAGAGAGAGAGAGAGAGAGAGAGAGAGAGAGAGAGAGAGAGAGAGAGAGAGAGAGAGAGAGAGAGAGAGAGAGAGAGAGGGGGAGAGAGAGAGAATTACACCGTCTTCAACCAGTTGCTGCACAGACTGAACACTTAACATTATACAACGGACAACACATCGCCGGGTGGACCCATATAGTAGGGACATTATCGAGTTCCGTCGGCTGGAGCGGGAATCGAGCCCTCACTTTGTGACAATCCACCTGAACGACGGGTGGATTAACTTTTCTACTCTCACCCAAAGTATTTTACAATACCCGTTCGATTTTGGCAACAAGACTAAATTATTCTATACTTAATCTGTAATGAAAAAAAAAAGATTTTAAAAACCCTCGATTTTCCCCGTGTTTCAAAATTGAACCCCATTAAATAGGAACCATGCTGAGATCTAACATGTCTAATGTGTCGAAATATTCATTTAACAGTCATGTTGGATTTTTGTATACGACAACCATAGAGTTTGTTAACAGTTTTTACTGAAAATGTACTTTTTCGCGCAACCCACTCACCCTCACTGAAAATTAAATTTCGTTTTTATTACGAAATCGAATGTAGGGCTAACAAATCTATTCGTTATTTTCTGCAACGAAATTGATTTGTACTTTTCAAGAAACTACCTTCGTATTCAATGCCACAATGCTGTTACATAGCTGTTAAAAGCATGAAGCATTAGTTGACACAGAAAAAAACACTAGTTTATTTTACGAAAACAGTACAAAATGCTACGAATATTTTGTTATCAATAAAAAAGAAACGTCTCTCAGGTGGTTGCATGATTGACTGATCGAACTTTAATATCGACTCAGTAAGTAATTGAAAAAAAGCGCAAACCACGGGTAGTTCTTCTGATTTTTTTTAAATATATCTGACATGAGGTTCGTACCTGTATATTTGGGAAGACTTGTTATTGAATCCGTGGTTGATCTCACTAAGCCATGGTGACTCGTTAGAAGTTACTTGATTAATGATTATGAACTTATAACTCTCGATAGCGCTTTAATTTTTATTTTGGGATAAATCAATGATTCCAGCCCACCAAAGCAGCAAAACCAAAATGTATAAGTATGATTGAAGAGAAGCAGCAATTGGTTGGTCTTCACGAAATTCATTTCGTGCATTGAACAAAAAGGTGTAATGATAGCATTTCACCAGATGACAAGCATTAAAAATGTATCATAAAATTTATGAGACATCTATTCTTTGTACAAAATCCATGTTTATGAAACGAAGGAAAGCTAATTCACGAAAATAAATTTTCGGTGCATATATTGACAAGGCAGCACCGCAAAAACACCGTTTTTTTACTCACCGTCTCAATAGATTTTTTTTTTTAATGGTTGTTCAAATAATAATTGGTTATCTTTTGAGTTTTGGTGGTTTATAGCTTATGGTTTGTGTCCTCTTAACTTACCTTCAGTTTAATTATTTTCTCTATTTTATCCAAACAGGCAAATCAAGCATAACTTTACAAACCGAGGTAAGTTGCAATTGTAAGCAAGCTGTTTGTGATAAATTTTTGCTACTAGCATTCTTAATACACGAGTAATAAGAAATAATCTAGGAAGTTTTATTCATCAATGACGAAAAGCAATTCATATGCGTTCTATCTGCTACTCCTCAATATTTTTAAATTAGTTCAGATACACTGGTGCATCTGCGTATTGAAATTTGAACCGATTTATCAGATATGATCCAAGTGAAACATGATCTGTCGAGACGTGGTGTATGTAACAATCATGGTATAGTGTCGTCGTATCAAGTGAAGTGTATCTGAGTAGTATAAAACAAAATCGGTGTATTATTGAATTATATTAAAATTGTTGTTCAAATTCGAGAAAAACCACCATTTTGCATAGTTTTCTCTTCGTGCTTATTGCAGCAGCATTTATTTAGTTATGTTCGTTTGTTTCGTTTTATTACATTTATGGTACTACTAGATAACAATAAATCAAAAAACTGCTAATAATTTACAAAAATCATTGCGCAATTCACACAATGTGCACTCAATTCACCAGCAGTGCACTTTTTCGAAATCAATTTAGAATGAGAAGTAATGAACATCGACATTAATAGTACCTTTCTTCTTGGTTCATGCGAGTGTTCTCGACTTGTTGTGGTATGTATTTGATTGATGAACTTGCTGCCAATGAACCTATTTCACTTAGTATTGTTTTATGCCATTGTCATACAGTGACAATGTGCTAACCGAGTGCTTATGTATGTATCCTATCCGGTGATCCGTTTTGTTACAAACATTCTTCTATTTATGAACACGTGCCGAACCATCGCACATAAATTCAGCGAGTTTTCTCCCATAAAAACGGATAAAATCTTTGAAGGTGGGGTAGCTCTCGAATCTTCCGGTCCGCCCCTAAGCATCTTGCTATGAGGTACCAGGTGGTTATCCACCGATTGCCTGTCGATCTGCCAAATTTGGAAGACGTCTAAATTGAGTTATCTCAAATTATAATATTCCGCCCACTATATCACAAAACATTGCGATTGGTTGATCGGATTGGAGATAATGAAATCATTGGGTATAGGAACCAGTCTCCCCCGGTTGGTGCTGAACCGATGAGCCTGGACATCAATAGAAGCATAAAGTTGCCAAAAGGCACGAAATGCATCTACGCACTCTTATTTTTACCAAATCCCTCAATCGCAATTTTTAATGGATTAGCATAGATTGTTCCTAAGAAGCTTCTACTTGATTAATACAGTTGTAAAAATTGAAATTTTATGAAAAAGAGTATGCCTCGAGCATTGGCTGTGAAAGGTTGTGTCGATGCTTAATTACGCACTATTTTGCTATTGAGCATGGCATATCTATAATTAAGCGATGCGAGTGATCGAGTGAGCATAGAAAAAATACAAAAATGCTTCCTGGTGAGATGTGGTGGTTCGCCGGGCTGGTGGGCCGATGGTGAAGATCACAATTAATTGTCATCCATAATGTTGGTTTGCCATACTCGCCGTGTCACTTTGAGAAAGTAAACCACTATACCTTTTTGTGAGTGGCTCCAATACCATCCTTACTGTTGGTTTAAATCGGTTCAAATCGGATTTCCAGCATTAAAGAGAATCTTTTTGTTTTTCCAATGAAAAACCACCATCACACTTTGTGAGTAGCCCCAATAGCATCCTTACTGTTGGTATAAATAGGTTCAAATCAGAAATCAGAAGTAATATTTAAAACCTGCTGCCACCCAATCTTGTTATCCAACATCCCAGTGATTTCTCGTGAAAGTGCAGAGGTGGTCTCGGCTTCCAATAAAACGAGTATCACGTCGACACATTCCTACCCTTTCCTTATTTGACCTGCATTCGGGTGAAGCAGGCGCCAGTATTGCCTTAGTTTGGGATCACCAGTTTTTATACATTGAGGATGTATGCTAGTCTCAACCATCGTCTGTTGATCTTCTGTGTAATAACAGCTGATCTGGCAGCAACGGAGTAGCAACCTTGGGCGGTCAATCATGCTCATTATCTTGCTCATGCTCATAGAAAGGGATGAAATCTTTGAATAGGATAATACCACTGCAACTTCTCGCACTGATTAGCATGCTTGTTTTCTCACACGCTTATCAAATTACTGGTCTGAAAATCGGATACGATTCGTCTCGTTTCACCTGGATTATATAGTAGCATGTACTCCATTAATACACTGAAAGTTAATTTTACTTTATATTACGTAATCGAAGGTAGAACTAACGAATCTGTTCGTTGTTTTCAGCAACGAAACTGATTTGTTCTGTTTATGAAGATACATTTGTTATTTATGGCACACGCGCAACTGTTGAAAGGACGGAGCATTTGGTGACACAGAAAAAACATTCGTGGTTTGTATGAAATACAAGTTTTTTGTTTTGGAAAGGGGTACGGATTTTTTTTTAATTTTTTAAAAAAAACCTCCCCGGGCTGCAAAATGGTGAGTAGACAACTGGGATGGAGCGTACGTCCCCGCAACATAGCACTGGTCCTCACAAGTTCCTACCTCATGCTTCCACGGGTCAAGAGATGACAAAGACCGCCAGCTAAGGGTTGCGTACTTAGCTGGTAGTGCAGCCTGGGCACTGTTGTCCTTCTGACTTCAGCTAGATTGAGGAGGTGCGTTCCGAGCGTCTGTCCACCAAGGAGGTGCAGCTCAAACAGCTCCTGGCATCCAGCGGTTGAGTAATAAACGCTGTATCGCGTCAGCTATACCTTAGGAAGCAGTTCCACCAACGCGATGTAGAAAGGTGGCATGCTGAAATCTTACCCTACCACAAAAAATGGAAGTATTCTTTATACGGTGTATAATTTCAGATCATCTATGGAATTCCCAAGTGTTGTTTAATAATTTTAATTTTTTTGTTTCCTTCGTGGCAATGATAATGCAAGTACGTCTACAATTGCAGCTGGACATCAGTCTACAGACATGCAGACAGTACAAATATAATTGTTACTATCATTTTATATTATAACATCCCTTCACAATATTTTTAAAGCTATTTTCAGGTTCGCATTTATGCATCGTCGTAAGTTTTAGCCGACCTAACCCACGATATGTATTTGAAAAGATAGGATGGTTTTTGACGTTTTTGTTTAGAAAGGATCATACGACAAATTCTACTAAATAAAATTTCAAGAAAAGTTTAATAATTCAAAAACTAAAATTGTTTATGATCTCTCATTTTCTATTGCACAGATATAAAGAATTATTTATGGGCCCAGTAGAAAGCAAGAGTTATCGGAGAATTCAAATTTCATTTTTCTTTTTCTCTCTGTTTTTTTTTCTTTTATGTGGATTTATTAAGCTTCCGTTTTTGGGCAGTAATCATAATCATATGAAAGTTATTTCGGCTAATTGTTTGCTTAAATTTTCTTTGCTATTCTGCTTGGCTGCCCGGTGATCAACTTTCTTTCATTATATCACTTTGGAAATTTTCGCCATTTCAGAGTTTCAATCATCTAACATCACAGCAGAAAAGACAAATAGGTGCATTTAATTTTTATGTGTATACTATTACAACATCGTATTGTTTTCATCATATCATCATTATATATATTAGTATATCATATTGAAAATATTTACTAAAAGATTAATAATAATAATTAAATTTCATTTGCTTCAAGTTTACAAGGAAATTGATTCCAGATAGTATGTACAGATATTTTATTTCATTGTATGTAAAGGTGTTTTTCTATGAATTTAAATCATTGAATATTATTAAAATTAATAAATGCTCTTCAATTCTGCTGATTATGTATATCTATATGTCATGAATAAATACATATTTTTTTGATTCATGTATAATTAAATGGTTTATATTTTATTTAGTTGCAATAAGACCTTCACATTCCAGAGTTATATTCATCTGCCACTGATTGAGCTGTAAAGATGCACCAAGCTGCATATGATTATCATATGCCTATTATTACAATTTTAACTATTTCATCATATTATTTTATTTATAACCATATTTAAATTACAGGATGACGAATTCCAACCATGGCATATTTTAATTAAATATTATAGTATATTTCATTGCTCTATTACATACTACATTTATTGCATATTATGACATATTATGTACATTATATATAATAAATACTGGGTTGGGAAGGAGCATCAGGGTATCATTCAAGCTGAAATTGGACGATGGTTTGATTGACTGCCTGAGTCTAGGAGGGAACGAGCATTATCATTTTCTTTATCCTACCGATTCGATTGCGATCCTGCGAATTCTACTCCAACAGTTTCAGTGAGAGTGACGCGCCCTTCTTAACAAGCCATCCTGTAGAAAGCTTAATAAGTATTGCGAATTGGGTTATTCGAATTGTTGGATCGTATCGTTGGAAGGAGATTCTTAATTTCACGTGGATTTCGCGTGAGTGTCTCTGCTTACGGGTCCACCCCTCCGTTTTTGGCCCTTCATACAGCGATATTGTGAATTCAGATCGGTGGCTCAATTTGATCTTGCTATTAAGTGGAGCTGCATCCAAGCCAAGGGGGCATGAAGGGATGGTGGCTACCATACATACAATTTAAAAGAAACGTCTCTCTGATGGTTGCCTGAATGACTGAGGGATCTACTTTATCGACTCGAAATGTAATTGACAAAAAAGCGCAACCTCGGGGGGTTGTTCGGGGTTTTTTTTAATGTTTTTGTTATGGGTTGATCCTGTATTTTTTGAATGAGCTGATACTGCATTCTCGGCGACTCGTGAGGTGATAATTGAATAATTAGAATGAAGTTATACCTCTCGACAGCACCCCGATTTGTATTTTGGGATAAATAAATTATTTCCGCCCATCCCAGCAGCAACATCAGCAAATCAGCTGGTCGTCACGAAATCTATTTCGTGCATTTTACAAAAAGGTGTAATGATAGCATTTCACTACATAAAAAGCAATATGAATGTTTCATACAATATACAAGACATTTGTTCCATGTACAAAATCCATGATGACGAAGCGAGTGAAAGCTAATTTACGAAAAACAAATTTTCAGTGTATCTCTTGGAGACAGAAACAATATTTCAAAATACTGAATCAAACTGTAAGATATGATTAACATATGTTCTCAATAATACGAAACTACAGCACCGTAAAACGGGATATTATTGATCAGCGGGGTAACATTGATCGGTTTGGCCCATATCATGAATAGTTCAAATATACATTTTCCGTTGATACACTTTCTAACTATGAATTATGAATTATATTTCTCAATCTAGTGTTATTTGGCTTCCGAAAGTTATAACATTGGTTAAAATATTAAGTTTTTTGATTGCCAAGAACTGAAAATTTAACTGGGAATAGCATTTCTCCACTTTCAGCTAGCGAGAAAAAAAACCAATCAATGCTTGAATCATAGTTAACATTACACGCTAGAGATATTTTTTAGAATACGCTAGGTTAGCTAGGTTGGGTTTTACTATTTAAAAAAAATCTCATGGATGTCCACTTTTTGCGCTTTTTTGCTACCACTTAGTACAAAATCGAGGCAACTTCGCGCTTTTTCATTGAGGTAAAGGGACAATCACACAAACATTAGAAATAAATGATCAAAAATTGAAACAAACATTAAAAATCTAAAAATAAAATCAAAAGTTAGGGGGGGCAACGGCCCCACCCTGCCCCCCTCTGGCTACGCCTATGGCAGCAGATGCAGCAATCCCTATGCAACAAGGATAACGAACAATTTACGGTAAAGTGCAGCGGTAGGGAGTGTCGTACCCCAGGCAAGTACAGCGATTTTGAATTAATTTTCAGTGCTGTCTCTCAAATCATTTCCCCGTTTCAGGTACGTGATAGCGATAATTCGCAAAAAAAACATGTCGTCGTTTTGCAGGGCAGCAATCAATGGCAAGAAACGATGAGATCAGAGAATCATACAGGGGAATTTACGGAGACCGGCAGAATGGAAGGCCTTGAAAGTGAAGTTAGTTACAAACTCAAGACCAAATCAGATGGTACAGTTGAGCGGTACAAAGCGCTTTAGGTGAGCAAAGGGTTCTCGCAGAAGTCGATTATGGCGAAATGTATTCACGGTACTGACGGCAGAAACAGCAAGACTGGGGCTGCAAATTTATCAACTCGATGCAGTAATGGACTTTCTTCCAGGTGATATGGCAGACAAATAAATCTGCATGGAGCATCCAGAGGATTTCGTTGTCGACAAGGTGTGTCGCTTGAAGGAAGCATTGTATGGGCTGAAACAAGCAAGCCGCATATGGAACACAAAAATCGTCCTGCTGTTGAGAAACATCGATCTGCAGAGGACAAAATAGGATCCGTGTATCGTTTTGTAGACGAGCTTTTGATCATCTCCAATGACAACGATATAGTCACACCATTGAAGCAGTAACTTTTGGCCACATTCATGATAAATGATCTACGTTTCTACGATGCTATAATCCGATATCTTGCTTCTGCGTCGTCATACAAACAATGTTTCCTCCCTTCTGGAAAAGACGGTAAAATCCACCTTCCGGCTTGACAACAGCCACCACGTTGTCATTCCGGTTGATTACTCCACACACTTCTTTCGTAACAATGACACGAGGATCACGACTGCAAATCTAGCAGCAAAATAGCACTTCATGGCCAAAACTTCAATTACTTCTGTTGCATCAATTAATTGTTTCGATCGTTATGGTGAGTACCTTTGGCAACCACTGATGTCTACATACTGTTTGAAACTAAGATACTGTCAATAGCCTATTTTGCCTCTTGCTTCTCTCGGCACATGTTTGACAACGCACCTGAATCGAAGATCCTTCCATCCGCACAGCAACGATTATGCTGCACCTTGAAGGCAGTGTGCCTTTCTTTGTATACTGCTGCTGCCTTATTCTGCGTGACGTGTAAGGTGAGGATTTCCACACAGAGTCACCTTGTATATTAAGGCGAATTGACCCGTTCGCTTACACTGGAAACATTTCAAATAGGATTAGTTCGATTTGTTATTTGCTGGATTCGGTGATACTTGATTGAGCATACCGAACGACATCCTGCATATCCTTTGCTATTGTTGCGTCCGCTCGCATCTCAATACCTGATCAGCAGAGTGCTCAACATCCACCGATCGTTAAGCTCGAAATAAATATGTGACATTTTGTGCCTTGTGGACATTGTCGTAACCGGTCCGAGGTGTCCAGCCTCGGTCGCGGCTAAATGAACCGGCGATATTTCTTTCTGCTTGTCCGTTACCTTCAAAATTCATCACTTGAATGGTGATACAAACTGACGAAGCTTCATTGCATGCCTGCTGTGATGTTATTTTGCTTTTTCCTCACGGTAACTGGGTTGGACTCGAAATATGTGTAGGAAAAATTTACTCAATAAATAATATCATGATGCATTCAAACTTGAATTCTAATACATATTTGTTTTCAATATCATGCTTGTTCCTCGTCAACTACATCCACCACAGACAGTAAAAGGTTCTCATACTACTCATCTAGCACAATTGACAAGCTTCGCTCCTTCAGCTGCCGAAGTAATCCAAATTCCCAAATTCTCCTATGTCTTGGAAAGCCGCCTTCAAATTGCCCTATGCTTCACTTGCTGTTGCTCTATTGCAAAGCTTTTGTACACAAAAAATGATTCGTGTAAAAATTAAAACCGTTCATTGGATGCACCAATTGGGTGCCTACGAGACAAATCAATGCTTCAAAAATCTCAAATTTTCACTTGGCTTTCGTACTTTTTTTTTATTCTGACACAAATGTATGAAAATTGTTGAGAATAAATCTACGGTATCCAGTAAGTTTGCAATCGAATCCACCATACCCCCCAACCACCCTCGTGTGAACATTTTGGATCACTTCTCGATATTATGAATCAAATCCAAACAACCATGAATATGACTTATGCCGTTAATTGCTAGATTTTTTATTGCCATATTGTTAGTATTTACTGAAGTAAACATGAACGAGTATAGTAAACTTCAACTGACGCTGGTTTTCGTTTACATCTGTTCAATTTTGCAACAAAAAAAACACCCTGCGTGTACATTACAGAGAAGCACCGCAAAGTTAAGACAGTCATAACATTAAAGCCCTAATGTAACAGGATGGGATAACATCTTCGAAAAAGCGATTCAATTTCATGAATCATTGTCAATCAAGAAGGTGTCGCAAACTATTCTGCAAATGACATATATTAATTTCATGAATTGAAATCTCCGCACCACGTCACGCTCGAGTAAAGGCAGCAAAACCTTGAGTCTAACGTGTTTTATGTTCACGGACTTGTTTGTGTGTGAAATATATTCTCCAAACTTACTTGATACCACAAATTCGTTTATCAAAGTTATTGGGATATAAATTTCCCAACCCCATTTTAGCATTTCATCAGCAACGCTCATTGGCAATACAACATCTCAATGCGGACCATTTACACTGTTGTATTTATCGGTACGTACATATATTCACTTGCAGCAGACCAAGAACGGTAAATTCAACTCAAATCCAGTCGCGTGTCCCGTCATCATTAAACCGTCCCAATGATTTATTTAACGATTTGCTTTCACCCGTCCACTCACAAAAGCTCTGCCTAACTTACCTTTTTATCCATCCCCAAAAGCTCCGTTGTGCACGTAGCTCTCTAGCATGTCAAAGTTCACGGCAAAACCCATTAAATCTTCGACTTTCCCAGTTCCTTCCCCCCACAGCCCGCAGCAAGCCGTGAAGGATGGTGAACATTGTTGTGACCTCCTTAGAGCGCGCGCGGGGAACAAACAACACATCAAAAACTTTTCAAATTCGATGACGCCACAACGATGAACAAAGGGCAGGTAAAGTGGCAAACGACTGTTTACTACATGTTTAATGGATGAAGCCTAATCCGCCCAAATGGCAAACGGTGGTAAATGACTGTTTCTGGTATGGCGCTAATAAACTCCTCTGTTCTGCTTCTAGCTAACGGCAAACCCGTTCATATTACAAAGTGAATGGAAAACGTTCACGTTTTCATTAATTTCCCCAAGCACGATGACGACGATATTTAACCAATTTCGTAGGATGGCGTGTTTTTTCGTCGCCTTGTAATTTCCCCCCTTTCACTGCGTGCAGCCACCAGGCTTCATTTAATGTGCCGTCTTCGGTCTTTCCCTGCCCCCGACACGTTCCATTCAACTTGCCATCGTTCAGAATTTAGGGGAGACAAATTTTCCCCAAGAGAGAGACGGAACATCATCATTTCGGAGGCCAATGGCAGTACGCTTGTTTAAAATGTATACAAAACATTTTGCAATCCGGGCTGCGTTTGGGTTAGGTGATTAGAAGTATGTAAGGGGTGCTTCTCTGGAGAAGGACTGTATTTTTTTTATATGCAACGACCACTGACTGCAGTTCGAAAGGATAATTTTTTTCGGCATAGCTTTTCATGGTCAATTAATGGATATTCTAAGGTTTGGAAATGATTTAATATTACGGTAAATTCGTGATAAACCATACGTTGATTGTAAAGCTTGGCTAAAACTATACCCACGTAAAGATATGCGTTCAGCAGATTCTGTGGTTGAAATATGTCATATACTCAAATATGTCAAAAACTACTTCTTGTGCCGTGAGTAATCGGTTCTATCCTTTTAACTTTAGTTTTAAGATAACTGATGTATATAAATATGAAAACTTGGCTCTGTAAAGTTGATTCGATTTAGCCTGTACAAATAAATGATTTATAAAAACAAAAAACTACTTCTTGCATTTCTAAGGGAGACCTTTCATTTTTTGGTAGAATTTGTCTTGATGTCGCCATTTCGTACACATGCTGAAATGGCAACTGGTAAATATGGCCCATTGTGGGCTATAATGTCAGTTACATAAATACCAGCTCGCAAAAAAACACAGTTTGAACAAAACGTGATATTTTCTACGATATCTAATGCAAATATATGTAATACTTGATTTGGCATACTTTCATGGAATATTTCATGTGAATTTTAGTCAGATATCGTCTGTATCAAGCATGTTGCAGGAAAGATTAATGAAAAATACATTTTTTTTTCATGTTAAAGTTTTACCTTATATCAATATTGTCACAAAGACAAAGTAAATTTTAATGCCACAGTTAATATGCAAACATTTTCAGAGATCGAAATAGGCACTGCATATTGGTGGTCGTGTTTTGATTTCGCTGTCATTTTTTCCTTTAACTTCGCCAATTTTTAGTAAAGTTTATAAGTGTTTTGTGGCCTTGGATAGCTCAGTCGCAGTTCAAACACATCTAGAAGAAAAGTAGTGTTTTGTTCATACTCAAAAAATTATGTCATTCATGGGAAGTAAATCTGAAGTTGACATACCTTGTGAAGAGCTGTATTTTGAATAAAACAGCGGTCTGCTGAGACCGTGTGCTGTATCGCGTTGCAAACGTTTAACGTTTTTTTTTTGCTTCTGTAGAGCTGCCCCAAAATTACGGCTCAACAAGCTGGTGTTATATTGGAGGTGGCTTTTGGTGAGATCTAACGGGTAGCCACCAAATAACGGGAGTGCCCAGATACTTTTCTATCAGAACAATAATGCTTAAAGAGAAATATCACCTTATGTGATTGAATCCTTAAAATATTCAGAAAAATGTTACACACACACTTTCACTCCGACATGTTCAGTTGTTAACAGCATGCCATCGAAACAGGAAGTACTGTGGCCGCGCATCGTACAATTCTTTAAAGCGAACAAAGATCGTTGGAAAAATACACGGTGGACCATTTTAAGCGTGAAAATGTTTCGAAGTCCGTCATATACCGTACTTTGACAACCATGGCAGTAATTCGAAGAAAAGATAATGGCCCTCCAACGAAGATTATGGATAAGAAGGCATTTTTCTTTTTTCGATTCGATGAGCCAGCGGGAAGCGGCCAGCAAGTTCAATTGTTCGAAGTTGAACATCAGTAAGACTCTTAAAAAGGAGGGAATAGTAAGTCGAAAGAAAACCAGATCCATAGAGTACACAGACGAACATATCAAAACTATGAAATTCCAGTGCCGCCGTGTGATCCGGCAAAACGGTGGAAAATCTTTCGTTCTGAACGACGAAAGCTTCTTTCTTCTGTGCAAGTCCCAGATTTCCGGAGACGACTGCTTCTACACCAAGGACAAATCTACCACTCCTTAAGTACACATTCATGCACAAGTTCAAACAAAAAGTGATGCTATGCCTCGCATTTTCCGATAAGGGGATTACGGAGCCGTGGTTCAAACCAAGCGGCTTTGCCATCATCCAGCAAGTCTACCAAGTGCTTGCAGAAAAGGCTCATCCCGTTCCTTCAGAAACATCACTCGGATGGAGACTACGTGTTTTGGCCAGACAAGGCATCATCACACTACGCGAAGAACATTCCTAGAGAGCCAAAATATACCATTTGGGCCAAATGACCGGAATCCGACTAATCTGCCACAGTGTCGTCCTACCGAGGATTTTTCTAGTCTATTGAACTCCTCTGTATACAAGGGTAATTGGAAGGCCAATGACGCGAAGCAACTCATCAACAGCATCAGAAGCAGCATCCGGATGTGGCAGTCGTCCAGCGGTCTTGTGCTACCATCAGGACTAAGCTGCGCTGCACGGTGAACCACGGACCATATGCTGATATTCATTAAGCTAAGTTTGAAGACTAAGGTCAACCCTTTACATAAAATAAATCATATTGAACTGTACTTCTTTGTTGTTTTTTCCCGATCCATTCATTCCATTCCTGCTATTTGATGGCCACCCGTTATCTGATAATGATTATACAACAAAAACTAATTTTCAACTTATACTAAATACGGCCGGTTGGAATTTTTTGTTTCCCCACCCGAAACACAATCGGTTGTGGTGGGAAAAAACCCCCCCCCAAAACCAAAAAAAAACCACCAATAAAAATTTAAAAAATTAAAAAATACAACCCCCCCGGGGGGCGCCCCCCCCCCCCCCCCCCCCCCCCCCCCCCCCCCCCCCCCTGCACAGTGCTTCCCCCATAGGCCATAAATACAAAAAATTGACTTCGAGGATTCTATCTCGGCATTGCTTTGTTTAAGATTTATTTTTCAATGTTCAACGCTTGATTTTGACGGTTTTAAATGATTTTTTTCGAAATCGGGTCGTATATGTGAGAGTAATTGGTATCCAAAACTCAACATTTCATTAGTGATATATAGCATTCATTTATTCGTCAGTTAAACTTTTTTATAAATAACAGTATGTATATTTTTCAATAAAGTTAATTTTGAAATTTTATGTCAACTACAGTGTTGATATTAAAAATTTTGTTCAGTAGAAATGCACTCAAAATAGTGTCTTATGATAATATAAAAGAGAATAATTGGAATTTTTCAGCATACGTAAAAACAACTTTCCCCTTCGATCCCCCTCACCAAACCTTCATCAAAACTTGCCAAAAAGTATTCACTTCAACTTGTAGTAACAGCTGCGCCCAGGTTTGCAGGGTAAGTTAATGTGGCTCATATCAAATAATTGCTTTTCCTCTTAGAATGTATGTACAGAAATAATTGACATACACATCTTTTCCCCTCGATTCCTCTCACCGAATCTTCAACAAAACTTCATTGAGAGTATTGACTTCGACGTGTACTGTGTTCTAGCTGCGCCTTTCTGCGCCATGGTTTGATGTGGATCGTTTAAGTGTCTTCTATCTAATAGATTGTTTAAGGCTCAACTCGGATTGATGTACTTTCGAGCAGTTTTTGTCAAAGCATCATTTCAGAATGCAAAATGCACTCGTCCATTTTTTCCTTTTACTATTTCAAGCTGAACAATTAAATAGGTCCTAAGTAACAGAGATTCTCTTCGTTAACTTTCTCTTTCGTTAATAGTGTGTCGATTAAACGATTTGCTGATGTGTTTGACGTATTGGATCATTAATTACGCTTTATATTGCTGTACTGTGTGTTGAAAGTACTTGAATACGTTATGACATAGCCGTAGGAAAGCAAAGAGAAAGTTGAGGAGTCTTCTAATGTTGCCTAGGACCTAATGCATAATTCAGCTTGATTTCACGAAAGTTTACGCGGGCTAGCGAGTCTTTTTTAAATTTTGCGAAAAAGCAGCCTTAATCGATGAAATTCTGAATTTTTTACCTATCAATCGTAGTAATCCATGGATTACAGTTTGACATTATTATATGTTTTGGTGTTTGACAAAATATCTTCAAATTCGGTTAAAATATAAAATATCTACTATTTACCAAAGGATAATTATCAAATCACAAACGGTATGCACAAATCTTTTAAAAATAACTCAAACAATAGCAGTTAATTTTTAAAAATATGCTTTTGATTCAGGATATTGGAAAATGCAGTCCATCTCTCGAATGCATCTTTTTGAAATTTGAGTTTCTGAAGATGGCACAGATTCTGAAAAATCCAGAAAAGTTCTAAATGTAATTCTTCAAACGCTTTCCAACAAGGAGAAGCTGCAGCTTGGTGAGTTCAAAACACGAGTTTTTTACGTGCACACTACCAAAATGTCATGTAAATTTCTGTCCTCTGCGACCGACACATGCAAGCGTCCTTTAACACATAAGAATGAGTTGAAAGAGATGAGAAAATAAATTCAATCAAACACATCTTTTGTCGACTTGCGTATGAGTCAGTTTCAGGAGACATAATTTTACACGAAATCTTTCTTTACGTTCCCCGAATTTTTACAAACATGAGTTACGTCTCGTGTAAAATTCTTAATTTCTAAGTGTGTGTGTAAGAAACTTTCTGCAATGTGGAAAACAACTCAAAGAAATAAACCGAAATTGATAAATCGGTACCGTGACTGGCTTAATGCAACAGAGGATGTTCATTTCCACACACCAAACAACAAAAAACAACCATCTCTTCCACGTGGTCGCCCTAAGAAGAACTTTGAAGAATGTAGTAAGCGCTCCAAACGACGAAAATTAGCCCAACTTCGAAAGTGTGACGAATCCGCGTTAAATACTTTGCGTCATGTTACGGCTGACGAAATATCGAAGTTGATCCTGATGAAATATTGTCATTGATTGTTGAGGCAAAGCTAACAAAGCATCAGTATCTTTTGATCAGGAGCTTCGTTAACGGTAAAACAGCTTCTATCGTTTTTCCTTCATATCAGGTATTCATTTAAATTCTTCAAACTATAAACTTGTTTTTTCTATAAATAATTATATATCTTAGGTTGTTCTGAAGGCCAAACAAAAATGCTATCACAAAGACGAGATCATTACTGAAACATCAGCCGAAATTGATTAACAAAGTTTGCTGGACCACACTGCTGAGAGAACAGTTCAGTCGCAGCCAAATATTTTCGACAAAATGCGCAATAATCCTCAAGCGAAGATAATTTTGTTAGGGAAATTGGGGTTTGACGGCAGCTCAGGACATAGCGAATATAAGCAGTCCTTCGAAGATCCAACCACGGAAGATGGAAACCTTTTCGTTACGTCTTACGTTCCTCTCCACTTGGTGATGAAATCATCTCTAGATAGTGATGTGGTTCTTTGGAAAAACCCACGTCCTTCATCGACTAGATATTGTCGACCTATCCGGTTTCAATTCTGCAAGGAATCAAGTCAGCTGTCTGTTACAGAGGGAAAATACATTGAGAAGAAAATTGACCAGCTGCAAGCCACTGTAATTGGTCATGATTCCACCTGCCATGTTAAGCACAAACTTCAGCTCACCATGGTAGATGGAAAAGTTTGTAGTGCATTGACGGAAACATCTTCATCCAGGTAACTTAAGTTAGTTTTAACTTAACTAAATCATATAAACCTCAACCTTTTAGGTGCTACGTATGTGAAGCCACACCGAAACAAATGAACAACATTGAAGATTGTTTGCAACGGAAAGTTGATGAAAATCGGTACGAGTTTGGGTTGTCACCATTACACGCAAGAATTCGCTTTTTTGAATATTTCATTCACTTGTCCTATCGTCATGATGTAAAAAAAGTGGCAGGTTAGGAGTGCCGAAGACAAAGAGTTGGTGGCAGCTAGGAAAAAGATGGTGCAAATGAAGTTTAGAGAAGAATTGGGTCTTAATATTGATAGACCAAAATGTGGTGGATCCGGGAGTTCTAATGATGGCAACACGGCTAGAAAATTCTTCAAGTTTTCAGAAAAGGCTGTCGAAATTACTGGATTGAAGAAAGAATTAACAGACAGGTGCAGAATTATCTTTAATTTAGCAATTCTAGTCTTATCTATTTAATATCAGATTTTATAGATTGGTTAATTAACCAATTAATGGAGAAACTAATTTTTATTTATCATTTAAGATGCGGTGTACGTTCGTTTGTAGAGGGACTATCTAGAGAAACCTCGATGACAACGCTTTGGAGAAAGGCTCGCTACATGCGAAACCGCTCATCCTCCAATGAGAGTGAAGAATACTCCATGCAATGGATATTCGACTTTGCTAAAAAGGTTTGTCCAGACTCTGTCCCAACACAACCGAATTTACGGGATACTACCCGAAATAACGGTTCTCTGGCCGAACCATTCACAATGTTGGAATTTTCAATGGCACTTCTTTCATCGAATAACTCTGCTCCGGGAAGCGATATGATTAAATTCAACCTTCTAAAAAATCTTCCTGATATCGCTAAAAGACGATTACTTAACCTGTATAACACTCTCATGGAATTAAATATAGTTCCACCCGCATGAAGGCAGGTTAAAGTAATAGCTATTCAAAAGCCTGGAAAACCAGCGTCTGATTACAATTCTTACCGTCCGATCTCTATGCTATCATGTTTAAGGAAATTGTTAGAAAAAATTATCCTATCAAGACTTGACCGTTGGGTTGAATCAAACAACCTACTATCAAATACGCAATTTGGTTTCAGAAAGAGCAAAGGAACAAACGATTGTTTAGCGTTGCTTTCATCTGATATACAACTGGCCTTTGCACACAAGGAGCAATTGGCTTCAGTATTTCTGGATATTAAGGACGCATTTGATTCAGTTTCCATAGATATACTGGCCGATAGTCTGCACAGTAGTAGATTACCAGGAATTTTAAATAACTTTTTGTATAATTTACTGTCAGAAAAACAAATGACCTTTAATCTAGGTCAACTGACAACTTCCAGAATTAGCTACATGGGCTTACCCCAAGGCTCATGTTTAAGTCCCTTGCTTTATAATTTTTATGTTAAAGATATTGATAACTGCTTGGAAAATAGATGCACGCTAAGACAACTTGCAGACGATGCTGTGATCTCCTTTAGAGGTCCACGTGTGGAAATCTTGCAAAGACCATTGCAAAATTCCCTAGATAATCTGTCCATCTGGGCCAGAAATTTGGGGATCGAGTTTTCACCGCATAAAACCGAATTGGTAGTGTTTACTAGAAAGCGGTTCCCTGCCCAACTGCGTCTCAAGCTGTTGGGAAGAGACATTACCCAATCTTTGACCTTCAAATACCTTGGAGTCATGTTTGATTCAAAATGCACTTGGAGTAATCACTTTGCGTATTTAAAACAGAAATGTCAACAAAGGATCAATTTTCTAAGATCAATATCCGGGACATGTTGGGGTGCTCACCCGGAAGACCTTATTAAACTCTATAAAACAACTATTCTTTCACTTCTCGAATATGGCTCTTTTTGTTTCCTCTCGGCAAGAAACAGCCACCTCATTAAATTGGAACGCATTCAATATCGTTGTGGCCCAGTGAACAAGCGAACGGAACAGTTCGTTCGGTCAGCTTTCCGTTGCTTTGGAAGCTTTTCACAAGTTGTTTCAAGCCTTCAGCGCTATTTTTTTTTCTGAGTCGCGAGTGAAATCGAGTCTTAGTTTTCTGAAGTAGAAAACGTTGAGTGTTAAACAGTGCAACAACGTCATTAATTGCAATTAGCGATATTGCCACGACCTAAACGCCATATTGCTCCGCATCTATACGGCACGCACACCAGCAGTCCATCGTGTGTAGCGTGCAGTCGATCATCTGCTAACCACCACCGATCAGCAACATCATCATCGTCATCATTATCATCATCGTTCAGCTCAACGTCTAGCCGGCACACGCGGCCACGAATCGTCGTTCGACAGCAGCACATTCGTCGCCCGGCTGCAGCAGATCAGTGATATATATAAGATAAGCTTTTGTTCTCTTTCTTCTGAATATATTGTTTTGTATTGTGTGGAGAGTGAGTGAGAGTGAGTGAGAGTGTGTGAGAGCGTGTGAGAGAGTGTGCTTAGGTTTAGTTTGTTGTGTGCTTAGGTTTAGTTTGTTTATCTGTGATTGATTGTAGATAATTGCGTTAGTGGTTGAGCATCATAAGCTCCCACGGGTGCGACATGGATGCTTTGTCGGAAGATGATTCATCCATGCCGCCAAATGATGGGGTAGCTCTTAAAGTTACCCGATCGCGTGCTTATCCAGATAGTTCAGCTGGTCCTTGGGTTGTCTATTTTCGGCCCAAAACGAAACCTCTCAATATTTACCAGATTTCAAACGATCTGACGAAAC
Organism: Aedes koreicus; assembly: GCA_024533555.2. Classification (NCBI taxonomy): domain Eukaryota; kingdom Metazoa; phylum Arthropoda; class Insecta; order Diptera; family Culicidae; genus Aedes; species Aedes koreicus. The sequence continues at coordinate 451,427 of JAHHFK020003750.1, forward strand.
GATTCTCGGCCGTGACCGAGATAATTAAGGTGAGACCCAATAAATTAAAAGTTGTTGTGTCCAACCTTAAACAAGCTAACGAAATTGCTGTCTCTCAGTTTTTTACACTGGAGTATTTAGTGTACATCCCAGCTCGAGGTATTGAGATTGAAGGGGTGGTCACCGAAGCGAGCTTGACCCCTGAGATCCTGTTGAAGCAGGGGGTTGGTCGCTTTAAGAACCCTCTGCTTCCTTCAGTCAAGATACTGGATGTGCAAAAACTAGGCACAGTATCGATCAGTGAGGGTAAAAAGAAATTTACCAACTCGGACTCGTTTCGTGTGACCTTCTCTGGTTCAGCCCTCCCTCAATACGTCGAGTTGGGAAAACTTCGACTACCTGTGCGGTTGTTTGTACCTCGGGTCATGATCTGCCAAAAATGCAAGCAGATGGGACATACGACCTCCCATTGCGGCAATAAGGCACGCTGCTCCAACTGCGGGGAGAAACATGAGGATGGCGCCTGTGCAGACAGCACACCAAAATGCGCTTTCTGTAAGGGAACTCCTCCTCATGCTCTCTCTTCGTGCCCGGCGTACAAACAACACGGGGAAAAAATAGAACGCTCGCTAAAACAGCGTTCCAGGCAATCTTTCGCCGAAATGGTGAAAAAGGCCTCCCCATCACCCAATGCCAATACAAATCCCTTTGCTCCTCTGTCAGATGACGAGTCTGACTTTGATTCGGCTGAAGAGGGAACATCGTTCACTTTTCCGGAAGGTGCTTCAAGGAAGCGAAGACGCGTCCGCCCACGGAAAGTTGCTGAAAAGAAGCCCGAGACCAGCATGCCCATTTCAAAAAAAGGTGGGAAAAAGGAAAATCCAATTCCTCCTGGTTTTCGTAGTACTAACTACACCCAGGACTTTCCATCTCTCCCGGGGACATCCAAAACCCCTGATGCCCCAATTTTAAGAACAGAAGCCCCTTCCTCGACTGGGCTGTTCTCATTTGATAACATTGTCGAAGGTATCTTCAAGTACCTCGAAATTTCTGACCCTCTCAAAAGCATTGTTTTGGCAATGCTTCCAACAGTGAAGACTTTTTTGAAGCAATTGACAATTAAGTGGCCCCTCCTTGCAGCTATCATCTCCTTCGATGGATAATTTTCCAAATGAGGTCGGGGATTTGATCACTGTTCTACAGTGGAATTGTCGAAGTTTGATTCCTAAATTGGAATCATTCAAATTTTTAACTCACAATACCGGTTGTGATGCTTTCGCTCTTTGTGAAACATGGCTCTCTTCCGAAATCGATCTTCCGTTTCATGATTTCAATATTATTCGTCTTGATCGTGAGGATTCACGTGGAGGAGGAGTACTTCTGGGGATCAAAAAGTGCTACTCCTTCTATAGAGTGAATTTTCCTCCTATTCCAGGTATTGAAGTTGTCGCATGTCAGGCTGTTATTAAAAATAAAAGCCTTTGCATTGCTTCCGTTTATATTCCTCCTAGAGCCTCAATAAACCGAAAACAACTTTCAGATATTTGTTCGGTTCTTCCTGCTCCGCGGTTGATCATGGGAGATTTTAACTCTCACGGTACAGGCTGGGGAGAACTGTACGACGACAACCGGTCTTCCTTATTATATGACCTCTGTGACAACTTCAATATGACAGTTCTTAACAATGGAGAAGTAACACGTTTGGCTGGAACATCCTCAGTTGGCAGTAGATTAGACCTCACACTTTGTTCGAATTCATTATCGTTGGATTGCACATGGAATGTGATTCAAGATCCCCACGGTAGTGATCACTTGCCCATAAAAATTTCGGTTGCCACCGGGTTCAATCCGTCGAAATCTGTAAACGTCACGTATGATCTTACCCGTCACATCGATTGGACAAAGTTCAGGACAGCAGTAGATGAAGCCGTAACGACGGTAGAAAGGCTTTCACCGCTAGAAGAATATAACTTCCTCTCCAACCTGATCTTAGACAGCGCGCTTCAAGCTCAAACTCGACCAGTTCCAGGGACGTCATTTCGCAGGAAACCTCCTTCTCCATGGTGGGATCAGCAATGCACCGAGGTTTACCGTAAAAAGTCCGACGCGTTTAAAGTTTTCCGTAGACGTGGAACACCTGAGCACTTCGAAGTATACACGGCTCTTGAACGTGAACTTAAGAGCCTCATCAAGGCCAAGAAACGCGGATACTGGCGAAGATTCGTGGACGGGCTATCGCGTGAGACGTCGATGAGTACTCTTTGGAACACGGCGCGAAGATTGCGTAACCGAACTACGAACAACGAGAGCGAAGAGTACTCGGATCAATGGATCCTCAAGTTCGCGCGAAAAGTTTGTCCAGATTCTGTGCCGGCACGGATCATTCCTCGCGAAACCGAGAATCCGATAGATGAGATCAGCCAACCTTTTTCAATGGTAGAACTCTCTCTCGCGCTCCTTTCGTGTGGCAATACGGCTCCAGGAGCTGATAGAATCAAGTTCAACTTGCTTAAGAACCTTCCAGACGTCGCGAAGAGGCGCATGTTGAACTTGTTTAATCAGTTTTTGGAGCTCAACATTGTACCGGATGATTGGAGAAGGGTGAGAGTTATCGCCATTCAAAAACCTGGCAAACCCGCGTCCGACCACAACTCCTATCGACCCATCGCGATGTTATCTTGTATTCGAAAGTTGTTGGAGAAAATGATCCTCTTCCGTCTGGACAAATGGGTTGAGACGAACAACCTGCTTTCAGATACTCAATATGGTTTCCGTAGGGGTAAGGGAACGAACGACTGTCTCGCGTTACTTTCCACAGATATTCAGCTAGCTTTTGCTATTAATGAATAATTTTTTGTACAATTTGCTGTCAGAGAAACATATGAGCTTCTCTCATGGAACCTCTACAGCTTCACGATTTAGCTACATGGGTCTCCCCCAGGGATCATGTTTAAGCCCCCTTTTGTATAATTTTTATGTCAAAGACATTGACGGTTGTCTAAGTGACAACTGTACGTTGAGACAACTTGCAGATGACGGCGTAGTGTCTGTCACGGGACCCAATGGGGTCGATCTGCAAGGACCCTTACAGGATACCTTAGACAATTTGTCTACTTGGGCTTTAGAGCTAGGTATCGAATTCTCTACGGAGAAAACTGAGTTGGTAGTTTTTTCTAGGAAGCATAACCCAGCACAACCGAAGCTTCAAATTTGGGGTAAGCCGATAACTCATTCTATGTCATTTAAATATCTTGGGGTCTGGTTCGATTCTAAGTGCACCTGGAGATCCCATATTGAGTATCTGAAGCGAAAGTGCCAGCAGAGGGTCAATTTTCTCTGCACAATTACCGGGACCTGGTGGGGAGCGCATCCGCAAGATCTTCTAACGTTGTACCGGACAACGATTTTGTCGGTTATGGAATACGGTAGTTTTTGTTTTCAGTCAGCGGCTCGGTCGCACTTCATTAAACTGGAACGTATTCAGTATCGGTGTCTTCGTATCGCGTTAGGTTGCATGCACTCGACTCACACCATGAGTCTTGAAGTGCTGGCTGGCATGTTGCCACTCTCGGATCGGTTTTCAGAATTATCTCTCCGGCTCCTCACCAGGTGTGAAGTTATGAACCCCCAGGTGATCGAAAATTTTGAGAAGCTCCTTGAGTTGAATACTCAAACCCGCTTCATGACCTTGTACCATTTGTACATAACACAGGATGTCAGCCCTTCGCCGAACATTTCCAATCGTGTTTGCTTCTCCGATTTCGACAATTCGGTTCATTTTGATTTATCCATGAAGCAAGAGCTTCATGGAATCCCAGAGCATCATCGTCCTATGATTGCTCCGGTAATATTTGCTGCAAAGTTTGGCCAAGTTAATTCCACTAAATCGTTCTTCACTGACGGATCTTTGATAGAGGAGTCAGCAGGCTTTGGTATATTTAATGAAATTTATAGCGCCAATCGTAAACTTCAAGCTCCTTGTTCCGTATATGTCGCCGAATTAGCGGCAATACACTTTACGCTAGAAATCATTGCCTCATTAACACCGGATCAGTACTTCATTTTCACGGATAGTCTCAGTTCTATAGAGGCTATTCGCTCATTGAGGCCGGTAAAGCACTCCTCGTATTTTCTCATGAAAATACAGGAGCTTCTAAGTGCTTTATCTTCGCGTTATTTTATCATCACCTTTGTATGGGTCCCATCTCATTGTTCAATTCCGGGCAATGAGAAAGCGGACTCGCTTGCAAAGGTGGGCGCTATGGAAGGCGATATTTGTGATCGACAAATCGCCTTCAACGAATTTTTTCCTATTTTTCGTCAACAGTCACTTGTCAGCTGGCAGTATAAATGGAGTAAAGGAGATTTGGGGCGATGGCAACATTCTATCATCCCAAAGGTGTCGAAGAAATCCTGGTTTAAGGGGATGGATGTGGGTCGAGACTTCATTCGTGTCATGTCTCGCCTCATGTCCAATCATTATTCTTTGAACGCTCATTTATACCGGGTTGGGCTGAGCGACAGCAATCTCTGCGAGTGTGGACGAGGCTATCAGGACGCAGATCACGTTATTTGGTCTTGTGCTGAACATCGTGGAGTCAGATCGGAGCTTTATGATTCCCTTCGGGCTCGAGGTAGACAACCCAATGTGCCAATTCGAGATATTTTGGCTGTACGTGATTTGGAGTACATGAAACTCATTTATGTGTTTTTGACTAACATTAGCCTTAGATTGTAGTTAGTTTAACCTGTATGTTTACTATAAGTTTTTTTTTTATCTGTGTATGTGTGTTTTTTTTCTTTTTCAAAAAATGTTCAAGTCAAAAGTAAACCATAAATTGTATAGTTATAAGTTTTTAGATAATTTAGAATTTAAATTTAATGTGTTATGTAAACCATACTTTAAATTCCCACCCTCCTTCCCATCCGTAATTTGTAATTCCTATTAACCTCGAGACGGCCGCGAGTAATCGGCTCTATCCTCCTAACTTTAGTTTTAAGATAAATGATGTATATAAATATGAAAATTTGGCTCTGTAAAGTTGATTCGATTGAGCCTGTACAAATAAACGATTATTAAAAAAAAAACATGAGCAGCAACAAATACCTGAAATAAGTTACCTGCCTAGCCCCTTCCAAACAATAATGTGACCCATTAACCTCGAGCAAGCCACGAGTAATTGGCACCCCACTTAACTAAA